>JBBPLC010000005.1:0-338419 GCA_038089535.1 Hemileccinum rubropunctum | reverse complement strand
GGGGGGGGGGGGGGGGGGGGGGGGGGGGTGGGGGGGGGGGGGCGGGGGGGGGGGGCGGGGGGGGGGGGGGGGGGGGGGGGGGGGGGGGGGGGGGGGGGGCAGCCTTGCTGGCAGTGTGTGAGCGGGCTGAGCGCCGAACTGATAGGGTACTTCAAGGACCGCTTCTCACGCATACTACTATACTGCGCTTCAAGTTGCCTGGTACCTCAGTTCCTCAATATTGCTATGGCCGCCGATTGCCAACTACGACGGAGTTTCAAGTTTCAGTTCCCTCGTGGCCCTTTTCAATTTACCCCCACGGTCTTCAAGGAATCAGGGAAGCCAAATACGCACCACTTCTAACAAGGAAGTCATAGACGTGCTCCGCCGATGGAATGAAGCCCGCTGCAGCCAGCAATCTACAAGTAAATGCATGAGATGTTGTAGCATGAGATGTTGTAGCTCGAGATTTTGCCCGAGTCCAAATTACGAAGAGGAAAGGTCACTGGCGCAAATCGGGTTCGGACTTACGTCGGGAACAACTTCTTCGTAACTTGGTGGGATACAGGATTCCCCGAGATCGATCCCGCAGTACGGTAGGACTACTGGGGTCCTTGCTACTCGCACGTCAGACAAGAATCGCCAATTGCAAAACAACTGTGATGTCTGTGTTTTACAACTTTTGTGACAGGCGTGGTATTTGACAGCAATTCTCTTTCCAGAGCCTTCCTAATACCGGGGTGTGGATTCAAATCACATCTAACTCATACGGCGGGATTTGCGCCCAATTCCCATTGGAGTTCTCTTCCAGGTGATGAAAAACTGCTCAAATATGACGATAGTATTAGGCAAAACATCCCGAGCACACTCAGCCCACCGGACCATTCTTCCTCGTTCTATCCCTTAGGCGATGACCGCATCCATTCAAGTTTCATTCTCCCACGACGATGAAAAGCAGTGGGACGTATTGAACCCTCGAGAACACCAAAAGATTCCACCGCCCAGGTGATTTTGAACACTTTGTGTGGACCTCTTAAAGGATATCAATCGTCTCTGCAGATACCGCTATGCAGCGCCGACAGCACCATGGGCATGGATAGATTTTAATCACGACGTTGCTGACGTACCACCGCCTACGCCTAGCGTGCATGAACCATGGGCTATATACCCTCAAAATCATTTCGGAAATTGGACACCAGACCAGGTGCATAATAGGTGCCGCATGTTGATGGTTTGTAAAGATGATGATGTGTGCCAAATACACAAAGTGGATGTATTCAAGGATGGAACATTTGACACATCCGACGAGGCGAGCACTCCTCAAATACCCTCGGATCCTGCGTCAACATGGAATTTTTGGAACGACCTGCAGAGACCAGTAAGTGTCTTCTTGTTCACGCCATGTAAGAGTCTGAGGTGTTCGATAGATCGAAAATCTTCGAGTGCGAAGCCTTTTCATTGAGAACATCACCACAAGTGTGCTGCAGATACTGGGCGCAAGGTGTGCTGCATGTAACCTGTGTATATTGTATACTCATGGCATCCAGATTTAACATCGAACCATTTTTCTTTGCCTGTTCTGCGAACTGGATTCCATCGCGATATCAAGAAGACTCACGCCACGGGGAAGGGGATCGTTCGTGATTTACTTGTTGCCATGTCTGTGTCTGGCTTACACAATCTAGATATCACCGTTGTTCTCCCATTTATACGCGCAATCAACAATCAGTGGGAGATGAACCAGACAGAGTACTCGCGAGAAGAGGGGCCAATGCCTATAACAGGTATTTATCACATCCGACTTTATATCTCATCAGGTTAGATACGAAGCAACTAGTCGATACACAAGCTCCCCTCATCCTTTCTGGTGTGTATTAGAGTTGCAATGTACTCGACATACACCAAATGACTTTTCAGAACAAAAAATCTTACTGCAAGATTTACTGGCTATCCACATGGTTCGTAATACGAAAACTAACACTATCATATCATACCACCATCACCCCGATCTCCAAAAGACGACAGCCAGACGTCTCAGGTCTCTTATTCAAAGAACTGGTGATAGTGTGTATTGGTCAAAGCTGTATGGCAAGACAAAGGATCCGACAATTGTATTCCTTGCTATCCTGTGGTACGCACAGTATGCGTGGAGCAAGGCACTCGAGGTACTTCACATACACATGAGTGAGCAGCTTGTAAGATATATCCCTTCGACGTTTATCTATGCTCAGATAGTTCTTGCAGGAAGCTTCTAATGTTACGATAAGCATTGACTACACTCGAGAGCTGCACAAGTTGCAAGCGCGCTTTCAATACTATCAACGGCTCCTCCGCGACTTCCGCAATTCTGTCGAATTTGTACGCGATACACCCAACCCAGCTATGCACGACGTTTCGATTTCCGAGTTTGATCGAGAGATTTCCAAGAAATTGTTAATGCAGGAATCAGAGAATTTGTTAGCTGAGATTGAGAGGCTAGAAAACCAGGGGCAGATGCAATCGGATCGGTTACAAAATGTAATCGCACTGGTTCATCTTTCGCAATGCTTTCTAGCCATGGGCTTTCCTAACGGAATATGAACAGGCCATCTCAACCATCAACAATGATGATATCAGAAGTATGCACGACTTGACCAAGGTAGTTATGCAGAATGCTGCCACCATGAAATTAGTAGGCAGAACATTGATGATTGTTACTTTGTCATTCTTACCTGTAGCCATAAGGTCTCGTACCTGACCACGATATTGCTGCCTGCAACATTTCTTTCCGTGAGTTGTCTGACATCAGTTTCTGAGCATGGATTTATGTTGAGCTCCACAGAGCGTCTTCGGAATGAACTTGGAACTGCGAAACATCGAGTCCTTGCTCCCTTATCTCAAGAACATGATTATTCTGATGTTGATCATTATATGGGTCACGGTTGCCTTGCAGGATTATAGTTGCTTCCATCCAGGTGGACGTTATATCATACAACGTATCGTGTGGCCAGTATTCTACGGATACAACCTACTGCATAGGATGCTGACAGCAGTCAAAGAATCGCTTCGCTGGCGGCGTCGTCTGATACACAGGCCGTAGGCTACCGTGCAGGAATATTAATGCCAGTGCACATATATTTGTAGTACGTACTTGAGGACTTGATCATTTGTTCGGCTGGTTGATACGGTGACTTCTTGCTACCATTCGTCGCATAATCTTGCAACTGCTTGCTTGCTTCAATTTCGGAGGTTTCCTTTGCAACAAACGCTACATATGCAAATGTGCGCTAGTAACTCCATGACGTGAGCTTTTTATGCCATCAACTAGTAATTTCACGCTCCATCGAAATGTTCATAACAGTGGCGTGAAATGAAGCCTGGTAGTGGAGGCAAATTCCATTGCCAGTAGGTTTGATTACTGCACGTGGATAGCCGTCACAAAAAATCCCGCAGTCAATCAATTTCGCAATGGACCAAAATCTGGCACCTGCACAGTTTCATCATTTAACCGTGTGTGGTGTGTTTCAACCCAGTGTGCTTCAAATTTCGGTTGCGCTGTTACTATTGACGGACCTTTGCGTGTATGTCAGGGCTTGAGGCCTGAGGATCCTAAGTCAGGCGAAGTTGGAGAAGAGGGCGGACCAGATCTCAGACCCAGGGAAATTAGCTGTTTGCCGTCACGACTCGGATGATTTCTTGCTTGGGCCGCACTTTCAGGTTAACTTCAAGTTGAGAAGTTCTTGTAGGTTGGCTACCACGACTTGGATCCGTCCGCATTTTGTTTATTATCTCATTACTGATGTTGATCTGACCATTGAAGGACCAATACCCTAGTTGTGAACTTACCAGAGTTAAGTTCGCCGCCAGTACTTTTAGTACTAATGCGGCTTTCACAGAGTTAACAAACGTACCAGATGTCACTGGTCATACCAAGCAACAAGAACAGACTGTAATCATAATGATGCAGCAGATGAGATAACATGAATAGACATCTACTACGTAGCATGAAATTTCCGACAAACTTTCTTGAGAATCATCAACTCCAAGTCATGCACGTTCACCTTGGCACTGTGGACGCGCAAAAAGAGCCTTGAATTCGATGGAGGAACTGGGGTGGACGTGCACTGGCAATACTGATACATCACTTTAGGAAGATAAGGATGTATCGGCTTCGTGGGAGATGATGTGACTCGACTTACGTTGGCAATACCATATTGAAATACCAGGAGAGAGACGCCAAGCTGACTGATTCATATGATAAAGCACCTACTTGTATGATCGATTGATCACATATTATTAAGGAGTGTTCAATTCTAAAACGACGGTCAGGTCAGTGGAATCGGAGATGAAGTACGGTAACGCCGCCGTTTACCGTTGTGGCAACCCTCCGAGTCCGGTGTACCTCACGCCGTGGCCACGGCCACTAGCCGCAGTGTCACCCGCTCCAGTGCGCGATGCTCACAACTACTTGTATTTGGACTCGCACGACGAACAATTGCCAACTGCGGGCCGCTGGTAGCAGTACCCTTCCAGCTCGAGGTCGTCTCTTTGCAACTGGCCAACTGCAAGCATGGCTATTCTTGGACTTGTCACGCAACGAATATGGGTCCTACAACCGGTGAAGGAAATGCAAGAATTTCATTCCAAATGCTTTGAACTGGCCAGATAGGGATTTGACATCAATTCAGGTGAGTCTGCTGTTCGATACCGAAAATATGGATGATTCACATATGATAGTTGAGTCCCTCGGATCACGTTTGAGCGACTCGTTCACATGCTTGAGCAAAACCCCATCTTTGACTCAACTAACAACCGCAGCGTCCGGTTCGCTATCAACTAGCCTGTTGCTTAATGCAATACGGAACGTGCGTGGTGCTGATTCCCTTCCGTAGCCCACAACCTTTGGGGTTTTGCTTGGGTTCATTTTCTATTACTGCAGACGAGTTGTACGGGCACTTCGCATGTTGGACCTAGTTGGAGAAATGAAGAGCATAGTCGTGTTCGACTATATATTTAATCACCACGGCTTCCCAGAGTGTCTCGGAACACTTGAGGGCTCGCTGATACGTCTAGCGTGCCCGACAAGGATGATTCAAGTTATGTTTGTCGGAAGAGGTATCCTGCCGCCGCCGGATTCCTGTGGCACGTCACTACTTATGATTACGACTCAGTGCTGATTGTCTTACTCTTATCACAGATCGATATTCAAGCTATCGTCGACTATGAGAACACTTTATTTCATTTGAGCTTGCCAGTGGATCCTTAGCTTAGTCAGTGAGTGACTCTGGCCGTGGCCCGTGAGGTACACCGGAGGGCTGCCACAACCGTAAGCGGCGGCATTACCGTACTCATCTCCGACCTTACGCACTGGCAACCACGCGCACTGGTGACCTTGTTTGCAATTGAACACGCCCATTATCAGCTAATGCACTGCACTACTAGGATGATAGTTGCTATCACCCGACCAGCTGCCGTCTATAGTAACGTGGCCACAGCCCAGCCGAACACCATTATATCTACGCAGTTCAGATATTCTTAATGTGTGCCCCCCCTGCCCTCACCCAACTCAACGCCAACTCAACAGTCACTCCATGTCGGACGCTGAGCACCCTGAAGCGAATAGCAAAGTCCTCCACCGCGCCACGGCTCTATTGTCTCACTATGGCGTGGAAACACATGGGTGCGTCCGTTTCTGTCCGACACGCCGGACTATCCAACACGACACCATGCCAGGATCGCGCCAATCCCACTCGCACAACGAACCGATACTCGATGGTACCAAATGTTTTTCGTTTGGTTTTCGTCATGTATGAATATCCTCTCGTACGTTGTTCGCAGGCAGGAACACACACCGGGCCAAAGTATTTGACTGATCCTGTACTCTGCAGCTTTAGCGGGGGAACTGCCGGGCCAGCGTTCTTTTCGCTGGGACTTCGCGATGCCACAGTGATCATTATAGTGACTAATCTTGTGTAAGAACCCCTTCAGTTTGTATCGGTGTAGTTGCTCATGAAAGGATGGCGATAGGTGTTGTTCAGTCCCGGCGTACTTGTGAGCTTCTCTCGACCCGTAGTCGTCCGCGGGCTCAACATGTATCTAGTGCCGTATTTGGGCCGAAGTTGGGGACCCGTGCAATGGTACAGTCACGCTTCTCGTGGGGGTAAGTAGCCATGGATAATTCTGGTATGTGTGGTATTCAACAACATGCTTCAAGATATTATGGATCCATAATACCGAGTGCTCTAAACGTGCTTTCGATGCAAGCATTTCTGGTTCTGAGTTGTATCATCGGAGGACAGACGTTGGCGAGTGTGAGCCCGCATTTGGACGACACGTTGGGTATCGTGATTATCAGCCTAATCTCGCTTGTTGTTCGTATCATCGATGCATCTATTCGCGCTGTACTTGTGCTGAGCAGTTCTCAGGTGACCTTTTTCGGTTATCGGTTCCTTCACTGGTAGGTGTTTTAATACTATATTATGAAGCTGGCTAGATATTTTCCACAGGTTCGAGAGCATTGCATGGCTCCCGAGTGTTGTTGCCTTCATTACCATGCTAGCCCTTGGGTACCCGCAATTGCGTGCTAATCAACATGTAACAGTCCCCGCCCCTGCTGTGTCTTCGGTTATCTCCTTTACATCCGTGGTCGCTGCAGGTGGTATCGGATGGTGTACAATGACTCCCGACTACGGTGTTTACCACAGTCCTACTGCATCATCGTAAATTGCATTTTGTTTTTGTCTGTGTATTCATGTATACTGACATCGGCATGCAGCACGCGGATTTTCCTCTACACATACCTCGGTTTTATGATACCAAATGTGAGTTCTTTCAATATCCACGTGTTCTTGTAACTTATCTTGATGACAGGTCGTCGGTGAAATCGTCGGTGCTGCTTTTGCAGCTGCAGCTCCTAATGTCCCCATGTGGGATGCTGCCTTTCAAAATAGCACATCTGTCGGAGGCTTGTTGTATGGTGTCTTGTCCCCTCTCGGTGGTTTCGGCAAGTTCCTCACAGTGCTCGTCGCACTAACTGTAGCGAGCTCGTGTGCACCAACCATGTACACATTCAGCACAAGTCTCATGTCTGTTTCCCGTTGGTTCGCCGTTATACCACGCTGGGTGCACATCTTCGTCTCTGAAGCCATGTACGTCCTGTGTTTCCTTGTATCGAATGGTGAAATCAACAACCTGAACCGGCGTTGCAGCCTGATTCCCCTCGCTATCATTGGGGCCTCCAAGTTTTATGCGACACTCGTTGACATTCTCAGTAAGCGCCCATCCCTGCTCGATCGTTCAATCTCACACCCAGTCCTGGTAGTCGTCGTCGGATACTGGACGTCGGCCTTCGCAGGCATTGGCATCACAGAACACGTTCTCTTCCGTGGTGCATCTTTCAGCGAAACGGCCTACCCGATCGCGACGTGGGACACGCCGCGGTTGCTTCCGTGGAGTACGCCTGCGGTGCTGGCATTTTTATGTGCGTTTGGGGCGCTGGTGCCGTTCATATCGCAAGCATGGTATGTGGGTCCGGTGGCGGAAGCCGGGTCGGGAGATTGTGGTATCTATGTTGCGCTCGTCATCTCGACGCTGTGTTATGCGTTATTGAGGGTGCTGGAGAGGAGGTGGGATAGGCGACGGGAGAAGGAGGTAGAGGTGCAGGAGGTGGTGGAAGTGGTGGTGGTGGTGGATGAGTTCAAGTTGAAGATGTAAATGACGGCGGGTAGGAGTGGGTTCGGGTCTGATTGTGGTTCCATGATGTATTTGTATTTGCACCAGGAGTCTGGTATTAGATCATGCAGTGAAATTCAACTTTTCTCGGGTCTGGAGCCTCATCATGATATGATTACAAGATGGGTCGTGTACGCACTCTTCCAACAACGGGAGACCAATTACAACACCACGAGTCATCAACTTTTTTTTTGAATCCATTTCTGTCCAATTGGGGTAGGCTAACCCTATGTAGGACAAAACTGACAAGGAGCTAATGGGTCATCCATGTCCCGCCGTTTCCCTAGCTTTGCGAATGTCCCAGAGGCAGTCATCAGCTTATCGAGCTCATCTTCGTCAAATGAAAAGGTATCAATCAGAAGTGGAAGTGTATCAAAACCATCATCCATGTCGGGTTCATCTTCACAATCGAATGAAGAGAACGAGAACAGTTACAATAGGTGGGGTAGGTGCACATAGGATTGATCGAAAGACAATGGAGAGTGCGGAAATGGCGGGCAGGAGAGCGTAACGAGCGCTGTAAGTTGCAAGTCGAACTTGAAATTGTTTTGACGCTAACTGGATACCAAATGGGTTTGTCCAGCACCAGCGGTACAGCAGGACGCGGTCACTGTACCTAGGCCGGCCACACCGCGAGACGCCCTACCAAGTCCATAAACCCACTGCGAGGAAAGCTCAAGATAAGGTTAGAAGTATCAGCATGAGGGGAGCCGGACGGTCGCGCCAGGGCCATACGCGCGAGTCTGAGCAGCAGCCGTGTGCACAAGCTGTACATGGAATGGAGGACGTGTAGATGGAATCCACTGGCACGGCACGGCACGGCACGAACACGATGGGCCCGCTCAGTACTAGCAAGGGCCCTGTGAGTCACACCACAATGGACTTGAGAATACCTGTGCACATTTTCATCGTCACTTTGGTCGTGGCCCGAGGTGATTTGTTTCAACCTTTGCGTGACAAAGGTGGCCGATGGGTTCAAGTTATACCGAATAACAATAAGAGATTGTAATCATAGCCGAGCATATTAGATGAGACAATATGAGTACACCTACCATTGGCAAATCTCATCCACTCACTACTAGTACTTACTAGTATCAAAGTCGCCGTGAGTTTGTTGCAATGTATTTGGATGCCTCAAGCTCAGGCTCATCCCGCTTATGGCCTCTCAGGCCTCAGGCTTCGCTAGCATTACCAAGGTATTGAATTATGTCCCAGTCGGTCAGAGACTCAGCGGTCATGAGTAAGTAGATCGATTCCTTCCACTAGATTCGACCCGATGAAACTTCAAGCTTCAAGCTTCAGTAGCTCTGCGGTCCGTTGACTCCGTTCGCTGTCACCCGCCAACATTATGTAATTACTATGAGTAGCAACTTGAACCCGAATTGTTTGAAGGCTCGGTGAGAATCGTGCACTAGTAACATCATGCACGTCAACAGACTACTGGCAGTAGCACGTCAGCACGACGACTAAAGAGAGCGACTTCTGGTGTTCCGAAGGCTTGCAAACAAACACGAGTGAGTTTACCCCAATTCCTGGCTAGAAGGAATTAGGACAGGATCAGTGGAAGAGTCCAGTGGAGGCCTAAATAATTCGGATGAGGTACACGAGTCGGGATGGAGGCTGCACATTGGACCAGTACGGGTCTTGTGGGAGATGATATGATACGTTTCCGGTGTCGTACAAGTCGTTGTGGATGACTATGTGACACAAGACGAGGTGAGCAATCTTCTGATAGTAAGTGTAGAGAAGGCTGATACTACGATACAACATATATGATACTGCTAGCAGTGCCTCTCAACCGTAAGTTATATTGTGATTTGGTGTTCAACCTGTGAGCGTGCTCACTCGGCAGCTCTTCCCAAAGTTCTTTTCCCACTCCCTCATGCTACGCCTTCTCACAGTCAGCACAAATGGGTGTTGAGCGACCACCTGAGAAGAACCTTGAAATGACTGTCTTTCTACCTAGGCGGGGCTTGTAGGACAGACTTGATCCCGGTCTGCCCGGGTCCTTACCGTCTGAACCCTATATCGAGACGTCCCTTATGCCCACCGCAAGAGGCTTACGAGTACAATCGGCATGCCTTCATATCAATCCGGAGTAAGGCGACAACCGGAACACAATGACTGAAAACCGTGATGGCCAAGCAAAAGGCGCGCACAACGAGGACTTTAATGAAACCGGTAGGGTCATCTCGGGGGTAAGTAGTAACTACGCAGTGACAACACGTTATGAATCATGTCTGAACCTGCCCTCGCCCAAGTCAACGCTCATCTCATGGAGTCGGAGAAAGACTTTCCCGCTGAACACCGCGAAGCGAATAGCGAACGCACATCTCTACAGTTCCTGCATCGTGTCACGGCCGTATTGACTCGCTACGGCGTAGAAACACATGGGTGCGTCCGCCGTTTCTGTCTGACTCGCCGGACTATCCAACACGACACCATGCTAGGATCGCGCCAATCCCGCTCGCACAACGAATCGACACTCGGTGGTACCAAATGTTTTTCGTGTGGTTTTCGTCATGTATGAATATCCTCTCGTACGTTATCTGCAGGCAAGAACCCTCATCGGGCAAAACTGGTTGATCTGATCTTGTACCTTGCAGCTTTAGCGTGGGGACCGCCGGGCCAGCATTCTTTTCGCTGGGCGTTCGCGATTCCATCGCGATCATCGTCGTGACTGACCTCTCGTAAGAATCCCTTCGGTTTGTATCGGTGTGGATGCTCATGAAAGGGAGGCGATAGGTGTTGTCTGATCCCGGCATTCTTGTGAGCTACTCTTGCATTGTATTTCTCCGTGCACTCAGCGCGGTTTAGTGCCGTGTTTGGTCCCAAGCTAGGGACTCGTGCAATGGTGCAGTCTCGCTTCTCGTGGGGGTGAGTAGCCATGAGTAAGTCTGGTATACGTGGTATTCAGTGACATGTTTCAAGATATTATGGGTCTAAAATACCAAGCATTCTAACCGTGTTTACGATGGAAGGATACTTGGTTCTGAATTGCATCATCGGAGGGCAGACGCTGGCGAGTGTGAGCCCGCATTTGGACGACACGCTGGGGATTGTGATCATCAGCGTAATCTCACTTGTTGTTCGTACCATCGATTCGGCTATGTAGTACTTGTACTAAGCGCTTCCCAGGTGACCTTTTTCGGTTATCGGTTCCTTCACTGGTAGGTGTTTCAGCGCCGTGTTATGAAGCTGGCTAGAACTTGTCCACAGGTTTGAGAGCATTGCATGGCTCCCGAGCGTCATCGCATTCATTGTTTTACTAGCCATCGGGTACCCACACCTACGCGCAAATCAACACGCACCAGTCCCCACTGCTACGGCACGTTCGGTTTTGTCCTTTGCGTCCACTGTCGCTTCAAGTCTTGTCAGCTGGTGTATAATGACCCCCGACTACGGTGTTTACCACAGTCCTGCTGCATCATCGTAAGTTGCATCTTGTTCCTATCTGTGCGTCCCTGTATACTGACGTCGATGTGCAGCGCGCGGATTTTCCTCTACACATATCTCGGTTTTATAATACCAAATGCGAGTTCTTTCGATATTAGTGTGTCCCTGTAACTTATCTTAACGACAGGTCACTTGTCACATTCTTGGGGCTGCATTTGCGGCTGCGGCTCCGCATGTCCCCATGTGGAGTGCTGCCTTTCAAAATAGCACGTCTGTCGGAGGTTTGTTGTATGGCATCTTGTCCCCTCTTGGTGGTTTCGGCAAGTTCCTCACAGTGCTCGTCGCACTGAGTATAGCCAGCGCATGTGCACCAACCATGTACACGTTCAGCACGAGTCTCATGTCTGTCGCCCATCGGTTCTCCCTTGTGCCGCGTTGGGTGTTTATCTTCATCTCTGAAGGCATGTGCGTGTGTTTCCTTTGATCAGATGGTCCGAATCCACAATTTGGACTTCCATTGCAGCTTGATTCCCGTCGCCATCGTTGGCGCCTCCAAGTTTTACACGACGTTTGTTGACATTCTCAGTAAGTACACCATAGCCGCACAATCGTCCGATCTCACACCCTATCCTTGAAGGCATTATCGGATACTGGTGCGCGGCCTTTGCGAGTATCGTCATCACTGAGCACGTGCTCTTCCGCGGCGCGTCCTTTAGCGAAACGGCCTACCCGGTCGCGGCGTGGGACGTGCCGGGGTTGCTTCCACGGAGTATGCCTGCGGTATTGGCATTTCTATGTGCATGTGGTGCGCTGGTGCCGTTCATATCGCAAGCATGGTATGTGGGTCCGGTGGCGGAAGCTGGGTCGGGGGATTGTGGTATCTATGTTGCGTTCGTCGTTTCGACGTTGTGTTATGCGTTATTGAGGATGCTGGAGAGGAGGTGGGATAGGCGACGGGAGAGGAAAGTAAAGGCGCGGGAGGTCGTGGACGGACTGGGGGCGTAGATGGCGACGGCTAGCTAGGGTGAGTTTGGGTCTGATTTCAAAACCAAGAAGTGGGACTCATATAGCATCTGCGTTTGCGCCAAGATTCTGGAATTACTCGATCATCATGCTTGGATATGCCCGTACTATGAAATTCAACTTTTATGAAACCCGGAGCCTCACATCCACGTCAGACCAATGAAATATTACTGTCGAAGACTAAAGGATACAAGGCGAGAGACGCCAGAGACAAACTAATTCACATGTGACATGATAAGTGATGGTGGAGTCTTCCTCTGCCATCAGTTTTCACTTTCCTACTCCTTCACTTACCCACGTTCGGCATAAATGCTGAAGCTTGAGGTCGGAGCCGTTGTCCTAGAAGACCAGTCGTCCCACCTAAATGGGGCCGGGCACCTTCGAATTGCAAATTCTTGGAAATTGGGACTTGCCGTGCCATGTGCTGTCGGTCAGTCTGGACTCCTTTATGCTAACTACGGTCCAGATGCCTTATACATATCAACCCGGAGAAAGGCGACAATGGGAAACAAGGGCCGAGACAATGCCAAGCAGATACAGTTGACTCTCTCATAACCCATACCCCTTCGAAGACATATGGCACATGGACGCCCACTGAGTAGTATGACATCCAAGCTAGCTATACCCCCTACAATGCATACCCCGTTGAATTGACAGTTCGGTCGCCAGAGTCGCCCGAAGGGGTATGGGTTATGAGAGAGTTGACTGTGACAAGACCGGGAGAATCATTATATCTCGGATAGTGCGGCCTTCGTGGGTAGTCGATCGAAGGCTCCAAATCTTTCCTTTTTCACCAAAAACAACTACCCAGACTCGGATAATGGTTATAAGTCGGAAATCAGCAGGTGAAACGTCTTCCCATGACGCTAGAAGCAATCAACACCCGTGCGGCCGTCGGACCAGCTTGTATCATTCTGATCTACGCCAGGGTTCACCCGGTCCACGCGCTAAACTAGCACAGCTGGTCAACTTCCGTTGATATTATGGTTCAACCAAGCACCACTATATCTACGCAATGGCCACAGGTTACGAATGTTTGAACCTGCCCTCGCCAAAGTTCGCGGTCGCGCCATGTCGGAAGCATCAGAGAAAGACACTCCGGTTGAACACTGTGAAACGAATAGCGAACGCACACCCCTACAGTTCCTGTATCATGTCACGGCCCTATTGGCCCACTATGGTGTGGAAATCAATGGGTGCGTCTGTTTCTGCTCGACTTGTCGGACTATCTAACACGACTTCATGCCAGGATCGTGCCCATCCCTGTCGCTGAACGAACTGACACTCGGTGGTACCAGATGTTTTTAGTGTGGTTTTCCTCATGTATGAATATCATCACGTACGTTGTCTGCAGACGAAACCGAATATCGCGCCAAGATGATCCTATACTTTGCAGCTTCAGCGTAGGGACCGCCGGGCCAGCGTTCTATTCACTAGGTGTTCACGATTCGATCGTGATCATTGTCGTGACCAACCTTGTGTAAGAGCCCGTTCAGTCTGCTTTGCTATGGCTACTTATGAAAGGGCGTTAGGTGTTGTTTGGTCCCAGCATTCTTGTGAGCTACCTCCGGTCTCGTATTTCTCCAGTCTCAATGCGTGTCTAGTGTCGTATTTGGTCCCAAGCTTGGGACGCGTGCGATGGTGCAGTCTCGCTTCTCGTGGGGGTGAGTCGCTATGAACAGGTCTACCATGCGTGGTATCCAATGAGATGTTCCAAGATACTATGGATCCAAAATACCTAGCATTTTAAACGTGCTTTCGATGCAAGCGTATCTAGTCATGAATTACATCATCGGAGGGCAGACGTTGGCAAGCGTGAGCCCGCATTTGAACGATACGCTGGGTATTGTGATCATCGGCGTAATCTCGCTTGTTGTTCGTAGGGCCATCGTACCATCCATTCGTCCAGTGCTTGTACTGAGCGTTTCCCAGGTGGCCTTTTTTGGTTATCGGTTCCTTCACTGGTAGGTGTTTCAATGCCGTGTTATGAAGCTGGCTAGAACTTGTCCACAGGTTTGAGAGCATCGCGTGGTTCCCGAATGTTGTCGCCTTCATCGCAATGCTAGCCGTCGGGTACCCACAATTGCTTGCTAACCAAAACGTAGTGGTCCCTGCTCCTACTACACATTCGGTCCTATCCTTTGCATCTACCCTGGCTGCAGGCTGCATTGGCTGGTCTACATTGGCGCCCGACTACGGTGTTTACCACAGTCCTGCTGCATCATCGTAAATTGCATATTGTTTTTGTGCATATCCATGTAGACTGACAGCGATGTGCAGTGCGCGGATTTTCCTTTACGCGTACCTCGGGTTTGTAGTGCCAAATGCAAGTTCTTTCAGTATGCACGTGTCCTTGTAACTTGACGATCTTGATGACAGATTACTTGTGGCATTCTTGGGGCTGCCTTTGCGGCTGCGGCTCCCAATATCCCCGTGTGGAATGCTGCTTTTCAAAATAGCACATCTGTCGGAGGCCTGTTATATGGTGTCTTGTCCCCTCTTGGTGGTTTTGGCAAGTTCCTCACAGTGCTCGTCGCACTGACCGTAGCGAGTGCGTGTGTACCAACCATATACACGTTCGGCACGAGCCTGATGTCTGTCGCCTGTTGGTGCTCCGTTATACCACGCTGGGTGCATATTTTCGTCTCCGATGCCATGTACGTCGTGTGTTTCCTTGTATCAAATATTCAAATCCGCAACTTGAACTGGTGTGATAGCTCGATCCCCATCGCCATCGTCGGCGCCTCCAAGCTTTACGCGACATTCGTCAACATTCTCAGTAAGCACCCACACTCGCTCGATCATCCCATTTCACACCCGGTCGTGGTAGGTGTCACCGGGTACTGGACCTCGGCTTTTGCGGGCATCGTCATCACCGAACATGTTCTCTTTCGTGGTGGGTCGTTTAGTGAAACGGCGTACCCAATCGCGACGTGGGACATGCCGCAGTCGCTTCCGCAGAGTATGCCTGCAGTGCTAGCGTTTGTATGTGCGTGTGGGGCGCTGGTGCCGTTCATGTCGCACCCGTGGTATGTAGGTTCAGTGGCGCGAGCCGGGTCGGGAGATTGTGGTATGTATGTTGCGTTCGTCGTCTCGGCATTGTGTTACGCAGTGTTGAGAGGGTTGGAGAGGAGGTGGAAGAGAGACAGCAAGATAGTTAAAGGCATGGGAGGCGAGGACGAGCTGAAGGTGTAGATGACAATGACTAGGAGTGAATTCGAGTCCGATTAGTCGAAACTGGCAGTAGGCTCATATATTTGCCTTTGCAACAATTATGTAGATCATGCTTGGTTATTCCCTCGAGTCGTTTGCCGATATAGACGTAATACTATGCGGTAAAGACAGTAAAACGAGCGCTGTGTGCTGCGAGTCGGAACTCTTGAGAAGGGGACGCTAACTGGATACCAGACGGGTCGGCTCTAGCAATACATGCACAACACGGAAACCGTACCTAGGCCGACCTCATCAGATAGCAACATCCAGGACACCCTAACTAGTCCGCAAACACATTGTGATGTCTAGAAGGCTCAAGACTAGACTAGAAGTGTCAGCATAGGGCGGTTTACTCACCAAGTCAGATGGGTGCGTCAGAGGCATATCAGGTGAGTCAAGGCGATTGTACACCCGATAAGGTGCGGACTCGTATGGGAATCAGCAGCATAGAATGTGTGCACAATGGTGGTGGCTGAGACGACCGCGCGCTCAGTGCTTAGAAATCGGAGCGCTACGAGCTGGACTCTAGTTCACCTGTACCACCACACCCGCAGTTCCATCTGATCGTATGTTATGAGTTGGGTCTTGATAATATTGACGGGCTTTTGTGTGTCGGGTGAAGTGAGGACCTTGCTTGATAAGGTTTCTCTGGTGGGTCATAAGTTGTGGGAACAACTCACCGGGAAACTCATTCCTTTTTTGTAATTTCATTTCTGGTTCTAACTCACCGGGACTTGCCGATCTGCTAACAAACAACAAAATAACAACACTACGGAGGACCGACCCGAGCAAAGCGAGGTGACGTTGTCAGTGAGTGATATTTGATTTGACAGATATGTTCGCCCTCCGAATTGAAACATGCACAGTCCTCGAGTACTGCAACTGAGTTTTCATTCTGACATACAAAAAGAACACGCAAACAAACGGATATTTCTTGTTTGGGCGCGTTTGCTGGAGGGATAGTACAGCTAGCAAGTTTGTCGTGAGGACTTCGGTCGTAATACTAGTATCATCTGAGTCTGTTCTCATCAAAGGTCGCCAAAACGTTTGTTTCATGTTCTCCAAATCCCTGACTGATGTAATTCGACCAACGTTTTATCTACTATCACATGCGACTACAACAGAGGTCTCACTGGCAGACGCGGGCGTCGCACTCGGTTATGCGTCCGATGACAAGAAAAGACCATAATCACAACACAGATGAAACTACATGAGTACACATTCACTCGGTGGTATTAGATCTGCGACGGACCTTTTATGTATCCAAGTCTCGGCTTCTTTGCGACGTACATGGGTGCTTTGTTCCCCACCACCGCCACTAACTACTCGACATTCATTGTTCATCTGGTCTTTGATCAACCCGTGTACTTACTTGGCAATCCACTGACAGATAGTAAGTGATGAATGATGCTCCACTAATGATAGAGTACATATCCAAACGGGACAGTTTGAACATTGACTACCATCATTTTCCTATTTCCTACTGTGCTTTCCCATGGTCAACACGAATGGACGTTGAAACTTGAAGCCAGTGCGACCACTTGAAATGGGCCCAAGATGGGAATGACTGTTCCTCAGGGACTTCTAGGTGAGACAAGGCTTGAATCCCTTTTTTCTTTTTCTTTTTTCTTTTTCCTTTTTTCTGAGGAAGGCACATTAATGGTATCTGGCAACCAGGGCCTAGGACCTAGGCTACTAGCAGTCCCAAAGGCACCGGACAGATAGCGCAGAACTCCCGCATCTGGAAAGGCACCACGATACCGATGCTAGGCAAGCAGATAGTGACGTATGCGTAGCAAAGACTTGACGAAGCCAAGAGCGTCATCTCGGATACTATGCCCTCAGTGGGTAGTCAAGGGCCGTTGAATCCTTCCTCTTTCACACTACCCAGATAGTGATCATGGGTCGACAATTGAGGTCCATGATGGTGGAACTAATCGATACCCGTGCGGTCATCGGACCAGCTACTAGCAATTTCACTCTGGTCCGCGGGGGTTTACCCGGCGCATACGGTAATGGCTCAACCAAGCACCACTATATGTACGCAATGGCCACAGGTTACGAATAATTGAACCTGCCCTCGCCAAAGTCCACGGTCACGCCATGTCGGAAGCATCAGAGAAAGACTCCCCGATTGAACACTGTGAAGCGAATAGCGAACACACACCTCCACAGTTCCTCCACCGTGTTACGACCCTATTGGCCCACTATGGCGTGGAAACCAATGGGTGCGTCCGTTTCTGCTCGACTTGTCGGACTATCTAACACGACTTCATGCCAGGATCGTGCCCATCCCTGTCGCTGAACGAACTGACACTCGGTGGTACCAAATGTTTTTAGTGTGGTTTTCGTCAAACATGAACGTAGCCACGTACGTTGTCTGCAGATGAGAACGTATATCAGGGGAAATGGTCTGATTAGTCCCTATGCCTTGCAGCTTTGGCATCGGAACCGCCGGACCTGCATTCTTTTTGCTGGGCGTCCGCGATTCGATCGTGATCATTGTCGTGACTAACCTCTTGTGAGAGCCCGTTCAGTTTGTTTCGGTGCCGTTACTCATGAGGGAGGTCGATAGGTCTTGTCTGGTCCCAGCGTTCTTGTGAGTTAGTTTGGTCTCATATTTCCTCGCACTCTCAACGCTTGTCTAGTGCCGTGTTTGGTCCCAAACTGGGGACGCGTGCGATGGTGCAGTCGCGCTTCTCGTGGGGGTGAGTCACCATGAACTTGTACTGGTCTGCCATATATGGTATCGAACGGCATGCTTCCAGATACTATGGGTCCATGATCCCAAGTATTTTAAACGTGCTTTCAATGCAAGCATACCTAGTTCTGTATTGCATCATCGGAGGGCAGACATTGGCGAGCGTGAACCCGCATTTGAACGACACGCTGGGCATTGTGATCGTCAGCGTAATCTCGCTTACTGTGCGTTGCCTCGTTGCACCGTTGTATCTATTCGTCCAGCGCTTGTACTGAGCGCTTCCTAGGTCACCTTTTTCGGTTATCGGTTTCTTCATTGGTACGTGCCCCAACTCTGTATTGTGAAGCTGGCTAGAACTTGTTCACAGGTTCGAGAGCATTGCATGGCTCCCAAATGTCGTTGCCTTCATTGCCATGCTAGCCCTCGGGTACCCACAATTACGTGCTAGCCGAAACGTAGTGAGACCTATTCCTACCCCAAGTTCAGTTCTGTCCTTTGCATCCGCCCTCGCTTCGAATTGCATCGGCTGGTGCACAATTACCCCTGACTATGGTGTCTACCATAGCCCTGCTGGATCATCGTAAATCACAATGTTGTTTTTGTGTGTCCATGTAGACTGACATCAATGCGTAGCGCACGGATCTTTTTCTACACATACCTCGGGTTTGTCATACCAAATGCGAGTTTTCCCGATATCCATATGTTCTGGTAACTTATCTCGATGTCAGATCACTGCTGAAATTCTCGGGGCCGCCTTTGCAGCTGCAGCTCCTAATGTCCCCGTGTGGAATGCTGCCTTCCAAGATGGCACATCCATCGGAGGCTTATTGTACGGCGTCTTGACCCCTCTCGGTAGTCTTGGCAAGTTCCTCACGGTGCTCGTCGCACTGACTGTAGCGAGCACGTGTGCACCAACCATGTACACCTCCAGCACGAGCCTCATGTCTATCGCCCATTGGTTCTCCCTTGTGCCACGTTGGGTGTACATCCTCATATCTGGAGCCGTGTACGTCGTGGGTTTCCTTGTATTGGATCGTAAAATCCACAATTGCATTGGTATCGTAGCTCGATCCCCCTCTCCATCGTTGGGGCCTCCAAGTTTTACACGGCGCTTGTCGGCATTCTCAGTAAGCAACCACACCTACCCAACTGTCTGAACTCACACCCCGTCGTGGCAGGCGTTATCGGATACTGGAGCGTAGCCTTTGCAGGCATCGCCATCACTGAACATGTTCTTTTCCGCGGTGCGTCCTTTAGTGAAACGACCTACGCAGTCGCGGCGTGGGATGTGCCAGAGTTGCTCCCACGAGGGATTCCTGCGGTTTTTGCGTTCACATGTGCGTGTGGGGCGCTGGTGCCGTTCATGTCGCATCCGTGGTATATAGGTTCAGTGGCGGAAGCCGGGTCGGGGGATTGTGGTATCTATGTTGCGTTCGTCGTCTCGATGTTGTGTTATGCGGTGTTGAGGGGGTTGGAGAAGAAGTGGAAAAGAGACGGGCGAGAGAATTAAAGGCGCGGGAGGCAAGGATTCTGACGCAGTGCTGTCGGTTGGCTGTCAAGACTTGGATTTATCCGCTTTCTGTTCTCGTCAGAGGCCGCCAAAACGTTTGTTCCATGCTCCCCAGTCCTAGTGATGTAGTTCGGCCAATATTTTTATGTACACCTCTTCTTGTTGCTTTCGATGAGATCTGACCAGTGAAGGATCTAAGTTCTGCGGCGGCACGTTCGGTCCCAATGCGGCTTCAACAGGAATCTCAAACGTGGGCCCGAGCTATCGCGATAGGTTATACCAAATAACGAGCAAATGTCGTACTCGTAGCACATATGAAACAACATGAGCACACATTCGCTCGGCAGCATGAGATTTCTGATGGGCCCACCAAGTTAAATCCCTTTATCCAAGTCTTGGCTGCAACATGCTTGGTGCATCGTTTCACAGACTCTAATATGGTTTCCTCGCCTTGAATCCAGCAATAAGAATTGCATCACCGTGTCGGAGAAGTCCGACATTCTATAGACAGCGGTCGTGAGTGGCTCTGCCGACGAGTATATCCCCAGCGCTGGTGAGAATCATCATCAACAAACCGTACACGTTCGCACACGCCAAGGGCCATCACACATGTTTAGTGCTCCGAAGGTCTGGGGTACGCACGAGCGAGTTTGTCCCAATCCTACAGAGAGACGATTGAAGGAGTCCCGCGGAGGCATAAGTGACGTCAAGGCGGCCAAATTGATGTGTATGCACCACATCAGACCGAAACAGTATGAGGTTTATGGGAGATGATATACGTTGCTAGTGTTGCACGGGTAGTGAGGTATTCCCGTGGAAGACTGCACACAAGACGAGAGACGCCCCAAACCCGAGATGATCAGGCTTGTGAGAACTGATTCATTAGGCTGATACAGTGGAAAAGGTCATCATGCATAAGATTTTGAGGGCAAAGTTAGGCCAAGATCCCTGATGCATAACTTTTTGGCGGACCCGCTGGTGACCATATGCATTATGAGCTTTTCTACTGTGTCACAACGTACCTCTCCGCAGTTCATCACTCTTGGCAGTGTCTACCATGGCAGTGACGTCGACTTGTCAGTGACTGGCAGAGTCCACTCGTCCTCGTGCTGATCGTGGGAAAGTAGAATATTAGGTGCGCGCCCATCAGGTTCCCGACTCTCAAGAATTTGGATCGAGATGCCTTGATATCAACCCGGCGCAAGGCGATAATCGGAACATACAAACGGAGAATGGAGACGATGCTGGCCAAGAAGATAGGCTGCACAGCAAGGGCCTAATAACGAAAGGAGGAACGATCCCAGGCACAACGACCTCACCGGGTAAATGGCCGTTGAATCCCTCCTCTTTCACCAACTAACTTGCCCAGATGCGTAATGATCATGAGTCAAAAAAGCCGATGAAACGGCTTCTCATGATACTGAAGCCCATCGATACCCATGCGGTCGTCGGACCAGCTCTATAATTTTGGCCAGGCGTGCGGAGTTGCGGGCCATTCACTAAACTGGCATAGCCGGCAATCCGACCAACTTCCGTCTATGCGATCCACTATGGCCCAACCAAGCACCACTGTATCTACGCAGTGCCCGCAGGACGTTATTTAATAATGCCTGAACTTGCCGTTGCCCAAGTCCACGCTCACCCCATGTCGGACTCGCTGAATGTGTCGGAAAAAGGCTCTCCCACTGGCTTCCAACGCGAAGTGAATAACGAACATACACCTCCACCATTCCTGCATCGTTTCACGGCCCTATTGACCCACTATGGTGTAGAAACACACGGGTGGGTCCGTTCGTATTTCACTCGCTTAATTGTTCAACACGACTTCACGCCAGAATCGCGCCCATCCCAGCCGCAGAACGAACCGACACTAGGTGGTATCAAATGTTTTTTGTGTGGTTTTCCCCATCTCTAAACATCCTCACGTACGTAGTCTGCCGATGCAGAGCGCATCTCGAGAACAATTGTTTGACTGGTGTTGTATTTTACAGCTTCAGCACAGGAGCCGTCGGGCCAGCGTTCTTTTCGCTGGGCGTTCGCGATGCGATCGTGATCCTTGTCATGACCGATATATTGTAAGAATCTCTTCGGTTTGTACCGGTGTCATTACTCATGAGGTGGGGGACAATAGATCTTGTTTGATCCCAGCAGTCTTGTGAGTTTCTCTTGTCTCGCATTTGTTCGTAGTCTCAACGCCTATCTAGTGCTGTGTTTGGACCCAAGCTTGGTATGCGTGCAATGGTGCAATCGCGCTTCTCGTGGGGGTGAGTTACCATGAATAGACCTGACATCCGTGATATACAACGATACGTTTCAAGATATTATGGGTCCATAATACCAAGCATTCTAAACGTGTTTACCATGGAAGGATACCTGGTTCTGAATTGTATCATCGGGGGGCAGGCGTTGGCGAGCGTGAGCCCGCATTTGAACGACACGTTGGGCATCGTGATCATCAGCCTAATCTCTCTTGTCGTTCGTACCATTGCTGGATCCATTTGTCCAGTTCACTAAGGCGAGCGCTCCCCAGGTGACCTTTTTTGGTTATCGGTTCCTTCATTGGCAAGTGTTTCAACGCCACATTTTGAAGCTGGCTAGAACTTGTTCACAGGTTCGAAAGCGTTGCATGGCTCCCGAATGTAGTCGCCTTCATCGCCATGCTAGCCCTCGGGTACCCACAACTACTTGCTAACCAAAACGTAGCGACCCCCACTCCTACTGCACGTTCGGTTCTGTCCTTTGCATCCACTGTTGCTGCAGGTCTTGTCAGCTGGTGTACAATGACCCCCGACTACGGTGTTTACCACAGTCCTTCTGCATCATCGTAATTTCATCTTGTTTTTGTGTATATCCATGTACACTGACATCGATGTGCAGTGCGCGGATTTTCCTCTACACCTACCTCGGTTTTGTAATACCAAATGCAAGTTCTTTCAGTATGTATGCCGTCCATTAACTTATCTTGATGACAGATCATTTGTCACATTCTCGGCGCTGCCTTTGCCGCTGCGGCTCCCAATGTCCCCATGTGGGATGCTGCCTTTCAGGATGGCGCATCTGTTGGAGGCTTGATGTATGGCGTCCTGACCCCTCTCGGTGGTTTTGGCAAGTTCCTCACAGTGCTCGTCGCACTGACTGTAGCGACCACTTGCGCACCCACCATGTACACGTTCAGCACGAGTCTCATGTCTGTCTCCCATTTGTTTGCTATTGTACCCCGCTGGGTGCACATCTTCATCTCTGAAGCCATGTACGTCCTGTGTTTCCTTGTATCGGATGTTCAAATCCACGGCTTGAACTGGCATTGCAGCTTGATCCCCGTTGCCGTTATCGGCGCGTCCAAGTTTTACACGACGTTCGTCGACATTCTCAGTAAGCAGCCATACCGGCTCGAAACGCCTCCTCTTACACCCGGTTCTGGCAGACATGATCGGGTATTGGAGCACGGCCTTTGCGGGCATCGTCCTCACTGAACACGTTCTCTTTCGCGGTGCGTCGTTTAGCGAAACGGCCTACCCGATCAGGGCGTGGGACGTACCGGGGTTACTTCCACGGAGTATGCCTGCGGTGTTGGCGTTTATATGTGCTTGTGGTGCGCTGGTGCCATTCATGTCGCAAGCATGGTATGTGGGTCCGGTGGCGCGATCTGGGTCGGGGGACTGTGGTATGTATGTTGCGTTCGTCGTCTCGGTATTGTGTTATGCAGCGTTGAGAGTGCTGGAGAGGAGATGGGACAGGCGACAGGAGAGTGGAGTGAAGGCGCGGGAGGTGGAGAATGGACAGAAAGTGTAGATGATGGTTTATCGGATTTGAAAAACTGTGGCTTGTTTGCATCCCCACTCCCCCCAGACTGTGATCTTGCTTGGATATGTCTGTAATGACGCCCCTCTCAGTGAATGGCTGCAGTGTTGTCTAGCATCTAGATCTGAGCAGCTTCATACATGTGTCTTCAGAAAAGGAAACAATGTCTCACGAGGATATAGGTTCTTCGGCACCTCCTCCTGTTTTCGAGGACACCATCCCCCTACAGTAGACTCTACCCCGTAGGGGTCCGGGATGTCGAATTGTCGTTCCCGCGACAAGTATTTGGGACCTTCAAGCATAGATACGTGCCTGACGGACAAGTCGGCAGAACCCTTGACACCATCATGTTTACACTCTTTGCGCATCATTGCAACGCACTGGTCACGTTCCGAGGTAAATCAACATACATTCTTTGAGATGTTCGCTGACTCGGGAAGATCCGGGACAGGTTGGTCGGGACGGTCTCCTGAAGATAACAAATTGGACGAACCCGGTGTTCAAAATCACCCATTCTTTATACATTGCCTTACGGAAAGTTGTCGTCGTGCGGGTATGTTATCGCAACGATCGAGCACTGTGAAATTTTGGGTCCGAGTGTCTGGATGGCCAACGAACACGGGGAAACGAAAGACTTGTCTTGGTTGAATTAGCTTGACTTCAAGTGAGTATGAGTCAGGGTGTGAGGGGATCTGAGTCTGACCCGGATGTAGATGGATCGACATGGAGGAGCAGCCTATGGACGACACAACGTTTCGGCGTGTTCAGCTGGGCGTTCGTTTAGCCAAAATCGGTAGCGTGCTTGAAGCCCGCTCCAGGAGGACAGCCCCTTGTTTCTACCGGATTGACGCCATGCCGTGGCCCTGTGGGGATTCGGGAGGATTGACACGTGCTAGAGGTGACAACGCCTACCATCGCAGGCCACTCGCTTGAGCGCAGCAAGTGTCTGATTGGCTTTGCACGCTGTGTATGACGCTTCATGCCAGATGGCGCCTGCCACGGATCGTCGCTTCGACTTTAGCCATATTATCGCGTTTGACCCTCCTCGGACTTGTCCTACCTGCCCGGACTATCTTGGCAAACAGGGCTGGAACCATGGGACAAGACAATCTCGATACCTCTTCTTGCCATCAATTCGGAAGAATATACAGGTGGGGATGAAATTACCAAACTGCTTGCCATGGCACCAAGCGCGGAAATACGGGCACCTACAGCCTTGCCGGTCAGGGGGGTATGTGCCTTGATTTTCAGCAGGAACGATGCATCCATCGTCTTTTATTTTGCTGGACCACGTTCACAAGGATTGGTCAGAAGGATTGTCCGTCGAGCGATTGATACCACGAGTCGATTCCTGGAGAACGAAGAGAGAAGACCCCACCGTACTGTTGAGTGTGTGGATGACTGTTTCTAAATAGCGGTGACATCGGGATCGGTTGTTTGGTGAAATGCCATGTTGACATGTCTGACGGATCAAACACCATATGATGATTGCTGTGTATACGGCTATAAAGATTAGAGGGATGTAAATGGACTGTGATGGTAGAGTACAATTGCATGTAGCTAGAGTGGAGATGAATAAATAGCTGCGACGGGTGTTCGGAAATGAGGTCGGGTAACAATTCCTAACGGAAATATGCTATCAACACTGTTGTCTTGATCGTCTGCCGGTCCTATGCAACATGGCACTGGCATCCAAGATGCGCTTTAGTTGCGCCATGAGGTCTTTTGCAAGGAAGACGGTGCCATTGTCCGGCTCATAGCGGACGGCATGATCAGCGAGGGATTCAAGGAGCCTGAGCTCCTGGGGATGAACGCGGGCCGAGTGAGAATAGCGAAAGATGGTTGCAAATTCGTGTCGAAAGACATCCAAGTCGAGCAAAGGTGTCCCTAACGAATCCACAGTTGTCTGTCCGAGCACTATATGGGTATTAAGACCTTTTACGTTGCAGGACGAGTGTTTGTACTGACGTTGGACAAGACATATGTCGCCTTGTAGCCTAGCAAATGCAAACGTGGGCTCCTGGCCGGCTTCGAACTGTTTAGAGAACATTGCGGGAGAGGGCGCAAACGAGACGGAGTGAACAGACATGGCTGAGCGGCGGCGTTTCCACAAAGAGGGGGGGTTTTATATGTCGACTCACGTTTTTGTCACAGCCACGGATGTCGGACGTCGGATCCATGTATATGCCATTTCATGATACGGTCTTCCATTCCAATATAGTCGCCCATTGCCGCCGACGAACACCGATATGATCGTGCGCCAGGTTACCGGACGGTCTTTGTTTTCCCTATTCATGCCAGTGTGCATTCCTAGGGATCTCTTGGTCGTTCGTCAATCCGTCAATCCCCGTACGTCCGAGTCGCATGGCTAACGCGAGTACCAAGCGAGGCTCGGGGGCCATCGAGATGATACAAGGCGCACAGCAAGCCTATTGCGGCCGCACCACGCCTACCGGGTCTCTCGGAGGGCGCTTCCAAGTACGCATTCTTTGATCGGTCTGCCATAAAGGCTGTGTGTGCCCAGTAAGCGAGGTGCACGGATGTCGCTGTCTGCTGACAGACTTCCAGTCAGAACTGTCCATTTTGACCGACGCAACTCGTTTGGATAAGTAACTCACCGAAAGGCCGAGGCCGAGGTTCGGGCGACACATGTCCTGCACGTGCAGGTGGGAATATTTTGGTTCGGTACTCCGAGTCAATATAACTTGTGTATGTGCATCTTCAATGTAGACTGTGAGGCCAACTGATAAGACGTCCTTGGTGTATCTGCTATCAACCATGGCAACAAGTCAGCACTCGGGCAGATTAACCTCGGTTTGGGCGTCTCCTGGGTTTGTGCCAGTGAATCACGATTCTCTCACATCCACTGGGGGTCTTCCCAGGATTACTATAAACTCCACTCATCATGCCCATTCGGGACATGGAACTTTCGGCCAACATTCTATATAGGCCCAACAGACCCAGACTACTCCCTTCGGAAACCTCCGAGAGAGTGCAGCGATCACCTTTGGAGCTTCGTAAGATCGAAACGACTGTCTTCTGATCTTGAAAGGTTTGGCTTGGGGAGATTAGAGTCACCGCCGTAAAACGGTTTTCACAGCGTCCACGTCATGTGGGGACAGATGAGCTGTACAGTTTGTTTCAATGTTTGCCTAGTAACACCGGTGTACGGTAGGTGTTCCGGCCTGTCAGGAATGAAGATGATGCGTGTAATGTCGCTCAATATGTTTCTCCCTTCGCCATACGGCTCAACTTAACTACTAACAACCACCGAACGAGCCGATTTAATGGCTGCATCCTGGACTCGGATTGATCCCCCACTTCATCATCCATCATCGATCAATGAACCCAACCGTGTGTTTAACGATCTACAGGCTATATATAAACCAAGCACTACGATCTCCAAGCCCCGCCGGCTCATCCTCCTTCTTCATCCTCTGCCGCCTCTCCGCTTTTAATCGGTTCTCTCGCCATAGGTACACCAAATTGGCCATTGAAAAGACTATCATACCAATGGACATGGCAATAAAAGTGATCGTTGCTGACGTGTAGTTTGGGGCTGGAGACAAGGATCCAAGCAGCCAAGTGGCGAGGATACCACCCAGTTCGGTCATGATAAAACTCACGGCCACAGCAGTCGCGCGTCGGGTGTGCGGCGCGCTATTGTTCGCCAACCATGCAATGAGCGCGGGTGCCGCACAATATACCCCACAGACGGAGAAGAAGAGCGATGCGTAGCGGATGTGGTTCGACGTGCTCGCTGCGCGTGGATGTGATGAATTAGCTGTTCATCCTACCCTGGTGGATGGCTCCAACGTACCATAATACATACTGAAACCGATCACCTCCAGAACTGAGAAGAATATCGCAGTGTATCCACGCCATTGGTAGCGATCCGATACGATGGCCGAGATAATCGACACTGAGAAATATGAATAGACATCACCAATTTCGTTGACGAATACGCACAAACAAAAGTGACAGCAAATGGAGGCACGCTCATAAGCTGAGCTTGATTCCCTGCATATCCGAGACCAGCTACGATCGTCGGTTCGAAGCTGCAGTCAAGGATATTAGCAACAAAAAGAGAACTGGATAAGCCAAACTTACAAAGCCAAACCAAAAACGATCGTGCCTAATAGTAATATTGTTAATCAAGCTAAAGTCGGGAACGTGTGCACATTACCATTCATGAAGGTGAGGATGGCAAGAAACCACACGTGAGGAGACTTGGCCGCCCTACCAACCTCTGTCCAACTGAATCTGTCGTTTTCGTCATCCTCCGACACAGAACCGGCGTGTTTCAGTGTGGAAACAACATATTCCCGCTCTTTCTCCGTCAAGAAACGTACCATTTCAGGCGAGCGGGGGAGAAGGAAGAAAGAGACAACACCAAAGACAGAGCTAAATATGCCTTCCTGCAAGACCGATGAGTATGATTCCACGCAAGTCAGTCCATAACACACCAAGATGAAGATCCAAGCCCAACCAGGCCTACCACCTGCATTGATCTGGTCAATGGCAGCATCCAGCAGACCGGAGAAGGTGCCAGATAATGATGATGAGGCATAGAAAATCGCAATCCTAGGGGGAAACGTCAGTTAACATGCTACAACGCTCACTCCACACGTACCGTATCTGTAGCCTCTCTCGGGGATAGAAAAAGGAGAGATAGAGAACGATGCCGGGAAAAAGACCACCTAGCCCAGTAATGAATGGAAAGAATGACGCCCTAGTATACCCGCACCTTCAATTAGCCCCAAGAAAAACCGACATGCCAGCAATCCAGAATAGTTATGAACCACCCCTTGAATTCCAGTAAGCGAGTGTCTGATACCGAGACGGGAGTAGTAACTACTCACCTTGTAGGGCAGAAACTACACCCCATGTTGTGGCCATAGCGGGAAGCATAATGTTAGGTCCGACGTGCTGTAGTGTCAATTAATTGCACTATCGACTTGAATGGTAATGTAATTTACCTTCAGGAGCAAGGTGGATGGGAACTCGGCGATAATATATGGGCTGGTGCATGATGCGCGGATGAGCCAAGGCTAAATATTAAACCATAAACATCCGCGCACGCACATATATGTTATGGTCAGAGCGAGAGTATACTATAACAAATTGTTAAGTCAGAAGGCAAACCACCCAGATCGTTCAACGCACCTGATTATTCGACATCGCTAATGATGTCTGCAAGCCAGCCACGCGTGCATTCGCGATATTGGTCCGGTCCTATGGCACCATCTATATTTAGTATCTGCATCGGGCTTGTGATCGAGCTAAACGTACCAAGAATGCGAGTAAAAAGAAGATGGTGCATAAAGGGAGAATCCATATGTCGAGCTTCCTCCAGACGATACCCTCCAGCGCAGCGCGTTGTGACAAGCCTCTTTTCTCGGGCTCGAGAGTGTCGAAGTCCTTCACGTCTTGTGAAGCCGTTGAATTGTGTGTTCCAACCTTGTTCATTGTATGGTCCTCTGGAGTCTGGAAAGCGCCAAATTCCACTGCTCACATCGTCGGACTTTAAGTGATGGCGATGTCGTAACTGGCAACCGGACATTTGCCATTTGGCGTGGCGTAGATAAGCTAGCCCAAGTGGGAGCGGTATCAATCATCAAACCTGTGTCAGTAGGGGTCATTAGTGATCTGTGGCGTGTGCTAACACGGTGCTGGTCGTACCGCACAGCATTTGCAAGGCTCAACAATAACGTACTCGTTCAACGACACTTTGCGAGTCTCCCATTGGCCAAAACACCCATAAGCGACTCTAAAAGGGGTAAGGAAGGATTAAGCGAGCGAAAATGAGCAAAAAGACCAACCCAATGTGTTTTTCAAAATGCCGATGGGGCTCTTCCGAACACTTTGACTGGGATTGGTCATTATTGACGGCCGTCTGGGTTTTTATTTGTGTGATTTGTAACGCTCACCAGGCGTCGTTTGAGCACCAGGTACAACATGCTGTTCTTCCAAACCTGTTTTGAGTGCCGCAGCCTTAGTGACCTGGAAAGCTGAGCGCACCAGTGCTGTCGATCTCAAATTCCGATAAATTCAACAGCGGGACCGTCACCTTGTGCCATTCACATACACTGGGTGGCACCATGCACCTGACTTTGACTCTTGAGGGAGAGCAAAACTTAAAGTTCTACCTTGTCAGATCAAGGCCGGTGACCATAAATAATACCGGTGTCAGTACTGCCAGGGATGGTGGTCCAAATAATGGATCATGTTTTTGTTTTGGGTGTGAACTGCAAAGTATGTTCTAGACAAAGAGACAAGACAGAGCCGGTCACGGTGCTATGAGTATTGCCGTCGCGACTCGAGCGCCGAAAGTTCAAACAGAGACTGAGCTGGGACCAGCAGTCGAACGAAAGTACTGTAGAGCTGAACTTGAAGCTTGAACCACGGCCGACAATGCGGGCCGTAAATACTGAACAGCTACTTACATATCATAACAAGCTAACAAACTACAGGCTGTATACGAACCACGCACTACGATCCCCAAGTCCATTCGGCTCTTCCTCCATTTTTATCCTTTCCCGCCTTTCTGCTTTCAAACAGTTCTCTCGCCGTAGGTAAGCCAAGTTGGCTGTTGAGAAAACCACCATACAAAAAGACATGGCTATGAAGGTGATTGTCGCCGACGTGTAGTCCGGGGCCGGAGATAAAGATCCAAGAAGCCAGGTAGCAAGGATCCCACCTAATTCGGTCGAAATGAAAGCCACAGCAATTGTGGTTGCACGTCGGGTATGTGGTGCGCTGTTGTTGGCTACCCACGTGATCAACGCGGGTGAGGCACCAAATGCACCAGTAACAGAGAAGAAAAGAGATGCATAACGGATATAGCTTGATGTACTCGCTGTGTGGACATCAATCAGGTGTTCACCATTCTCTGGCGGATTGCCCCAACATACCATAAAACATGCTGAAACCGATTAGCTGCAGAATGGAGAAAAATATCACTGTGTATCCACGACATTGGTAGTGGTCTGATATGATGGCCGAGATGAATGACACTTTGTGTGATGTAAATAAGTGTCCAAGACTTCGTCGTGAAGATACGTACGAACAAACGTGACAGCGAACGGAGGCACACTCATGAGCTGTGCTTGATTACCTGTATATCCGAGACCAGCTACGATCGTCGGTTCAAAGCTACCGTGATGCATGTCAGCGTCAGAAAGAGAAATACGATGGGCTGAGCTCACAATACCAGACCAAATACTATCGTGCCTAATAACACTACTGTCAATCATACTGGAGCCGGGAGGGTACAAATGTTACCGCTAAAGAAGAAGACAATAGCGAGGAGCCACACGTGTGGAGACTTGGCTGATCTAGCAACCTCCATCCAGCTAAACACGTCTTTTTCATCGTCATCCGACACCGCACCGGCGTGTTTCAATATGGAGATAACATGTTCTCGTTCCTTCTCTGTCAGGAAATGTGCCTTTTCAGGTGAGCGAGGGAGAACGAAGAAGGAGATCACGCCAAAGACAAAGGTAAATATACCCTCCTGTCCAAATCGATAAACATGACTTCAAACAGTTGGCGCATTACTTACCAGGATGAAGATCCAGGCCCACCCAGGCCTACCATCGCCATTAATCTGGTCAATGGCAGCAGCCAGCAGACCGGAGAAGGCGCCAGACAATGATGCCGATGCGTAGAAAGCTGCAATCCTAGGAAGAATATCGAACGATATACTGAATCATTGATTTCATGCATACCGTACTTGCAACCTCTCTCGAGGATAAAAGCACGAGAGATATAGGACAATCCCAGGAAAAAGACCACCTGACTCAATGATGAACAATGCAAAAGACGACCTGCAAAAACCAAACCTTCAAGCAACCCCAAAAAGAATCGACATGCCAGCAACCCAGTATGGTTATTGACAAGCCCTTAAATTTCTGTGAGCCGATGCTTGGTATAAAAAGACGAGTGTAACCTTTACTCACCTTGTGCAGCGGAAACTATACCCCACATTGTGACCATAGCAGGAAGCATAAGATTAGGTCCTACATGCTGCAGCATCGCAAGGTATGAGTACTGCATTATCAATGACGATATGACTCACCTTCAAGAGTAAGGTGGAAGGGAACTCCGCAGCTATGTATGGTCTGGTGTATGATGAGCCAAGGTCGAACGATAAACGTCCGCGCACGTACACATAAGTTACAGTCAGCGCTACGGTGTACTGGGTATGAAGCGGTTAGCTGGGGAGCAAATTGCCCAAAGGGCTCGATGTACCTGATAATTCGACATCCTCAGTGACTTCTGCAAGCCAGCCACGCGTGCATTCGCGATGTTGGACCTGTCCTATATATCATGTATATCTCGCGCGCATCGGGTAGAAGACCGAGTTCGAAAACATACCACGGAAGCAAGTAGAAAGAAACAGGTGCATAATGGAAGTACCCATAAATCAAGTTTCCTCCAGACATTGCTGTTTAGCGCTGAGCGCTCCTTGAGGTCTCTGAGGTTTTTCATACGACGTGAGGTAGGAAACCAGTATGATGGGTCCCTGCAAGCGTGACCAATATATTGTGGAAGAAGTTCACATGATCACGGTAGGCCAACGACTCGGGGGGGCTGGTGCCTCTGCTTTGGCAGCTTTGCCGAATAGTATGTGCCGAAAAAATACTTATTAGCGGCATAATGGCGTAAACGCTGTGAGAAGGCGTGACGACACGCGTTGGAATTAGTTGTGGGCAATCTCCACACTGGTAGCTGCTTCACGTACTTCGTGCGTATCCAAGTTGCATGTAGTCGGACATTTTCGTATACTTCAAGTTACTCCGAACTAGTAGGGAATCCTAGAGCAAAATGTTCCCACGGAGATAGGTTGAGCAGCTGCCAGTACGCTACAAACAACTACTACCTTGACTTTGTGAATCTATCTAAAGTTGTTTGCTTCGCATCCTTTATGTCCTCTAATTCATATCGCAGTCTAGCCTGAGGAAGGCATGAATGTAACGAAGACTCGGACAGTCCAGGGAAGAATCTGCACCCGCCCGAGAAATATAACCATCTTCCAGCTATGATATCGATCCACATATTCTAGTCTTGTGCCACTGGCAGTCTTAGCTCGTATACATACTTCGTCATTTTTTGTAGACTATCATGATCATTGAGGTTGTGCCTTTCAATAACGTAAAACAAGAACCACATTACCAACATCTGGATCCGCTTTTACTTCCACACATCATTGACCAGTGCTCGAAACATTCACACCTTGTGGCAAGCTCATGATCTTCAAGTTACATATAAACCACGCACTACGATAGCCAAGCCCGCTCATCAACCTGGCGATGAATATGATTATCACCATCGTGGCGGGAGATAGGTACCCAAGGAGCCAGGTGGGAAAAATACCGCCAACTTGAGTCAAAAAGAAAGTTACGGCCGCAGCGGTCGCACGTCGGGTGCGTGGCACATTGTTATGTATTCGTCATCAGGCTGGGCGCCGCGCAAAATGTGCCAGGAACGGAGAAGAACTTGAAACGGGATGCATGGCGGACATGGCATCGCATGATGTGCTTACTGTGCATATGCATCCACTAGATAGGCAACCTTTTCTATCGGATGGCTTCGGCATATCGTGAAACATGATGAAACTGATCACCTTCATAGTGCGACATATTCAGCTTAAGGTAATTCCTTTTCCTTAGACTCACCAAGAGCATTCATAATGATCTGAAGTAAATGAGTACAGTGATAGAACTAGACGCCGGTCTGAGGGGTTGGCGATAACAACAACTTACCTACAATCCGTAAAATATAACCAACACGCGTCGATGAGCTGACAACACGGGTCAACCCGAGTGGAAACGATGGACAGCGGGTACCCGCACACCGTACGGAATGATGGTGTGTTGTAAACCCGTGGTGCCTGAGTACTAAAAGTTTTTCGATACGCAGAAGCGATCCCTCTAACATCACTAGCATGTCCAAGGCTCGGTGGGGCTACTGACCACAGTATCAACTTTTAATTTCGCTCATTTCGATCGTTTATCTATTGTCACGGAGGCCGAGGCAAATTTGGTCGTCCTAAGCAGAAGAAGCAGCTCAGATTAGTGGTGGAGACAATCGTTCCAAGTAAAATGGAAGAGTTACCTTCCTTGATAAAACACTCAACGATAGTCGAAGTTGCTGAGTTCGAGTTAAGTGATTTACTGGGTGTCACGGGTTGTTAACCAAATTCAACTGAGGTGTTATCGGTAGTCTTGGTCCTTGAAATTCGTGATGAGATGAGATCAAGGACCCCATTCGAATTCCGTTCCGGTGGTTGCTGACTCGACCCACCGTCGATGGATCTGGTCCAGTAACGCAGCATGCGCTCTTCGTGCGTGATGTTCTCGGGAGCCCTGATCCACTTCTCGAGAAATGTCAAAGGAAGGAATACTAGTAGCATGCCCGTATAATCGGCAGATCTGCGCCAGGTAAAGTCGAAACATGTCAAAGCGGCGTCTAATAAAGGTCAAGGGAGTGACAACCCACCTTGTCGGCATTTTGGCAGTGGAACTACGTCATCCAGAGCCCGTAACAGCAAGGGCTAACTCCTTGCAACCCATAATAATATGCGGTAGCTCGTCTCCAGTGGTAACTGTTTAGCTCATACAGTACTGGTATACAGAAATTTCCACATTGGAAATGCTTACCTGGGCAATCTCTTGTCCCAGATCGTAGGCGCGTTACGACTCTACTCCATGGCTGTCAGTTTACATTGTGAGAGTTACGACCGCCCTGTGCCAGTAAGGTGCAAGTCCAAGTGGGAGGGCTGTCAACCGCTCGCCCGCCACTGAGTATTCGTTTGTTGTATCTGCCACCACGGTGACATTTCAACCTGTTAAACTCATGAGCCTCAATTCATCGTGGCCGTATCTTGCTATGAGCTGCATGCGTTTCAGTTCTGACAACTCAACGTGATACACGGTCTGGACTGCGTGACGACTACGTCAGCGCGCCACAGCGGTAGTCGGTAAAGATTATTCCAGCCCCAGGACGATCGAGTTCGAACGTTGCCTCCGCCGGAACCCCGCCAACGGTTGAGTTGGTGGCACAGACCCAGCCTCAGTTTGCGCCGCAGTGATCCGGTACCTTAAGAATAAGTCACGATAAGTACTTTGAAGATTCTGTAGGTTTCGTGTTCTGAAACGAGTGATCTTTTACTCCGCTCATCACTGCAATCCCGGGCCGAGTCGTTTGCCCAATCGTTGGACCACTGTGCCGTACTTTTTCACATCCGAGTCAATCGAACTGCGCCCCAGGCACAAAATATTAGTATAAATATAGCTCATGTGTTCCCGCAGAAGTATCGATGCAAAGTCAGCGCGCTGATGAGCGTCCTCCCTCGTCCTTCTCGGATGACAACTCTAGATGATCATGACTAGATGGTTACATACCGCGTTTCTAATCATAGCGTTTCACGTCATTGAATCATGAACGGGAGAATCCAACAGTCGCACGACCACATTACCCACGATGTTCCGGCCTACAGAATGTCAGACCGACAGAGTGGACAGCTCGATGAATGGCTCGATTTGAACCACTAGTCCGCGGTAAGACCCCAGAAGAGAGATGCTGATTTGAAACGACTTGCCTTGTACAGACAACTGGCATGGAATCGGTTCTTGCATGTTTTACATGGTTTTTGGGGCAAGGTCGCGTCCATCACGCTGATAATACTGCGAACGAACACAGATCAGTTTTTCAGACAAGCCGGCGAAGAAGCGCAAAACATACGAGTAGCATATAGCACATTCCACTTGCCCAGAAAAATGAAGAGTCACGTTCTTCGTGAACAATGTCAGGCCATCGACGATGCGGCCATTCTTTCGGAAAAGGTCAGGGATGTCTTTCACTGTAATTGTCGAGCTCACCTGTTGCCAGACGATTTGCTGTACTCCAAGCACCCAAGCCCTCCATTTGTCCTCTGAGACACCAACCATCTTGGTGTCCCTTACCTCGAACCTGTGCAAGGGCCAGTCACCCGGCATCCGGATAGAGAGTTCTAGAGGCTGTTCATCAACCATGTACGTCGCCGTCACTTCGCCAAATGCGGGTGAGATCTTGATAGTCAAGTTCTCTGTTGTCGAAAGTTCGGACGAGGCATCTGGTTGTCGGACCTGCGCCAGCTCGGCCCTGATAATACCGGGCGAAAAGTATGAAGAGGTGTAATCGATGACGCGCATAAGAAGTTGTTTGTCAGTACAATCCGAGATCCATGAACGAATCAGGGCTGGGACGGTAAGGAGAGCCCGATGGTAAAGGTGAGCAGCTAGCAGTTGCAAGCTCAGTGGACTTTCTGATTCAAAAGCTGTCCAGAGGCATGAAGACCAAACCGAAATAAGAGGATGTCTATACATACCGTCGAGATGAAATTCGTCGACAGCCCATACATCCAACTTAAACACTCGCTTCCCACCACTGAACAAACCAAGAACGTCAAAGACATTCGGAATGAAATGTTGAGAGATAACGTTTAGGCTTCGCATGTGGCCGAAGTAGCTGGAACGAACTTTCATCGACTACGTTCGAGGTTAGAATCAATCGCTTGCAGCGTTATCAAGAGCATATACTCACCGCGTCGGTAAATAAATCAAGTGTGATCATCCATGCAAGTAGGTATCCAGCCACTTCCTTGTTGTGTGCAGTTGACTGTTCGTCTAGGTCGAGTCCCTCCCCTGAACCAAGGCTCTGCTGTAATATGGTGAGGAGCTCAAGAGGCAACTCTGGCTCCACTGCATCCTCTGTGTCAACACCAGCCTCGATGACGTAGTGCTCTGTTAGTTTCCGAGCGGCATTAGTGAGGAAATAATAACCCATTCGCTGGATATCCTGGGATTGATCTCCCAATAGGTGGCACATCTGTAATGTTTCTGTTGGTCTGATAGAATAGACGAAAAGATGGCTGTCCTCACACTTGGTAAAGTCTTTTCGTTCATCATCGTAGATGGCATGTCTTGGATGACAGACAAAGCCAACTCTCGACATAAGGCACGGGGTTCAGAGTAGGGCATTGCGACTACATTCCATAAGCCCCTGCGTTATCTAGAGACGAAAACCGATCACTTACTCGTATTAACAGTGACCAAGTCCTTAATAAGTCCCAACACTGTCGCTCTCCTTGCGTCCCAGTTTGCGCGAAGAGGCCTATTCGTCGATGCCAGATCATCGACGGCAATTACCAGTCTCAATGTTCTTCCAAGGGTCGTCAACGTTGCGCTGTCTTCCAGCGAGCAGTTCTACTCGATGTTAACACCCGCGACTTTTGCAAGAAGCATACACAACGCACCTCCAAGTTATTTTCGATGATATCCCAGATGAAGTCCCAGTGGGACCCAGGAACATTCTGCAAGATTGGTGCCAGATGGAAAAACATCAATGTCATGGCGCTCTCTACATCCTCATCGACAGCCTCTCCGTCGTCTTCGTCGGCAGCGACCCACGCCTGACACGCCTTCATCACATTCACGGCGCGCTGTTGGGGAAGAAAGACGACGTCGGAATCGGGGTCCGGTGCGGTGGCGGTTAGCAGCCGAAGGGTGACGAGGCCGGTAGTGGCTGCTGCACTGGGGCGAACGCCAATGAGCGAAGCAGCCAGTTCGTTACGATACCTATCGAGTTTGGGCGGCTCTGGCGCATGAGTCGTGATGGTAGTCAATATGGTAATGGTGGTCTGAGGAGCTAGAAAGATAGTGTAGGGATCAGCAATGGGGATCTTTGAACACAAAGATGAAGGCTGACCTGTCTTTTCCAATCTTCTCGCGAGGGACAACCACAAGTCAGCGTCATCCCTCGTAGCGTCGGTGAACAAGTGCTGCAGCACGATGCCGAGCACCGCTGCATCCCTCACATTATCTTTTTCCTTGGCACGACGAGCGACTCCGATGACAAACGATGCTGTACTTCCATCTTCGAGCGGGACCGAGGCACCCTTATTCATTAGCGCATTAACAACCTTGCCATGTATACCATCCTCTACGCGACTCAGAAGATAGGTCGTCAGTGATCTGACCTTCTCCACAACATCACCGAGACGGTCCCTAGTAATGTCAGGCGTCACGACACCATCTCGTGCGTTCTCCACGCGGAGGTATTCATTCGCGTAGAAGCCGAGAACGAGAATGTGACGCAGCCCCCAGAGATTTGACCGTGCGACAGTACGTGAAGCGGTGAGGTATGCAAGTAGAGCATAAACGGCACGTGTATACTTCCTGCATATTGAGTTCGGAGGGGTAGAGGTTCCGGAAAATGTCGGGAGTGTGGAGTCAAGGAGCGCCAAGCTGGGGGAAGTGGTGGAGGAGGGGAGAGAAGAAGATTCTAGCATAGAGTCAAATTCTTCACGCGAGGGGAGAATGTCGCTCAAAGGTTCAATATTGATACCTGGAGGTGGGGGAGTAATGCACCGGATGATGTATTCGGGTCTGGAAGCCGGATTCCGGTGAATGACAAACAGCGCAGTAGATGAAGCATACACCCACCTCGTCTCGGCCTTGTCGTTGATAACAATATTTCTCAATTTCTCTTTCACGAGGCTACCGGCGACGTCTCTTATCTCCCCTTCTCTGTAACCCCCTTTGGAAATCCATATGGTCCAAAGGGCCCTTGCATCTTCTGCCCACTTGCTACTTGACAGTTCTCCGAGTTCCTCGTAGGGTATGACGTAGCCAAGCAAGAATATTCCAGCATACAGCTCCACGCCAATATCCCCAGCAAATTCATAACCTGAATCAGCTAATCTCCTCACAAGTCCCACAGTGGAGCTGACTTCAACCATCCCTACAACTTCGTCCAGCTTAGTTGAGGACACGCCAGCAAACCTTACTCTTGCCTCCGCAAAAGTGGCAACGCTGTTTGAAAGCAAGCAGGCGACCGTGTCCAAACAGCTAGGTGAGATGAATGGTACTAAAGATATCAATATTTCAGATGCAAACCAAGAATAGATGACTCGTGTTCGATACCTGGGGTGCACAACACTCTCGCCACCAGTATCTCCTCATTTCCCTGCGCATTCGTGGTTATTGCATTGCTCACCAAACGTTCTACCAGTTCGTCCATTGCTGCGTCCGCTCCTCTAAGATGTGTCGGGAGCGAGGCGTCAACTAGCGGAGACAACAGCGAGAGGGCAACATTCGTCGAAGAAGACGCAAGTGCACCTAGAAGCACTACCCAGAAAGCTTGCGTTTGTAACTCGCCCTGCGACTGATCAGACGACACGGATCGATGTCGGAGATAGGCCAGTACTCCTTGTATTGACACCTGCAGAAGTGTTACAGGGTGTGCAATGAATATGGCGTCGATGCGAGAAGCAAAAGTTCCGTCATCGAAAATCGAGGGGCCAAATGTGTCCATGAGTTTTACGAGTGCTGCGAGGGCATCTTTGGCTGTGTTCGTAGTTGGTGTCTGGTCCGAAGAGCCTAGGGCAGTTTCGAGAGCCTCGATTACTATTCGAATATAAACTTCTACCGCGGCCTGCGTCTTTTGACCTGCATGGGTATCGGGCGCAAACGTGGAAGTGAAGAGGTGGAAGAAAGTTGGTGCAATGTCAAGTGTATCACGAGAAGTATGGATCGAGTTGAGTATGGCAGAACAGAACGCATCAAAAGATGCATCGAAGAGACCTGTAATCCTAGTCAGGGACCGAAACCTACTAGGTAACACGATCGCGTCAACGCACCACTTTGAACGTTCCCAAGTCTTTCTGTCGTACGAACTATGATCTTGGCAGCTTCAGTCTGCTCAATACGCAGTTGCTTGGTGACGAGTTCGTTCCATAGATGGGAAAACTGAGGTACAAGGAGACTCTTTGCACCCTCATTTACATTCACAGTCACATTTTCCACTTGCATCCCTCGTCGAACAGCCAAGACTAGGCATTCGCTGAGTGCCTTGAGCCATGACGAGGCTGCTGCTCGTCTATCGAGGAGGCCGGCATGAAGCGGAGCCCAGAAGGAGGTAAAAAATTGTGAAATGGGGTGGATATTGGGTCCTCCTTTGTTTTCCTCCTTATCATCTGCCGACAAGGCAGGTGGGAGGGCAGTAGGGAGAATCTATATATGCATTCAAGCGGTGTTCAAGCCAAGCAGAGTAGACCATACTGATTTGGGAATCCCAGCCAAGATGACCAATACCAATGGATAGCCTTCGACAGGAGATCCAGAACATCCTAGCTCAAGGAATTGCAAGAATTCCGTGTAAGCCTCAGATATCGGTTGCGCGTTTGGAGGCACATGGATGGCAGCGTTTGCAACGACATCATCTTCATCGTGACTCTCCATTTCAGCCTCAGAGTCTGATTCGGATTCTGTCTCTGAGCCGGAGGTAGAGCCGTCACGTTCTGCGCCTTTAAAATCGACATCTAGATCGTTGTAACCCCTTGATGCACTTGTCATGTCAATTGTCCATGCCTGGCTATAGTCTGACGCCGTAAATGGTACCACAAGATAACTTGTGTGCATGAATGTAAATCGTACCTCTGAGGAATGCCACCAAAGGCCCTCCCAACGTTGCTCGCACGCCAACATCAGTTTCGACCCACGCTGAGCGCAGTGTAGCCGTGCTTAAAATCCGAATCAAGGGTTCTGGTAATTTGCCTGGTTCCAGAAAACATCAGTTATACGTGATGAGGATTGTGGATGTATGCGCCATAAGCTGAACATTAAATATGGAACCAACGCTGAATGGACATTGCACCCAGATACAGTCAGAAAGAAAGGAAAGAGACATAAAACGCGGATTTTGCACCAACACACCAATACACCAACGAGGACACAAAACAGACCTTTGAACACCCCAACCAAAGACCCTACAAGTGTCCACGCAGCTTGTCTGACGTGGGGCTGGCCCTGACTGAACGAAGCAGCGGAAAATGGACAAAGTTGCTTGCTGACCGAGATTGGGCGCGAGGGAATAGTTGCGGGATGAAGAGTAGACCAAAACGCGGGGGACGATAGGAGTGTTGTTACAATGGAGAGGTCGGTCGCAGTTGCGAAATCGATCCCAGGCCAATTCTCTGAATAAATCACATCAATAACTGAACAACAAGCGCAGAGAACAGACGACGAGACGACGACGGGACATCTCATACCTAGAATCCATCTTACAACACCTAAAGCGCCTACCCTTAGCCTTCCAGCTCTGTCTGAGTCATTCTCTTCATCCACGTTATCACCCGGCATTCGTTCAGGCGGAGAGGTTGGAGCAGACGACGAAGAGTCCGGAACGTATCGACCACTTTTCTTCTGTTGTGATTGCGGCGTTGAACCCCCTTTCTTTCCTTGTGCGACACCTTTGCCTGTATTCTTACCCTGCTGAGAAGACGGGGGCATGGGGGGAACTACGGGAGCTGGGTTCAAGGCCGTATGAAGGCCCTGTGGATCGAGGACGGTGCGTTGAACAAATTTGAGAAGGGAAATGAGAAGTTGAGGGTCAAGAGTGATATTTAGTTGAGATCGCGCGGGTTGGGTCTGCGAACTAGTGTGAGGTTGATCCTGAGTATCTGTGGGTTGGTTGGGAACAGGAGTGATGAAGTCTGCCCAAGACTTGATGCCAATGGCGCTGACCGCTCGATCAACGTCGTGTGCAAGCATTCCCCATGTCCCTAACAGCGTCTCCACCTCAGCTTGAGATGCGACATCGCTGGTCCATGCGAGAAGGGCCGCACGTACTGGGCTGAGGCGAAGAAGGGAGAGATGGAGAGAAGCAGCGAGGTGGCGAAGACGCCGTACGGGGTGGGTGAAGAGCACAGGGGCGCGATGAAGCTGTAAAGAAAGTAAAGTTAGTCGCACCAAAACGAAGAGCGGTGTTGAGACAGACCCAGACGGGCAGCATCTTGACTACCAAGTCTGTCTTTTCGCCGTCTTCCTCACATCGATCGTGACCGTGATCGCGCGCCGTTTTCTCTTTGATCGCGTCCTCGACCCATTTGGCAAGTTCCTCTATCGCTTTCCCTCGTGTGACAGTATCCTTCTTCCCCAATGCCCTGAGAACGACGACGAGCTCTGGTGGCAATAAATGAGCGAGACCGGTAGTATCGAGTGGATCGAGGACTGGTGGGCCAGGTTTGGTTGGCGGGATGTAGACCTTCTTGCGTTGTTCTCTAGCTTCTCTCTTGGACAGCTTGGAGTTCTTTCCTCCTTTCGGTTTTGATTGCTTAGGGACAAGCGAAGGGGGAGGTATAGCGGATGCAGGTTCTTGGGCAGTCTGGGCAGCTTTACGTGCGTTCTTCTTGCGTGTGCCAGAAGTTGCGGACGATTTCTGGCCTTTGGCCATCGTGTGTGATGGAGCTGTGATCTAATTCCAGATTTACAGTACGGAGTAGCTGTGAATGTTCACCGATCTGGCAGGGTTCATTGACGCTGGTTCCATGCATTTAGACATGACTCATCGTGATGAGTACTAACACTTGTTCCGATCCTACGAGACCAGAAATGAACGTCCAAGTTTGAAGTGCCACATTCATTCATTTTGATTTCACTTGAACATAGTCCCCCTGCGGTGTCAACCAGGTTAACTCAAAATGTGGTCATCGCTACATCGCATTAATGGGGTAGTGGTAACCTGGGTCGTTGCCATCGACCCGCCGGGGGTTCGATTCCCTCTTAATGCATACAATGGATTTTTTTCTGTGTTTATGTAATCCGAGCGTCGATGGCGACAGGATCCATTCGCGAGGTCGTGCGGCGTGTAGCATATCTTACTACTGCGACGAACAGGACCGACGTCGTGCTCCGTGTTCGTGAGTTTCTTAGTGCCGACTTTGATCTTTTGATTGACCCGAATGTATTCAACTTGAAGCGCGTCACGGACAAGCAAGACGATACCTGTACACTGTCGCATCATCTGCCGTACTTCCTCCGAACACAGAGCAGCCGGTTTTTAATGGCAATAGTCGGTTCAACGTAGAAACTGCCGTCGAGGAAGACATCACTGCGACCAACGGCGTTCATGGAATTGCCCCATCCGATTGGAAACCGCCTACGCTCGACTGGACTATTCCTCGCGACCTCCTTGTTCGAACCAAGTCAGGTGCTGGAAAGACTTTTGCATATATCACTCCAGCCGTCGAGTCGCGACTCAATTACAAGCATCATCCCGGTTCTGTAGGCCCTCTGATCCTCGCACCTACGAGGGAATTAGCCATACAGATTGCAAGCGAGGCTCAGAGGCTGACAATGCACCACAAAGGCTTTGAGGTACAATTGCTTGTTGGTGGCACTCACAAGGCCCAGCAAGAGCAAGATTGGATAGCGTCCTCACGGGATATCATGGTTGCGACTCCCGGACGGTTGCGGGATCTCCTGACCAACGAGCCATGGTTCCGGCAGGGGTTTAAGGGCTGTCCCATGGTCTGTTTCAACCTCTGATTACACGTCTCCTACTCTGACAAACAGTCAGCTGATTCTAGACGAAGCAGATACGCTACTTTCTATGGGATTTCGCGACGACATTGATGCAATTGCTTCCTTCCTTCCGCGGCATCCTCTTCGTCGAACGTTCCTTTTTAGCGCGACCATACCACGCGCTGTCCGGCAACTTGCGTCATGGATTCTGTCCTCGGATCACACGTTCATCGATGCTACACCACCAGAACCTTGTTTAACACCATGTAGAAACGAAAAACATATAGCCCACGTGAAACTCGAGGTGCCTCGTGACACCGAGTTTACGATATACAATCGCATCGAACAGTTCCATACACTGTGTCCAACTGCTTCCGACCAATTTCCGACCCTACTGAAACTGCTGGCGCACGATCAGCTCACATATGGACCAAGTTCGAAGGTGATCGTATTCTGCCCCACTGTTCAAATGACGGAACTGTTCTCGAAGTTGTTGCGTTCACTAGTGGAGGAAGTACTGCCTGGCAACAACGCAGAGATCCTGACGATGCATTGGAAGATGAAGCAATCGGTCAGAGATCGCACCCGGTTATTGTTCCATGGGGCTGGAAAGACCCAAAGCGGACAACCGACCGTGTTGGTCACCCCGGACTTCAGCGCAAGAGGAGTAGACTACCCTGGGGTGACAAGGGTCATTCAGATCGGTATCCCGAGTAGGGAAGCCACGTATGTCCATCGGATAAGAAGGATGGGCTGGCGCATCAAGAATAACAAACCCACTGTGCGCGCAGACTTGCTGTTATTGCCTTGGGAAGCAGGATACCTGGACTGGAAGCTGACAAGCCTGCCCATAAAATCACTTCCGATCTCCGTTCTCGACGATCAACTCGCGTCTCTTTCTTCACAGTCGCCTACCCTGACCACCGAGTTTTTGAAATCTACTCTCGCCAGGATGCAGCACCGTATCGACCCTGCTGATGTTCGGAGTACAGCCGCTTCTTTATTGGGGTATTACCTTCCCCTCACGCCCTCGCTACGATTGCAACCCCACGCCGTTCTTGCAGGCGTGTCTTCCTGGGCCTCGGAATGTTTCCATGTCTCGATACCGACGATCAAAAGACTTCCAAAAAAGTTTACTGATGCGTACGAGCAGAGCACCCGGTTGGACAAGACGAAAGGTCTGTTCGTCGATGGCCTGAAACTTGCTGGTCCTTCTCCGCTTGGAATGGCCAAGTCAAAGAATCGTTCGGTTTGGGAGGGCGCAAATACGCGGAGAAAGAAGCCGAAGCGTTGGTATTGACGATCGAAGACTTGTCTGCATTTCTTATGTCTTTCGTTACTGGTCGATCGTGCGTCAGCAGCTGTTAATATATACCTTAGTTCCGACCCCTCTTTCAAGTCATTGAAAAAATCTATCATGTTCTGCAAGACCTTTGATTCGTGCTACCGCTAGGACAGTTTTGGCTCAGTAGCTTGCCTTTCCCAGGTTAAGGAGAGCTAATACTACTATGGTCCACCAAGAAAGTTATTTCATTGCTGGGGCTGCAATAATCAAGCATCTCAGTTAGTAATGGGACTTGCATACATTCGGAATGGGCTTGCTGCCCCTCGTTGCACACATGTATGTACGTGCCCTTTGCCCCTTTGCCCTTTTGATCAATCCAATTCAGGCGTCGCCCGCCTAGTCGTGACCGTACTGTTAACGGGACGTTCCCTCGTCCATACTCTCAATTCTTCTTCGCTGACCATGACACCTTCCGGGTGCGGCGGCTTAAAGAACCTCAACTGTTCTTCCAGCTGTTCCTCGAGCACAGGGGTACCACACGCAGCAGCGATGAAACCAAGGAAAGGCGGTGACGGGTTCAGCGGCCGAGAACAGAATTCAGGGTGCGGTTGAAGTGCCACGAAGAACGGGTGATCTTTAAGTTCGAGAATCTGCATTCGTTCCCCACGCTCGTCTTTTCCTACAAAGGTGAGCCCAGACGCCTCGAGTCGGGCGACTTCGGCAGGATTCACTTCATAACGGTGACGGTGACGTTCCCATGCCATGTCTGCGTTGCCATAGAGCTGGCGTATTTTGGGCAATGTCGACTTTGAAGGATGGATTCCATTGGTAGTTGGACGACTTTCGTCGATACCGTTTGCGATGGGAGGAGATGATTCAACGGGTGAGCTCTCCGAATCGGTAATATTAACGGAAGGCTGGAAAACCGTCGGGCGTAAACCAAGACGCATCGTTCCTCCCATATGCGTGCGCGATATTTCGGGCATGAAAATGATAAAATGATGAGCAGCGTCAGGGTGGAATTCGGCCGACGTCGCATCTGCATCCTCGAGTCAACGGAAGCCATAAAGTAAAGAGTTCGTCAAGGGGGGTCAGAGCTCACCGTGCACGCCAAGGACACTCCTCGCCCACTCTAAGACGGCCATTTGGAACCCAAGACAAATGCCCAAGAATGGTATTTTCTGCTCGCGTGCCCATTTTATTGCGAGGATCATACCCTCAATTCCACGCTGTCCAAATCCCCCAGGAACGAGGATACCCCTTGACCAGTACTGTCAGCGCAACCTCTCGAAAATCGAGGGAACATACCCAGCACCCACTACACTGCGCCATGCGTCATGGTACTTGGCAGGATCCGATACCTGAGTAGAGGGTTCGAGATCCGAAGACTCCACCCACTACGTTGGCCCATTAGCATATAGCAATGCAAATTGAAAGACAGAACGTACCTGGATGACGAGCTCTCGCTTGACGCGGAACGCCGAGTGCTCGAGAGCTTTTATGACCGACATGTATGAGTCCTTGAGGTCAGTATATTTCCCAACCAGAACGACCTTGACCTGGTCGAAGAGGCGTTCTCGGCTGGTTGTTTTGATGAGTGTGGGAGGGGGATCAGAGATGCAAGTAACACCAATCCAGACCTTTTAATCATGCCTCTCCATTTCGCGTCAAGAGATAAACCCTTAGATATCATCTCTTGCGGAATCTTGAGAGCTGGAAGGTTCAACCTCTTGTGGAGATACTCGACAATTCCTTGGGCTTGGAGGAGCAGAGGGACATGATACACGGAGGTCACATCATGCACGCCGACTACCTGCTCGGATGCGACATGACAAAACATTGAAATCTTCTCCTTGGTGTCTTTTTCCAATGGCTTGGGTCCAAGCAGTCGACAAGCAATCTAAAACAATCGATCTCAGTGGTTTTGTCGAAAAGAATCCATACAATCTGCTACTTACTAGATCAGGGAGTAATCCAAGCCCACGCAAAGCATGAACAGTGGTTTGGGTAGGCTTAGTCTTCTGTTCCCCATGCATATCTGGCACAAGCGAGACATGTATAAGAGCAAAGTTGTCATGGCCGACTCGAAACTGGAACTGCCGCATGGCTTCAATAAAGGGGGCGGATTCTATATCTCCGACGGTCCCTCCGAGCTGAGGGTACTTGAGGCGTTTGCATTCAAGAAGAGCAATCGCGCGTACCTCTACAATACAAAGGTCTGGTTCTTCGCCAGAATTGTCGACAGGAATTTTTGAAACACGGTCTATCCAGTCTTGGATAGCATTCGTAACATGGGGCACGATCTACCGAGAGCTCGTCATTCTCTCATATATACCGATTGCGATTACAATCCCACCTGAACTGTTTTCCCAAGATATTCGCCTCTTCTCTGTGCCAAAAAATCAATATGACAAAATAAAACGGCCTGGACACAACAAACCTCCTTCTCGATTACATCCCGATAGATCTTGCCAGTAGTAATGTTGTTATCTCTCGAAAGTGTGACATCCAGATAGCGTTCGTAGTTGCCCAGATCCAAATCAACCTCGCCGCCATCATTCAAAACGTATACCTCACCTAGTGAGGATACTCAGGAACCAAGGGTATAAATGGCATCTGTCATTGTCTCACCGTGCTCGGTGGGTCGCATGGTACCTGCGTCTATGTTCATATAAGGATCTATCTTGATTGCCGTGACCTTGAGGCCAGCCGTTTTCAAGAGCAAGCCAGTGGAGGAGGCTACACGTCGGACATGAACAGGAGACTATGGGGATGGAAGATGGCTTCATCGCACCAATGACGCCCTTCCCGATCCCACTGACAACGCCTCCGGAAACGAGAATGAACTTGGTCATTGTCGCAGGAGGTAAAAGGCCAAAGAGACCTTTAACATGTCGTAAAAAGTTTGAAATGCCTTTCGGGGCGGAAGTTGGGGAATGCTTAGTCAGCTGGAAGCGGCCATCCATACCGCGCACGTTGCTCAATCGATACTAATAACACAACTTCACTAGTTAACATAAGCAGACAGATCCACTCTGGCCGGCATATCACCGCCCAAGATAGCAGCGATTAAATTCTGGGCGCTATATGTCGCCATATGTTTCCGGGTCTCCTGTGTTGCACTCCCGATATGCGGCATGATAACGCATCTACAACGTCAAGCATGAGGCAAGTATAGACGTCTGGGGTGTTTCAGCTTACTTTGGCTCCTTGACCAGCGGGTGATCTTTGGGCACATTTGGCTCACCCTCCACGACATCAAGCCCTGCACCCCAGATCCATCCCTCTCGGAGCGCCTTTGCGAGCGCATCGGAATCCACCAGCGTTCCTCTGCTCGCATTCACGAGAACACTGGTCCTCTTCATTTTCCTCAACAAGCCTTCGTCGACAACATGATGGGTCCCCGAGCCACCCGGTGCGAGGACGATCAGAACATCACTTTCGCAGGCCAGTTGATCTAGGTCCACTTTAGAGACTGCCTTCAAGTTGTACTTTTTTTGCAATTCTGCGTCACGCTGTACGTTTGGCGGGGACGATGGATTCGATGAATACAGGCAATGCGTGATGCCGAATGACACGAGTCTTGACAAGGTTGCTTGAGCTATTCGACCAAATCCGATAAAGCCGACTTTGCGTGTCGAGGAAAGCACTGTTGTGCTCAGCTGTGGCCCACAAAGGCCGAAAGGGGACCACGAGAAGTTTGGCCACTGCGGACGTCATCAGTATGTATACATGATCATTCAAATTCGACCGGCATACCCCTCCATTCTGTACCAGGGAGTACCCTATACCACCATTTCTTCCCGCCATCAGTGCCAGCATCACGGATATATCAGCGACTATAGAAGATTTTAGGAAATGAAGTACGTTGGTGGCCCCGACTTGCCTGCATCGGTCAGAACGTCAGGGGTGTAACCGACACTGATTCCTCGTTTTGCGACTGCCCTGAGATCGATATGCTCTGTAAAGTTCATACGCCGGAGAAGGATGAGGAATCACAGTATGATGCAAGGACAATCTTACCATAACCGACAGACATTGTCGACACGACCCGCAAAGTAGGCCCAGCTATGTACGAGCCGCGATTTCATCAAATTTCCTGGGCCTCCTCCGAGAGCGAATATAAACTCACCCTTGTCCAGGAGCTCTGAGTCAACCTAAGGAGGTAGTCGAAAATGCGCTACGGAATGTAATTCCACAAAGGACATACTTTGTCCATCAGCGTGACGATTACCCCAGTCGCACGGGGAATATTGTCCAAGAGCCATTTTCTATCGCATGTGCGGTCCTCTGGCCAGATAACCAACTAGCCGCTAGCATGTTGAAAACCAAATCGAATAGAGCATTTTAGAGTGCACAAACATACATCTAACTCGTGCCTACTCTCCAATAAAGGCATTACATCGGGACCAAGGTTGCGGCAGACGACGACCTTGTAGCGAGGACTGCTGAGATGAGAGACGACCGAGGTTAGTCGCGCTGCTGGGGGATGATTGGAAGCGAATGACCCAGATTGTACCATCGATATTCTCTACCAAAGTGGCTAACTGTAGGAGCGATGAATCAGAGGGATGATCATCGTGTGAGATCGTCGCTGAATAACATTGAGGGCGGCGGGTTGCCCGGTCCGGTTGACTATTAGTAGTTCGGACTCGGAACATGAATCGTCACTTTTATGTACCACTACGTTCGACCGGCATTCTTTTTGCTCTCTCTTTCTCACTCATGGCAGGCCCAAAGACCTTATCCTGGACATCGACCTCAATCTTGATCCAGCCAATTGGTGTGGGCCAAGTGTCTCGCCTTCCCTGTCAACAGGTTACATGGTCTGGAATTTTCATCGAAACCATGCAAGTGGAACCGTTATGCTACAGGAGTTGTCGTTGGAGCATTGGGACCTATGTGCCCAACGCAACTCGCCTCCTGTTCCTATTGACTGACTCTGGCCTCTCGTCCACATCAATGGACCTATACTACCATACCATTGCTGAAGAGAAACGGTGCATGTTTCCCATCGATCCCAAGATGACTCACACAAGGGTTGTAACGCCCAGTAAGACAAGTACACGTCGAGATGCTTTCCGCCATGGCGCGGAGATGCGCGATGCGAGTTGTGTGGTGACAGGATTTAATGCTTGGATGTGTGAAGCTGCGCACATTCTTCCCCACGCGAAAGGAGACCAGGTATGAATGAGACTTCTGGCACGACATGATCCTCGCTGACAGCTTGAATTACATTGATGACAGTACATCAAGACATTCTCCATGCACCGACGTCGAGGCTCTACTGGTGGTGACAACGACACTCTAAATTCCATCGATGACATTCGTAACAGTCTGTTTGTCAATAAAATCATACATGTCTGATTGGGTCAACATGTTGCGTTTTTAAAGGTCAGTTTGTTTGATATAGTAGGACTCGGTCGGAAGATGACAGTCTTTGGGCAGACACCCAACTTTGCTATGAATACAACTGACATTGGTCCTGATGCCGGAACTGCTAGTAAAGAAAGATTTACCTGCCACCTTTTTGACCGTTCCCTGGACCGTCTTGTAGAGTCTGGCCAGGCAATTCATGTGCCTTCCAGTGATGCCGGGAAGTCCGAGTGGCCCCCTCCTCCCTCTTCGACGTTATCTATGGAAGCGCAGGGGTAGTTCACTTTGGTGTCCTTCCGATGGATCTCTTTGACAAATGGGAGGTTATGTTTTATGAGCCCGATGAGGCCAATGACAAGCGCAGACATGACCAGGTCAATGCGGAGAAAAGGCATCATGAGAATTACAGCACAGTGCGAGATGAACGAAAGTAACGCTACGATGAGCAACAGCAAGGCTGCCAGGGGAGACACAGAGATGGTAGCTTTGATGGTTTTGATGTGCTCATGATGATTCCATTCATGGCGATGCCAGCAGAGAAAGTGAGGGGTTACTTGGAAAGGTGTGAAACTGGATGGCAGCAGCACAAGAGCGCGAAGAATTGGATGTAAAGGTCAACTCCTGGATGGAGGGTGTCTCCAACAACAGGTGAAGTTTATATTCCTGTACCAATTCAAGTGAAGACCTGCACCAACTGCAAGATTCGGACACCGGGTTCATATGTACAACATTAACCACCGCAGTTGGAGCCGGTCCGAGGATGGTCCGTGATTTTGTATCAAAAGGTATCAACTTGAAAAAAATGGCTTTTTTCCTTGTCTCGGCTCCTCGAGTGTTTATGCACACTACCCAGTCAACCATTCGTGAGACCAGACCACCTATTCGCCAACACTATTATCGTCCATGACCGCGTCCGCATCGGGTGAATCCTCAGATTGTTCAACCCCAATGCTGCCTGCGGGTCTCCAGACACACCCAATCGTCGCTTTCCAGAGCCGAACGCGACCGTCATTTCCAGCTGATGAGAGAACAGTACTGATGCGCCTATCAGTAATTCTAAAAGGTAAACATTGCTGTGGGGATCATACCCTGTTATGTTCCACTCTACCCGACCGATCGCCGACCTGCAACAGGAATCAGTACGGCACGATGCGAGAAACCAGGTGGGCAAACTTGTGTTGGTCAAAGTCTGCGACGATCGTGCCTGTCCATTTCAGTTCCCCTTCCACTTCGGCATCATCGTTGTCTTCAGCTGGCTTCACTCTCCAAATTCTCACATGGCCATCTCTCCCTCCAGTCGCGAGGAGATGATATGATCGTCCACAAGACGGTGCCCATGCAACAGAGGTGATCGCGTATGGTGTCGGGGCTTCCCCATCGCCAGATGTTCCCGAGCCCGGGTTAGTCTCCGATGGCTTTGGAACCCCAGAAGGAGTTGGATCGAGCGTCAATAACGTTGTTGGGCGACGGGAAGGCGATACTTGTATGATCTTGGGACGATCAACAACGGAGGGAATGTGAACCATACCAGAGGCACTTACCTTGACAGTTCCCGTGGCACCGCAACCGGCCGCAAGAATCTCGCCCCAATACCTCTCTTTACACCACGACACGCACCAACCACCGTCAGCTTCTCGATTACCCAGTCCAGGTCTCTGTTGCAATGGAATCTGTGATTGCTGCAGTGCCTGGGCGACCAGAGACGCAGAAGCACCCTCGAGCGTTGCATTCGTTTGTGTGGGGGTCGCGAATGCGACAGAGAGCGACGAAGGAGAAGACATCGATGGAAGGGTTGTGACATCCACCTCCTCGCAGAGCTGCCAGGCAGCCAACGAAGATTGCTCTAGACATTCATATATCCGGAGGTGGTTGTCAGATGAGACAGTCGCCTGAGCAAGGTTGAGACAGAGTAATAGAGTCGGATCCACGTTAATACATACCAACTTCAATCCAAAATGGTGCGGTGCGAATTCTACCGCTCTCACTGTGCCACGTGCTTCAAGCAAGACTGCTCTTTCTACCCATCTCGACGAAGGATTGCTGCTGGAATGTGGTGTCTGTGCGTGCGGAGGTCCATTGGACTGAACATCTCCGCCAGCTACGAAGGAGGTCTGTTCCCAAATTTTGACGGTCCGATCGAACGATGCTGATGCAAGGATTGTGCCGAACTCTGGGTGAGCCCAGCTTACTCTTGAAATAGCAGCATCATGCGCCTACAGGAAAAGACGCATCAGTATGTTTTATTCGACATCATGAAGATATATGTAACCTTCCATTCGTCTTCGACACTCCATGTCCCTTCGGTTTCATCCAATTGCCAAATTTTGATTCTGAAGTCGATTGAGAGTAGGCCGAGATACCTTTGAATGATATCTCACCGTTGGTCGAGGCTGCAAGTGGCGAGATGAAGCCCATAGTAGTCATAACATAGGTCTGTCACGAGGTCGTCATGTGCACTCTGTATGAGGCCAGTCTGGATCATGACAGCAAAGTGAAGGCGTGTCAACCGGTCTCGGAAGATCAAACTTGAATTGGTGTTTTTGAATTGTGCTAGCACAGTCAACCAGTTGAAATATTTGTTGAAGTGACGACCATAGACGCTTGTAAACTCAACAAGGATAAACAAAGGTGTAAAGCGGCGTCACGGGCCTAGCACTAGTATCGCAAGCTAGATCTAGAAATGTCTCAGCTGGCTGCGGGCAATTCAGTCAATGGGTGTTGCAGCAGCCCGCTTTGCAGTGGTCCGATAGTAGTCTATGTGACAGACTCGCAGATTCGGTTATGATAGAGTCGGTAACAATTTCCATATTCTAACAGAACCGTCATCTGCTGTGGTGGAGCATAAATCCTCAAACCCAGAGCGAGGGCACCATCGCACTGAATTTACATCGTAAATGCCATGAGCAGAAGGGATCGACGCGATGAGTTTTGAGGACAGTGTAGCGCGTGTGGTATCTTCTTGAAAAGACTCCTTCAGTGAGCAGCGTCAGAGGCAATATGCATTCATCCGGCCACTCAGCTCACCGAAATTTCCCAAACATTTATTGTACCGTCACCACCCGTGCTCGCAATCCATCCGAGGTTGTCGTCTTTCCCTTTTCCCCAGTCTATCGAGTATATGCTTCTTGTATGTCCCTTTAACTGATGGGCAAATTCCCATGTGTATTTAGCGGTGCGTTTCCAGATTTTGATCGTGAGGTCATCTGAGGAAGAAGCGAGGTAATCGCCGCGGGGTGCCCATGCAACTGACCACACTATCCCTGCGTGACCTGAAAGTGTTGCAAAGGACGACCAGTCTTCAGAATCGTCGTCGACGTAAAGTCTGATCGTATCATCGTAGGATGCCGATGCAAGAATCTATCATCAAAGCTGGCATCAATCTCGAGGAAGCATCATGCGAGACGAAAACAACCTCCTCCGAAGGATGCCACGAGACACATTTGACGTCCTGATTATGCTCCATCATGACGGCCAGGCATTCAAAATCTGCATCCGGCTTGACTGCAATAAAGAGACCAGTCAAGAACAGCAAAAATATCATGTTCAAGCTCGACGATCACCTTCCCAAACCCATACCGTTTTGTCTCTGCCACACGTTGCAAGCAATGTTCCTGTCGCCGAGTACGCGACGCTCTTGCATTCCGTCTCGTGTCCCTCTAAAGACGCGACACATTCCCATTCTCCTGGCTCGGATGGATCCGTGTCGTCTTCCAATGATTCGCGTTTTTCCCATATGCCGATGTGAGCATCGAAGGACCCTGTCACCAACCTTCCCCCTGAGGGTGCCCATGCGATGCTTCGGACAGTTTTACTGTGCCCCGTCGGGATCGTCGTGAGATGTGAAAAAGAAACCTTGAACGGGTCGTGTTGATCCTTGCGGTAGCTGTACAAGCGCACCGTTTTGTCTGCTGAGCACGATGCCAGTAAAGGCTCGGCTGGGTTCCAGGCGACCTGCCAGGCGAGATCGTCGTGACCTGAACACAAGAGTACGTGAGAAACAATTTCTTGTGGACTGGATGTACGCATACCTGGTAGGTCGGCACAAAGCTGCAACATGAATGGTAGATCCAACGCCATTGGGCTTGGAGATTGTACTAGGTTACTCATAGATAACGCGGTCATAACATTCAGACAAGCCGGCCATTCTTCTCACGCTTGTGAGCTAATCAAGCATAATAGTCCTGCCTAATACCCGTCTTCGCTCTGAGTCATCCCTTTGATCCCCGCAGCCCATTGCAATACATACGATCGACCACACTCTTCGGTACATACTTACAAACTACCCAAATCAATCATACCCACGGTGAAGCCTCTTCTGCGTCGTTTGCCTAGGAAACTGTTACAACGATCTTCCCACTATAGAAATTCAACTCAGAGTGACTTCGACAACCACGATCCACTTGCCTGTTCTTGTTCTCCGCCATCTCGCGATGTGCTTGCTGAATCTCATCCATGCGGTACACCTGTCAGTTCGTGCTCTCCGGGTCAGTTCAGAAGCCTTCACAACAGCATGACTCAAACACAAACCTTGTGAATATACGTTCGTATCGGCCCGTTCCCGACCTCACCGGTCATCTGGTCGACTATCGCACCAAACCCCGCACTTTCTTTTCTCAGCATTGTCCTAGCTTGACAGTACTGTGTTGACAACGACGACACACCTGTTCATAAGTTCCGTTTGATACTCCAAACTCCGAGACCGCAACGTGGATCCCTGGATCTTGAGTCGCTTATACAGGATCGGCCGCAGATTGACCGAAGGAACCTCGCTTCCTTTGAATGGGTATTCTTTTAATCAGAGTTTCACGGATACCAGGCGTTTTGTTTTTACCGCTCAACAATGCAAGCAAAACCATTCTTCCGTCAATCGCCAGAGAATCAATATTCTTCTCCCAGTGCGTACTTCCGACGAAATCGATGACGACATCCACTCCCTTGCCATCCGTTGTTTTCTTCACTTCTTTTGCAAAATCATCGCTAGTATAGTTGACCGCATGCGTCGCCCCATTTGGAATCGAGAGCAGCCATTCCAATTTGTCCCTGGTCGACGCCGTCGCTGTGACACTGTGCCTGAGCAGCGATGAGCACAGCATTCATCCGCACGTGTATAAACGCGATACACTCACGCCCCTAGGACACGTGCAATCTGTATTGCCGCAACCCCTACGCCGGACGCCCCAGCGTGAACAAGGACATTGTCACCCTTATTTAACTCGCCATATTTAACCACTGCTTGATAGGCTGAAACACTGGATGAGGAGCCACCCTTTGGTGGCCGATCCCTCTGCCGTCAAACGGGCATGGAATCTCCGTGCGCACCTGTAATATAATTTTCCGGAATGCTTGCTGCCTCCACCCAAGACAGGTGGGTGGGTTTCTTGATCAGTAACCCTTGATTACATACAACATACTCGGCCGCTGCTCCCTGGTAAACAGAACGTGAGACCACGTCATGGGTGCCGGAGTGTCCGAGATCCATACACCTCCGACAAGGCCATACACCTCGTCGCCAACAGACCATTTCGTTACGCGAGGGCCAAGCTCATGTATAACGCCAGAAAATTCGACCCCGAGAATGTGGGATGCACCCGGAGGCGGTGGATACTTGCCCTCGCGTTGGGCCAGGTCCATACGATTCAGGCCAAACGCAACGACCTGAGGGCGTCGTGAGTCATGCACGATGATCGCAAGGTGTGCACTCACTTTGACCAGCACTTGTCCCTCCTTTGGAATCAGGGGCTCGATTTCTCCGATGTACAAGTTCTCGATGGGACCTTGACCGTCCTTGATCAACACAGCGCGCATTGTGGTCATGGGAGGAGATCAAGCGTGTGATTACTAAAAATTTAGAGTCTCAGGCTCTCCCGCGCCCTAAAGCCTTGGTAGGTCTGGTGTGCCCAGGCTGGTCTACATTTACCAAGCACGTTCTACCGCAACTTAGTAAGCACTTGCCAGTGGCACACGGTGTACAGCATGACAAAACAGGAATCACTGATGGCATACTAAGGAACGATGACTTCGAGTCGTAACGCGAGTTGCAGTAGCATATCCAATGCCTTGTGAGCGCACAATTCTAGTCTCGCAACTCCGAGTCCGAGTCCTGGTAGGTGAGATACTCCAAACTTGACACTCACCGACAGGTTATGCCTACATCGCAAAGTCTTATGTCGTCGCGCAGCAAGTCTTGCCAAGGCAACTAACGCGTTGCACAATGGTACCTGGCAGACATGCGACGAGCTTCGAAGGGAAAATCTATGGGCTGAGAGGTGATCATCTGCACTCAACGAATATTGCCCATGAGAGCACGTAATCGATGTGAGCATTCATTGAAGTTAGCGCTCCTCGTGGTATCTATTTCTGTCGAAGTCATTATAACCTCGGACACTCAGGCTGACCATTCAGACGCAGCAACATATTCTGCCGGGAGGCTGTTACAATTGTCGCATCGACTCGCATGGGACACGTGGAAACCAATTTGCATGCTTCCCAAAACTCCTCGCTTTGTAACATGGCCTCATACCATTAGTTCCATACTTTGTAGTTTTGGAGGTGTGCACCATGAGTCCGTTCCGAGGAAAATGCGAGATATGTCCATTCACCCGTATCTCACGTGATCGGCATGTCTTCAGCTCGGGCATTCGTTGCCTGGCTCTTGCTGCCAACATGACGCCATCATGCGTCAGAAGGTAATGGTGATATAAGCGCTTTTGCACTGACGGTACCAGGCCGGGTTCATCCATTGCGCCTTAGGTGACAGCCAATATTAGAACGGGCTACTGTGGGATGAACAATCGTTTGGTAAGTAAATCGCAGTCACAATTCGTCCTTCGATGCTTGGAAGATTTCACTTATGGGGTGATCGAGGTCCCCGGTGGCCATTTCCTTTTGGAGAAATGTTCTCGGACGCTCGGACAAAGTGGCTTCTTTTTTAGAGCACGGTTGTCCGGCTTTCCTTACTTCCAGGCATTATTTTTGCCACAATATCCCGAGATGACGAACTTCATAAAGCCTTCTCTAGCGGTCTTTCTGTCCCAGCGTTCCGTTCATCCCACAAGCGATGGCCTTTCTGTTCGCCCTTGCCTTCGCCACTGTCATCCGCGCGCAGACCTTCCAGCCTCTGAGGTTCGCCGGTGTTAACATTGCAGGCTTTGGTATATCCTGTGTTTTATGCGAGTCATATGCTGTCTGATCATCCCTCCAGATTTTGGTTGCGGCACAGATGGTACTTGTAACATTACACAAGCTTGCCCTCCCCTCATACAATTAGGCTGTAAGATGGCTCTTTTACATTTCACAGTTCAGATTTATGTCTACAATTGTTTTTTTAAGGTGCCGATGGCCTTGGTCAGATGCAACACTTTGTCCAGAATGATGGTTACAATGTGTTCCGTCTCCCCGTCGGCTGGCAATATCTCACGTACAACCAGATGACTGGTGTACTCAACGAGACCCAATTTACCAACTACAATATGTTGGTCAATGCATGCTTGAGTACCGGTGCATACTGTGAAATCGACATCCACAACTACGCACGATATGATGGCGGGGTAAGTTTTATCCTCGGGATACAGGCTTTTGGTCTGAAACACTGGCGTCTTTAGATCATTGGGCAGGGTGGCCCTAGCAACGAGATCTTTGCTGACCTTTGGTATAACATTGCAAACTACTGGAAGAACGAGAGCCGAATCATATTCGGGGTGTAAGTTATCTGAATCACGTCTGTTCAAATTGTGTGACGAATTACAGCATGAACGAGCCCCACGATATTCCCGTGAGTCTATTTTGATTGAAGATTTCTAATAGAACTTTGACGGGCGTGTGCAGAACATCGTGACCTGGGCTGGGTCTGTTCAGGCCGCAGTAACTGCGATTCGTTCTACGGGTGCTACCTCGCAAATAATCCTTCTTCCTGGTAACAATTACACATCTGCCGAGACCTTTGTTTCCAGCGGTTCCGCTGCGGCGCTCAACATGGTGAGGAATCCTGACGGCACCATCACCAACCTCGTAATGGACGTTCACAAGTACCTGGACTACGACAACTCGTGAGTGACATTCCCGATTGTTTCTCGTGTCGCTTATCCCAGGGTGATACCAGTGGAACCCACGCGGCTTGTGTCACAAACAACATTGAGAGCTCTTGGTACCCTCTCTCCATCTGGCTCCGCGAGAACGGTCGGCAAGCGTTGAACACTGAAACGGGTGGTGGCGACGTCGACTCTTGTGTCGGCTACCTCTCCCAACAGATTGGCTACCAGGCTGCCAACTCTGATGGTCAGTATCCATATTTCGAGTGTACGATGTTGCGTACACTGACTGTGATGAAACCGCCCAGTAATACTCGGGTACCTTGGATGGGCCGCGGGTTCGTTTGCTATAGACTATATCCTGAGTGAGACGCCATATTACAACGGGACTGGATGGAATGACACCCTGACGGTTTCCATGGCACTGTCGCCTATGACGAACATGCTCGTCGCTTCTGTTGCATGAGTGCTAGTTTGCATGGTAGCGTTGTCCCCCCTATACATGTTCGTGTTCAGTGGCGTCGGTTGTAACTCGAAAATGGATCTCTTGCACTGCATAAAGGACGTTCTCGGTGTCAGGTGATAAGGTAAAGTCAACAACGTCAGGGGCTATATAGGGCGGAAATATGAAAGTCGAGTATATAGGACCGGTTGGCAAGCCAGAAAGTCGATCGGATGGAATTGCGATTGTCAACTCATGTCCTGGAGAATGAGATGTAGACGGTACTTTGACAGCGCCGCAGAAGACTGTTGCATCGACATCGTTTCACCAGTGGCGCTACTTTCACTGCAGAGGCACAACTGGCATATATATACACAAGTGTCCTCTCGGATGCAAGGCTCGGCGGTGTACAGATGCTACCATTCCTATTTCGCCATTCATACCACAAGCGCCTACTTGATGACAGAACCTCCGGACAATTAGATGTGTGCAGAAAACCACTAATGATGCAACGCTCGGAAAGCCTGTCCATCAAACATTGACTCGCGCACTTACCTGCTTGAGGAACTTGGCAGAGTTCTTGGGATATCTCTTCTGGGTCTCGTAATCGACATACGTCACTCCGAAACGTATCCTGTAACCCTCCGCCCTTGAAAACATATTCTCACCTCAGGTTGTGCTTCGGGTGGAGAGGGGAAATACTCACCACTCAAAGTTGTCCAAAAGACCTGAAACATCAACGAGTGAGTCTTGCGCTAGCAACAGGATGAATATTTGCATACTCCAAGCAAAGTACCCTTTGATGTCCACGCCGTCCTCGGTGACTGCTTCTAGCATGGCCTTTGTGTAATCTTTATAGTATTGTTCCCGGTCCACATCGTTGATAGCCTCCTCTATCGTTTTGGTGTTTTCGTTCTTGACAGCAAATCCACTTTCGGTGATACTTTTTTCATCAGTTCCTAGAATGACGTTGTACCGCGACGAGAGCTCACATAATTGGTTTGCCATACGTCTGAGATAGGTATGAGAGAGGCAGACGGAAGATGCGGCAAGTACGTACCTTGTAGATATAACCCAAAAGCTACACAACGGAGGCGCTCCTTTGTAAATATGTAGACAATGGTGATGCCGGTCCAATCTCACCTTGCGGAAACCAGGGGCGTCTGTCGGGGATGGTTAAGAAAAAGAATCAAGGACAGAAGCATTGACGACATACAAGTCTGAAGCCAGTTCACGTCCGCTGAGATATGCAGAGTCGGTCCACGCTCGATTGAACTTAACATGGAGACTCACCTTGCGTACCGAGGTCTGTCCCATCCGGCCTCTTGTGGGTCTGTTTCACGTACCCATTAAATTCATCATCGCCGCCTTCCGCTGCAGGTTGTAACGCTGTAAACCAAAAACGCGAGGGTAAGGTAATGTGTCAAACACGCACAGACGAGATGTGTCGTATAGTGGTTTAATCCGAAAAAGTCGGATGATCCTTTGACAACTGCGATCTCCTCCGTCGTGAACTCGGGGAGGCGACTGCCGCACTGTTTCTTCAGGGCCTCGGGGTAGTAGCCAAGATATATTGGGTGAGCGAACCAGCCTTAGAGCACCTTTAGTACACCGGAGGTTCAAGCACAAGAGGACTGGAACCGGAATACCTAATCGAACATCCAGGGCACGTTGTACAACGTCAACGTCTGGGTACCAGTCAGTACTGAATACGTTAAATGAGCCTCAACTGTGCTCACTCTCTTGAGCGTCAGTGTAGGGTTCGAACCAGCCACTATCGAGGGTGATTCCGATAGTACCGTTCTGCTGGGGTTGGAATTGCTCCCGATAAAGCTTCACGGCATATCCATGAGCAATTAATACACTGTGGGCGACTCTAGGTGCAAGATCGGGAACTGCTTGAACAAAGAGGGAACACGGAAAGAGGACAACGACTTACATGTAGGGTTCAGTGGAAGAGTTTCCCACGGGGGACTTGGACCGATCGCTCGTGTGCCCGGGTGCGAAAACACCCTTTCCGTAACCTAACACAGAGATACACCACGGTTCGTTGAATGTGATCCTAGATTGCATAGGTCCACGGGTATAGATAGAGGTATAGCGGATTACTCACCAGTGCTTCACGATATCGCCAAAGGATTCGTAACATACCTGAGCAAGTTCAAGAGCTACGTCGAAACACTACGAGTGGAAACTGACTTTGGCGTAATTGACATAATCCTTGACTATTTCCTCCTTGTGCAGCCAACCACCGTAGCGTTCATGAAGGGCTTGAGGGAGGTCCCAGTGGTACAACGTCTAGCAAAATAATTCAAAAGTACGTCCGGGAGAAAGCAAAGTACAGACCATATAGGGGGTTATACCATTTCTGAGGAGTTCCAGTGCAAGGTTCCTGTAGAACGCCACGCCCTCTGGATTCACCTTGTCGTTCCTTCCACCCTGAGGAATAATACGAGACCACGAGAGAGAGAACCGATATGCCTTGACGCCATAGGATTTGAGGAGTGTGACGTCTTCCTTCCAACGGTGATATGAGTCTGTGGCAACGTTTCCGGAGGACCCGTCGGCGATCTTTCCAGGAATGCGGGTAAAGGAGTCCCATATAGAGTCGGCACGACCACCTTGGTTGTACGCGCCTTCAATCTGGTAGCTTGCTAGGGATGGTATTACTACAATGCATGAAGTCTGGAAGCATTTGGACGTTACCTGTTGCGAAACCCCAGGCAAAGTCATTGGAAAACTTGGGTTCGGCCATTGTCGGAGAGGATGGAATGAAACTCACCGTTGATGTATTTCTCTATGGGTTAAATAATTGAGGTCGTGCATGTGGCCGGACTCGGAGTAACATCGGTAGACGAAGCGCCGAGGCTGGACCGACATTGGTCCATAGCGCTCAAGTGTCTTGGGAAATTGAACTCGTACTAGCTATTTAAATTATTTTACTTGCAAGGTTTCTGGGGGGCATATTGAATCTGCGTGGTGTGCTCTATGCGTGTTGTTAACTCGTTTGTTGATTAGTAGTTACATACAATGGCTGCAGCTAGGCCGTGCCACAACCCAGGTATCGATCGAATTACCCGGTTTCCTGACTTAGACCATTACTAGTAGTACTAGTAGGTGACTCGTCACTCTGTCGTTTTACTATTTGTACAAACCGACATCTGAGTCACTTTACACTTCTCCATCGACGCGATGCCAATACTTGGTCTAGCACCTTCTTCCGAGCCAGCGAAACCCGCTCATTTTGATATAGAAAAGGTCATCCGACCGAATATCCTTGCGTTGCATCCATATCGCTGTGCTCGAGACGACTACCAAGAAGGAATCTTGCTTGATGCAAATGAAAACTCGCTCGGTCACTCCATAGAACAAACTTGGCAGATACCCCCCGAGTTGCAGGGCACCTTGGGTGCAAATCTAAATCGATACCCGGATCCATCTCACGACGAAATAAAATCGCGCATTGCGACGCTTAGAGGGCTTCCGAGTACGAAGCATGTCTTCCTTGGTGTTGGCTCGGATGAAGTGATCGACTTGATCATGCGGGTGTGCGCCACCCCTGCAAAGGAAAAGATCTTGATCACTCCTCCTACGTACGGGATGTACGCCGTTTCTGCGCAGGTCAACGATATCGGTATCGTTCGGTGTCATCTCAACTTGAGCGGAAGCGATGGGGAAGGTGGAAAGAATGGGAGGTTTAGCCTGCGTGTCGACGCTGTGCGTCTGTTTCTCATCGTGCACAAGTTTGGTGCTAACCAAGAATAGATCAAGGATGTATTGTCAAAGGATCCCAGTATCAAACTCGTATTTCTGTGCTCTCCCGGAAATCCAACTGGGACTGCGCTATCCCTCGATTCTATTCGATCCTTGCTGGACTATGAGCCTTTCAAGGGGATCGTGGTGGTCGATGAGGCATACATTGATTTCGCACGCGAGGGCACGTCGGCTGTGTCGTTGATAAAAAACTATGGGAACATTTGCGTGATGCAGACGTTAAGTAAAAGTTTCGGGCTAGCTGCGATCCGGTGCGTAGGCCTATTTGATCAGTATGGCAGTGCTGACTTGGATGGGCCAGGCTTGGCGTTGCATTAGCGCAGCCGCCGTTGATTCAAGTACTGAGCAATGCGAAAGCCCCCTACAATATTTCTGGGCCGACTGCGCACCTTGCTTTGGCTGCGCTTGAACCGACTGCGATTCAAGGCATGCAAGACAAAATTAGAACGCTTCTCGAATCGCGAGAAAGGTTGAAGGCGTCGCTTGAGAAGCTAGCCCACTTGGGCATTGGACAGAGTATCGGTGGCAACGATGCGAATTTCGTGTTGATTCCGGTTCTAGACCCGAAAACGGGTGCACCAGACAATGCACGGTCGGCCAAGCTGTACAAGACGCTCGCGGAAGAGAGGGTAACGGACGAGAATTATGTTGTGGTGCGGTACAGAGGTAATGAGCCTGGCTGTGATGGCTGCGTGCGGATTACGGTTGGGAACGAGGAGGAGAACGCGATGTTGTTGAAGAAACTAGCGAGGTTATTGAAATGAAATGACCCCTCTAAAGGGGGTGATAAACTGATGGTATAACATAGCCGGACTTGAGTTGACGACGACGAGCTCATGGCGAAATCAAAGACGCCATCGCCGCAAGAACAATACAGAGCAAGGAAAGCGCGCGAAGAAAAAGAAAGGTCGGCGCTGTTACCTCCAGGTCTGGTCAACCATGGAAATACTTGCTTCATGAACTCGGTTTTGCAGGGCGTGAGTCCTCGTCGCAGCGCTTGAAGCCATCCTGATCCTCGTCTCGATCAGTTGATCGCTACAAATTACTTGCAGCTCATCGTACACTTTAAACAAGTACCTCTGGTCATCCAGAGCCCCTCCATCGCGTCTCGCCGTTCCCCCGTCCTCACAAACGGTCATGGCCTCGCGGGCGAGCTCGATCAACCCTGGTCAGACGCTCTTCCGATCAGTGACCACCTCGTCGCAGTGCTACGGGCCGCATGGGACATCCAGAACAACCGCAAGCGGGAAAGCATGAGCCCCAGGTGCGTCGTCTATTTACTTCAACTCACACTCTTGTTGAGTCTCGTATAGAGGTATCCTCGCCGAACTCGGAAAAAAGTACGACCAATACCTTGATTTTCGCCAGCAAGATGCCCACGAGTTTCTGTGCCAGCTCCTCGACGCCATCCGCATGGAGGAGATGGATGTGAGCTCCACCATCTCAACATACCCCTCCTTCCTTCTCATATCCATCTCATAGGTCATCAAGCAACGATCACCTCCCAAGAAAAAGGCAAGCAAGCGATCCAAGCAGTCCCGATCTCACGTCCCTTCTACACTCCAACCTTCCCCGCCTGCAGATGACGAATTGTTGTCATTCGTCGACATGCTCTTTGGCGGAAAGCTAGCTAGCATCCTCGTTTGCCAAACCTGCAAGCACGTCTCTCACACTTATGAGGATTTCACCGATCTCAGTCTCAGCATGAAACCAGAAGACTATGCACGCGAACGAAAACGCGACAGACTCAAACAATTCGCGAAAAAGATCGGTACTGCCTTCTACGTGGGCGTACCACAACAACGCTCGTCATCCGTCCCTGCTACCCCCGTCCGCAATTCAAATCTAGACAGCCCGCAGCCCAATGATTCACAGAGAAGACGAAGCATAGATCTTGCGGAGGTCGAGATCGTCGTCGCACCCGTGGATGTCAACCGAGACACGGCCGCCGACGTGGCAAAAGACGACACCGCCCTACAAGCACCGCCCACCCCGTCCCCAATACCAGACTCACCCTTTTCGGAAACACCCTTAGATACCCCGCAACCGGTACCTGTCACAAATCTTGTCGTGCCTGTGCCACCCCTAGAATCATCAGGCGACCATATCACAACTGTTCCCCCAGAAAAATTGAACGGAAAAGAAAGGAGAGACGAGAGCTGGACAAAGCTCGGCAGGCGAATCACCGTGTCCGTCGGTCTTGCAAAGCGAAAAGACAAGAAAGCCACCCCTTCTGCAACACCATCAAAGCCTGCGGAAGAAGGGAGTCCCTTGCATCCCGTCGCTCCGGCTTCTCTCACTGCGGACACAGTCAACGGAACCGCCTCACCGCAACCTGGGCCCCATCCAGAAAGAGAGTCAACGTCGCTCGGTCCCGTGAATGAGAAACTGCAAACCCACCTCAACAACGTGAAGCGATCGGTTATACCCAGCCAGCGCTCCGGTAATTCCCCGTCGGGTTCCTCGGGTCCCCGATTCCCCCTGATCTCACGCCCTTCGAGTCCGGGAGTGCACCCAAAGACATCAAAGCCGCCCCGTCCGCCTAAACTCTCCACAGAAGAGGCAGCATATTTACGGGATATCCTCGCTGATATTAATCCTCCCAATATCCCGAAACCTTTTTCGATCTTCAAGCAATCCAAGGAGCCGTCGTCGATCTCTACTTTCAACTCGCAAAGTATCTTTTTGAAAGTCAATCAAATCAACCGAATTGAAGAATGCTTCCGATTGTTCACTTCTGTTGAGGTCCTCGATGGAGACAACACTGTTCGTTGTCACCGCTGTTGGAAGATAGCCAACGGATTCTATAAGCCTAGAGCAAGGGGATCGGCCCAAGATCCAGATTCGTGTACCGATAGCGAGGATGACGAAGCCGTTGACGCAAAGACCAATGGTAATCATTCAACCCCGGAATCCCCCAACCTCACTGTCCCCGTTGCCCCTTATTCTAACCCAGCGTCTCCCTCATATTCCACTACTTCTCTTCAAGATACCCAGGCAACCCGTGATACCCACTCAATACTAACTCAACCTTCTATCCGTGCCCCGTCCGCATGTAAACAAGTCCCTCCTGCACTTCAGCTCAACGACCACTATCCGATTGAACTTGTATCGCCTATCCAGAATGAACCATCGACCGCAAGGATATTGGCCGTCCCCTCCATACCAACAACCCCCATATCTCTTCAGACAGCACGGCCTGTGCCAATCAGAGGGAACACTGTCATGACACAGACATCCGTTACGACTCCTGAATCCTCGTCGAGAATATCACTCAGTACTCCGTCAGATCAACAACAACAGCATGGTTACAGAAACGGAGATAGCAATACCGAGAGTGAGATTTCAGAAGGGGAAAGCGAAACGCTGCTTTCGGTATACTCGGACATATCATCTGCAGCGTCATCCCACCCATCACCCAACGCTTCGCAAGACCACCTACAGCAACCCTCGCCCTCGCCAGACGCACAGCGCATCAAGGACAAGCGACATCCATCCGGGGTGCCGCGTTCACGACAATACCTGTTGCGACCAGCCTACAAGCGTTATCTCATCGCCACACCACCACCCATCCTCGTTGTCCATCTCAAGCGCTTTCAACAGCTGTCCAAGACGCCGGTCGTTTCGTTTTCCACTGGCTTCAAGAAGCTAGACGATTATATCTCGTTTCCCGAATATCTCGACTTGGCGCCGTACCTGGCTCCCAGACGAGAGGACTACTTTGACTCCAAGGTAGCGGTGACGAGGGGCCGTGCGAGGAGACCGGCGCCGTGCATGTACAGATTATATGCGGTCGTGGTACACATTGGCAATATGGTACGTCTCGCGTAAGTGGATCGATTGACGCGAGGGACGCTCACTGTTTGTACGTCTCTAGCTAGGTGGACATTATGTTGCGTACACCGCGCTTCCATCGACGCCATCCGACCCAGAAGCGGGGCGGTCCGAAAGCGAGAAACACCGCTCGGACGGTGGGCCGCCGTCACGAGACTGGGCGTTTATCAGCGATACCATCGTCCGGCTGGCTTCGCTGGAAGAAGTGCTCAAGAGCAAGGCATACATTTGCATGTATGAGCGTATCTAACTTATTTGTCTCCTTTGCTCTATTTTTTCGCTCGCGAGCGCTTGTACCCCTTTTTTTTTCTGCGGTACTGTAATTGTGATACACTTTCGATCTAATCTGGACTGGCAAACTTGTTGTGCGGCACGCGCGTGCCTAGACACGGACCATTATACACTACTATTTACATCTATATGTATGTATTCAAGCTGATGACAGGGATTGCTGCGCACGAACAACACAAATATTGGTCCGCTAGCAGCGTTGACAGGAACGTATGGGTAGCGGACCGTTCGCACATCAGACTCATTGGTCCGCCGACTTACACTTTGTCCGGGTGCTGATACTGTCTTGCCATGCGACTAATCGAGACCCGAAGAAAAGTGCGCTAGCAGACAGTGGACCCATGGTGGTGCCATGTCTGCTCTTCTGAACTGGTCTCACAATACTTGTGCTTGACATCTTCAAAGGTGACGTTGGTGGTTGTATTGTTGAGTCGTGAAATCGTATACGCATCCGTCAAGTATGTCATATCATCCCGAATGTTCTTATCCGTCTTGAGAACGAACAAAGAAGTGCAGGGTGCGATCGTGGTGAGAGAAGGTGTGAACGGCAAAGTCGTGCCTCTGAAACGCGGCACACGCAATCACTAGTTCGTATTTTATGGCTACTTTCTAACATAGAGATCCACAGGTCTGTGAAACCCTGTAGATCAGGCTGGTCAGCAAGGGGAGACGAGTCACGACGCGCAACGCCAAACGCACCTCCCTCTCCAGGTGTACCCAGATGCTGAGGTGGCTCAAACCCGACCTCTTCTAGCAGCGCTGGGAAATCCTGGGGACGTAGCCGAAGACGTTTCGCGTTTTCCCTTAGCTTGGGGTCCATGCGCCGTGCTTTTCCGTACGTCTCCCAGGGTTGCGGTTCGAGAAGGAGTGCGCCGCCCGGGTTCAACGCGCGGTGTACACGACGGAAGAATGTGGTGAGACCGTCGTCACCGTGGTGGAGATGAATCCACTTTGTGATGGAGAAACTGTGGAAGGGGTGAGTGGGATGTGTGATAGGAGGGTGCGTGCGTACGCAATCACGACGTCGTACGTGGGCGCGTCGGCGGGGGTGTCTTCGGTGACCCAGTCTGTGGTGCGAAAGGTGACGTTGTGGGGAAAGGCGTGCGTGTTGTCGTCGGGGATGGGAAGTGGACCGTGGCTTTGCTCGCAAGAGATTGGGAAGTAGTGGGCGAGGTCTTGATCTGGTTCTGCCTGAGCATCGGGATCAAGACGGATACGTTTGGTGGATAGCGGCGAGGGGGATTGGAGACTCCAGAGGGTGCGACGACGTTTCCAAGCTGCGCGGACGAGGGTGTCGTCAATGTCGACACCGAGGACGCGGCATGCACCCCATGAATGAGCTAGCTGAGCGGGTGAGTGCGGAAAACATGTAAACACGATGAACCTGCCGATTTCGCAAGTGACCCATCCTTCGTTGCAACCAACGTCGAGAACGGACTTGTCGACGAAGAAGTCGGTCGACAAGAGAGCTAGACGAGGGTCGCGAAGAAAAGGTCGTTTTGTGTAATATCTAAGTCTGATCGTCAAAACTAGCAAAAGGTCGTCGTCGTTCGTCGTTACCCGTGGTAGTTGCCAAAGATTGGCGCCATCATCACACGATGGCGAAAAAGAACAAGGCAAAGACCAGGTTCACCGTCGTCACCGTCAACGCACCCGCCGCATTGCTCTCATCGTCTGCCTCGCTACCGCCAGCTCTTCAGCCCCGCACGCTCACCAGCCTCGATGAACTGTCCACAGATGACTGGGACGATGTCGTCAGAGTGATATGCGACCACCTCAAAATCCCCGGTATGTCTCCTACTTGTATCATGCCCCCTTCCCAAGTGCTGATCGTACTCTCAGACCTCACCAAGAGGAGTGGGCTCAAGAAGATATACCACAACTTTGACGAGGTCTACAACCGCATCGACAACTTGTTTTCATCTCATCCCGGGAACCAGATCATCAGAGGGGGTGTCGTCGCCATCTACGCCAAGATGTCTGTCGATTCCATCCTCAGGAACCTTCTCTTTCAGAAAAGTGCGTCGCTCGTTGTCTTGATCGCCATTTAATTCCCCACTTTATCTAGGTCTTTTGGCAAAGATCCTCCCTCTCGTCGAAAAGGACAGTTCCCGCCACCTCGCTCTGAGGGCCTTGACCACCGTCACTCACCACGGAGGGACAGATATACGCAAGGAGATCACCCTTCACGCACCCACCATCATCAAGGTGCTCAAAGATTACCCTGATGACCTCCACGCCGCAGAACTCGCCATCTCAAGTCTAGCACACGCAGTCACAGCATCCATCGACGAACCCCAACGCCCCGCTGCGAAATACGTCAAAGCCCTCCAGATCCCCACCCTCTTACCCCTCGTCTTGGACTTTGTCCGCAAACCTGGCGTCAGCCTGCAACTCTTGCACCACGCCCTCGAGTTTTGTGGTCATCTCACACAACATTGCACCCAAGAGTGCTTGGCTTATCCTGACGTGATCAATTTCTTGATTGCCTCCATTCGCAGCCCAGATCTCCATTCCCGTTTTTATGCGCTCGGCGCAGTGATACGTTTACACAGATCCCCCTCAGATCCAGAGATCCTTTTCAATGATCCCACCACCCTCATGGCCTCGATGCAACGTGGCCTCCCGGATCACCTCGCCGAGCTCATCGTCAACTATGGCACCGGTCGTTGCGAATCGACCCTCACCCTCCGTTCGGTCGCAGAATACCAAAACGCGATGATGGACTGTCTGCATGACCGCGATCTCTACAAACTCGGTCTCGTCCTCGCCCAACTGATCCCACGCAACGAGTTCTCCATCAACGAGGGTGGCTTCCAAGCCGTTAATCAACGCACCCGCAAATCCGAGTTTGTAAGTGCAGGACTCCCGTTTACCATGTGGGCCGACTCGCTACCCCTCTGTGCAAAAGAGATCCGCCAGAGATGCAACCCTGGGCAAGAGGACCTCGCCGACATGCTCGACCTCAAGTATTTTGTCATCCGCTCGCGCATCCCCGAGGCGACCGCCCTCGCAAAGAAATCCATCGAGCGCAACCCCAAGTTTCCCTACTTTTATTATATCATGACTCTCGGGCCAGACTTGGAGGAAGGTCTCCGGTACGCGAAAAAGGGTCTCAAACTTAAGAACGCCACTTCGTTTGTCCACTATGTGCTCCTATCGCGTGCGGTCGAGATGGCTTCCAATCTGGCCATCTGTCGCATCCAGGAGTCAACGATCGGGGATCGCAAATGGGAGGAAGGGCAGGCGTTCTTGAGTAGTGCCCTGGACGATGCAAAGATCTATCTTGCCGAAGCACCGCCGGACACACGGCACAGGAAGAGTGTGCTGTACTGGTACATCGCCCTCTTACTGGCAGACAAGGGTCCCGAGCTGTCGACCGATCTGAGAGAACTCCAGGCAAGTATCGGTATCGTCTTCTATCGTGGCCGCAGGTCGTCGTCCTCACACTCCCCAGACCTACGTGGACCAACTCAAGATCGCCGACGAGTTCTACGCCATGTACGGCGTCGACCCTCCCAAGTCACAACTTTGCCAGGCGCAAGCGACCATTTTCGAGCGTTATAAATCTGCCGCCGAAAAATGGGGCGACATCATCGCGCGCTTCGATAGCACGAGTATCGACCACGAGCACGTCGTGCAACGCGACAAGGACGAGGACCAGCTCGCAGTGTGGCTGCACGATTTTCGGCACCGCAACGGAGATGACATCGATGATGATCTACCGGAAAAGTCTTCCCACCCCAAGTGGTCGACAAATCCGGCTCATTTGCACCAGTGCTCGTGGTGTGGGAACCCAAGCGCAGTGCTACGCAAGTGTGGTGGGTGCGAAAAGGCGAGGTATGGTGTCAATTCGTTGTGAGGGTATCGTTGTGAAGGCTGATCGCATCGTGCTAGATATTGTGATGCGAGTTGCCAAAGGTCTGCTTGGGCAGAGCACAAGGCGGCGTGCAAGTCTCGCAAGACTGCGGCGTAAAATGTAAGAGAGCCAAGTGTGTATCGATCAAGGAGGCTGGACAGCAGGATCTGTTCATCCACACCGTTTCTCGAAATACCCAAGTGTACTGCTGCCTCGAGATATGCTCCAAGTCGATGTACAAGTATGATACGATGACCGTCCACAACCGTTCTCATTCGCGATATGTTCACATACCTACGTCTTTCGCCGTTTGTTCATTTTACTGGCTTCGAATACATCTTCTCTTCTGTCTTGGACTCGGTTCAAAAAATCCACCTTCTCGAGATAGCCACCGCCACGTCTATTGGCGTCGAGCCCGTCCTTAACGTCACCCGACTGAGAAGTAACGTGAGCACGCCAGTCCATCGCAGACTTGTCCAACGTCGTGATCTTCTTGGCTTGCGACGCCTTTGGTATCGAAGGGAGTGCGGTACGCGGTTTTCGAGGGCCGGGTCGCTTTGGTCCCGGTGTAGGTGTCGCCGTCGTTGACGCCATGGGACTAGGATCAACAGCGGGTGCCGGTGATGGCGTGGGGCTGTCCCCCTTTTCAGGTTCGGAGCAAGGGATAGACGCGGATGTACAGTCGGACGTCGGACGTGGTGACCAACGCGGCCACTTTTTCGCCTCTTCCGAATCCTCTAGTACTTCGACGACGTCCCTGGGAGAAAAAGAAAAAGAAAAAACGCAACGTAAAGTCACACGCGCGCACAGCGACGACGGTTTATTTGTTGTGTGAGTATACGTGCAATATAATTTTAGGTCGTGAGCGATGCGGTACGTGATACAAGACGAAAAAAAAACTTGGATATGATACGTACTTGACATGTTTCCCTGCAAACAAGTACGTCTTTTCAATCTTGACACGTTTCACCGCAGAGGGCTGTGGTGCATTTGACAGCCCATCGGAATGGGGGGTGGACACGGTCGCTTGGAAACTGGCCCAGAGCGCGTCGCGCTGTCTGACAGTAGCAATAGTAAGAAAGGTTCGATCGTTAGCGTGTGAGGGATCTCAGAGTTACTTTTTCTGCTCGGCAGGATCCGTCGCGAGTGGCGCCGTCTCAGTCGTGCTCTCTGCTTTATCTTGTTCGTCCGAGCTATCTGAATCATGATCTGTGTACAAAATTTAGTATGCATCAGGAAGGACGCGGTAGTTATTTACCATCTGGGAGTGGGACATAGTCAAGATCGTCTTCCGAATCAGAGTTGGTGGTAGGAGGCATGAGCGTTGTTTATCATTGTTGAACTTGGAGGCTCTTACACAACACATGTACACAACGCTGGTCGAGTGAGCAACTTTGGGATACCATACAAGTCTACTTATTTACTTTACATCGACGTGTGCACCACAACACCTGCATCGAGAAGAAAAAAACCCAGGGGTCTACTCTGAGGTCAACATAGCTATAGACAGAAAAATCATGATCATGAAATTAAAGCATCTTGCGCCTCATCCACTGGATTTAATGCGCGAATCTGAAATCAAGTCGCTTGTTCCCGACATCTTTTGTGGTTTCCAGATAGTGCTCTTTTTCCTGAAAACGGTAGAGTCAGTTTCGCCCTGATGCTCCGTTATTGTCCAAAGACTTGCCTCCGATGTCATAGCGTCCCAAATCTTCGCACGCTGATGGTTCCGCCAAATATAATATATTTTGGTGCCAGGATATAAAAAAAACACGTTGATTGAGCAGATGAAAATCAGGATCATGGTCCCCCGTTCGTCTGGGGTTGGGGAAAGGATGAGTATACTCGCTATGGAAAATCGAGAGTGCACGTACATCTGGGCGAGTCGCTGGCTACATATATTTGAGATCCGATGATGAGGCCTGCTTGTGAGAATCTAGGATTCGGGCGCAAATTAAATATTCTGCAGGAAAGATGGTACCCTGGACATACATGTTGTACAAGGTCACGGAGGCGGAATGACCCCCTACTGCACCAGAATTTCTGGAGCACCATGCGGTCTGTGAATAAATAAATATCAGCTCTCGCGTACTTTGGCTTAACGGTGCGGCTAGTACTTGGATTGTGTGAATAAAACTGAGACCGTGACATTCAGTCGATGCATCAAAACAATAGAAATTATGAGGGAACGTACGGGTGCGAGAGGACTCCAGTAACCAATCCCTGTCGATCGATTAATTGCTTGCTACATAAGTTATGACGAATACTGACGAAGATAAGCCACGGGTTCGTGTGAGATGGCAAGGCATACAAGGCCACTAGGAACGGCAACGCCCATAGATTCTCCATCATTGCAACGAAGGCACGTTCATTAACCAATTCTGATACAAGGGTGATGAGAAATGTGGTGATGATTTTCACTGCGTAGCTGGGCATGGTCAACAAATTGGTGTCGAATGTGTTAAATCTAGAGGATAAATTCAACGACAAATCGATCGATCATATGGTTTTTACTTGCCCTGCATCTCGAAGCAAGAGGGTAAGGTGCATGGAAGCTGGGCCACCTGGTATCGTGAGCACAAGGCCGCTATGAAAAGTGTCAGTCAAGAACGAATGCACAGGACTCCAGTCATACTCACAGGATATACATGGGCCATAAGTCGTAGTCATAGATAGCGATCCAAATGTTTTTCGGGTGCAGTTCCTCTAGGTTGTGCATGTTACCCTAGTAATGTTTAGCCGTGTCATTTTACTATACGAACACACTATTCATCACCTTTCTTGGGTCGTCACGAAGGACCCTGTTGACTATGATAACTTCTTCACGCTCAGTGAACCATCCGTTTGGTCGGAACCATGTCTTTGTTTGCGTTGGAGACGGGGCCATGTTGAAAAAAGATGCGACCCCTACAAAAAGGGTTATCAAGGCACTTTTGACGCATCAACTAATGTAATGGTTGCAAAGGGATTGTACTACTCACTCTATGAAGAAAAGCCACCTGCGAATATGCGATTAACAAAATTTAACTTTTCGTAGTTGATCAAAGTAATTTACCGCCACCCGGCTATTCCAGCAACGCCATCGAGATGAAAGATCCCGTAGGCCATGAGGCTAGAGACGACAGCGCAGAAAAACATGGTCATCCAAAGCCCGCTTGAGCGTATGGGAAGTTCATTTTTTGTGTAAAAGTCTGGGGAACGTCATCAACACAGGAAAGAATTACAATCGGAAGGACGAACAAGACATGTACAGCATCACGTTGGGTATGAAGCTAGGAAGAGCAAGATCAGCTTAATTCTTCGTAACAAAATTAGTGATGTCGTACCCTCCTTGGAGAAGTCTGTTTTGCAAGGAATTGTAAGAAAGTGGGAAAAAAGGGATAAGTGATCATACCCGAGCAACGCACGACAAGTAAGGAAGGATGCTCTATCCGTGAGCCAGAATTGACTGAGAGAGACAACGCCTACGGATTGTTGAGTATTTACTCGTAGAGTCAGCAGACGACTCACTCCAAAGGCATATCTGGGTCGGTATCCACCGATGGTGTCCAATCTGATCCTATCAATGAGGCGCACGCTTGATTTCAAGCAATAGATGACGTACTCGTTTCGAAATCAGTTGGGAAGGCAAATCTGCACACAAGAAAGAAAGGCGGAAAATGCTGTCCCCCAAGTTGTAGTCTGTGTCAGAAGAAATTGTTTCATTAGACACCTCACCGAAAGCAAAGGACCGCTCACCGCTTATAGTCAAATGCAAATCGGAAAGAAAGCTGCCTGAATTCGCCAGGACAATGTTGCCGCTATCCAGGTTAAGTGCAAAGAACTGGATGGCAACGACGACCATAATCTTCCAGTCAATCTTGCGCAAAAGTGCCTTGACAACGGTCAAAAATTTCCAGAAACGAAAACGCCGTTCACGACATGATTACCTTTTCCTCTCGGTATGTCCACCTCGCAGAGGGGTTGAAACGATGAATGTCTTCATAATCTCTCTCCGGCCAATAGAATGGGGCAAGATTGGGATCGTCAAACACGGAGCGTCTCGTTGCAATGGCATCAGCAGAACAGAGAGGATTTGCTCGCTTGCAAAAGAGCGCCTTTGTCCAACTTGATGGAGATTGGTCTTCCTCTCGGTCGGCGAAATCCAAATGGTATGGCGCTTCGCAATCGTCCTTGACTATAGGTAATTGGGTCGACATAAGAATCTGACTTGGACACGATCAGGGAAGCGGGAAGGGCTGCTCACCGATATCAGACAGTTTGAAGCCCGTCATGGGGACAGACAGGTATCGAAGAACAGAGGTCCCAACTTTTATACCTCTTTAATTGCGTCCGCTGATGATCATTTAAAGGGATATACGATGAACCAACGCTCAACTTCGGATTAGTCCACATGGCGAGTTATGATAGTTTGACAGAAACCCATGCCCACCTGGGACTTTAAGTTTGTAGGTCCAGAACGACAGTCTCGTGACATCGATTTGGGGGGATACATCTTGACATAAAATGATGTGCATACGCAGCTTAGGCAGGGATACACGAAACGGTTGATCCGCAAATTCCGGCGTGTGTGTATAGCACCCGAGCAACAGGGCCGAAATGCAAAGAAGGCCTTTCAAGCCATAATTCAAACTGGCTGTCTTGAAAACCACACGAATGACCGGAATCTGGTTGGATCGGGTAACAGCACTGAGACGCTCTGTCCCCGACTTCGAAATTTGTCCCACCCCGTCCAACGTGACACCCACTTTTTGATGAGAGGCAAAGACAGCAACACCATCGTAAGAGACTCGGACTAGGCCATTCGATAACATGGTACAATTGACACCGAGGTTTGAACGCACATTTCGGGGCAATCATCCGACTGGTGTTCTTGAAAGCCATATGGCAGGTGGCACTTTGGGATAAAGGCAATGAGAGCGACTTTTGAAGGGAGTCGGGGAATTGCGCGCCTCACACACCACCCCGAAATGGAGAAGGTTATCGACATCTTCATCTGGTAGCCAATAGCAATTGTGGGGCAGGAGGTTGTGAAGTTGGGGAGATCAGGACAAAACAAGCACTGGCATGTCTAAAGTCGTACTAGTGGCGCTACCGTACGCCGAGTCCCGACGGCTGCCCTGATCTTACAAAGCTCGACTCCCGACGATTATTATGTACGCACACACACGACCTGTGTTTTCGACATCAGTTTGAATGCGTGTACTTGATCACTCTTTGAAATCAGAACTGGCTTCGCATACCGACTCACCCCCGAGCTCTGTTGAAGTGCAAGCAATATTGCCGTTTGCACGCGACACCGCACCACCCGCCAGTGACCAGGTCAAAGCGCAGCACAAAATGGCCCGGGAATATTCAAAACTTTACACCTCAGGCTGTTTGGGAGATGAGGTGCACCGACTGGTTCCTGCTCCATATGCGCCAGTGTGTGAACAAGTACTAGTACTAATGTACTGCGCGATCATATCGACGCCCTGACTCATGTGCCAGCGGAGTTCCCTTTCTGCAGTAACCCCAAGGTAGTATTTTTGCTCCGTCACTAAAGACACTAGTCAGATTAGCAGTGTGGTAAGATAGAACATTCATTCTATTGGTCCGACCCATACCAGCAGAAGAGTAGTCTCTCGTAGGCAGGAAGATTTCTTCTAAAAAATGAGTCAACCACAGCTTTCCTGCTGCGCAATATACGATGATGCCATCAAATGGGGGACGGAAACGAGTGAGCTAGCTCCGATATTAGACACAGCGCACTGCGGCCTTGTTCGAGCAACTCGGTTGCATTTGTAAGAGAGTGGTCGCGAAGGCGAGCTGAGAATGTATCACAAAATTACTTTCCACAGATCAATTTAACGAGAGGAGGGCTCAAGACTCAGGGGGCTGTTTCTGGCTGGGAAAACTGGTAATTGTTTGTCGCTCATCCTGGGGTGGCTTGGGACAGCCTGAGTGCTTTGGAGCATGGTTTCATGGTGGGATTTGAACTTGAAGCCCCCAGTGGTAAGCCAGGTGCACATTCGCTGATAAGGCCCAAACCTCCTTCAAGTTGTCACCCATCGAGGGTGTATGGATACATGGAGCTAGCAGTGATGTTGGAATATTGAAAATCCTGCTAAGTACCTTCGCTGATAAGAAGGCCGCCCTGGTGAGAAAAGACCCTCTTTTTGGAAAGTGATTGGCGGTGGCCTGAAGTTTCAGGCTCGCAGGTTCACCCTAGGGCCTAGAGTGTGGTCCTCGGCGCAGCAAACAGGAATGAGACTAGGTTTGCCTTCTACCTCACACACCGACCTGCCTCCACGCGGTCTAACCTCAACTAGAGGGCGGCTGCGGCGTTGCTGCATCCGGGTCACGACGGTATCCTGAAACCCAACTTGAATATACTCGCACACGCACTGGCAACAACAAACGATGGGTATGCTGGATCTTTTACATGGTTGTTTCCTTGGGCGAGCGTCCTGGTCCGAAAAGCATTAAACTTCAATAGCCATATGATCCTGGCAAGATCATCGGCCAAGTTTACGCACCTAATAACGTCTGGACGATTTACTGGTATTATGGCTCAGAATCGGGCTGGTCTCGTCGAGACCCAGTTTATTCACATACATACTAATACACTCTCACACCGAACTACACAGCTCGATCGTGCGCAGTCTCGTACTTGCATGCACGCTCAGTCAGCTCACCAACGAGACCATTATCCCAGACCTAACAATCTTGTCGATTGCGATGACGAATTCCGCCAAACCTCCCGCCGAACTGATCGCCTTCCCCTCAAATGGTGTCGTGTCCTTGAAATATTTGGTGAAGCAGCCTGAATTTCAAAAATGAGGCTCGCAGGCAAACTTGTGATATGATCCGTAGTGGACCAATAGCCGTATCTTCGGTGAAGTGCCCCGGTACCCTACGACCTCCTTGGCCACTCTTGTGTGAACCTGCCAGATGCTTTCAGCATCGGTCGAGGAAAAGGTCAAAGACATCCATTCCCAACAGCCTGAGTGAAAGGACACCTTATTCAACAAGGACGTTTGTGATTGACGAGAGTACTTACGGGGAGTAATCATATATATTTGAACGGATCAATCGTACGCGCAGGAACAGAGCGAACAAGTATACAATATTGATCCATTTCTATTTCTCTCGTTCAAAAATCATACCCAAAATAACATATTAATCTCTCGTAGACGGTCCTGTAAGGTAGGAATATGGTCGTTCCTACTTATAATCGTGTGAATTATTGGGAGCGAACGGTAGCAGAACAGACATCACCGCGGTAGCCGAGATACAGGAGGAGAATTTCATACAGATTGGCTCTCTCCGGGACCCATTCGTCCATGAGCTACCAGTCCGGTAGTAATTCACTCAGTCATGCATGCCATGTTAACTGCGTCAAACCAGATGGGAGCTCAGTGACATCGCTGCAGTTCGCGAAATCCTCGATGAGGGGCCCTAGTTGCGTCCGCGAAACGCTTTCGATTCTAACGCCATGTGGAACAGTGTCTGGGAATAGAGCGTCAGCGCCGCATCCCGAGTCGAAAGAGGACCGGCGGGTTGCACACGTCCGGGGTTACCTTACCTCCGACCGATAGCTCCAGTTGTAAAAATTTGTTTCTGTGTATTTCGGAATAATGTAGTGAGTGGCGCTGCGATTTCAATCCGTATGTCAGACAATAATTAGTACGCAAACGAGGATGGTCGTAATATTACCAACCATGTGTTCCAAACGTCGGCCGGATACGCACGATCAGAATGATGCAACTTGTCCAAAAACAGGCGAACAATTGACCCGAGTCCCGCCACTGGCTCGAATAGGGCTCACCTTCGCGGACACATCTGCGTTTTTTTAAATGCCTACATGTACGAGTCGAAATCTTGTGAATCCAGTACGAGTTGGTCAGAGTCTTTGACGTTCAAGCTGCTGTGCTGAGTGATGCGCGGATTCGGAACACAAAGAGATGGGGTCCAGACATTTAGAAACATGAAACAATGGATTTTGTGAGTTGGAATAATCCACGTCGTGGGTTGTGATAGTCTCACTGCATATCTACCTCCATTGGGTGTCTCGGTAGGATCTAAACGACTGTTGTGATATCAAAAATCCAACTTAGGGAGATGCATCTTGGCATAGAATGATGTACATACGCAGCGTAAGACACCAACGAAATCCAGGAATGCGCGAAATAGTTGAGCCACGAATGCGGTTGTACAAACTTGTACAACACTTGAGTAACTTGCACTACTTGGTCAGGACGTCTTCAAGACCATACGAGTGACCCAAATCTGAGGGCCAGAGTATGGATCGGATAGCGGCGCCGAAATGCCCTGACTCCGACTACGAGATTAGTATATGTCCCGTTGTTCAACGCGATATCCACTCTTTCACATGGAACAATGACAGCAACGCATAAGAGGCTTGAACACCGGACACTACAACACCGAGTTTGAAATGCATGCTAGCATAGAGAACCTCTGTGTCGCGATCAGGGTAGCAAAACAGGACTCTTTGAAAGATGGGTATATCGAAATATTCAAAATATTCAGGATACTCATCTAAGTGGTACTCAAGGCAGTTGAAGGCAACGGGCGCCGCGGCATGGCGACTTTTGAAGAGAGTCAGGGAATTAGCTATACCCCCTCGCCCACTACCCCAATCGAGAGCAGTGGCGGTTGTGCGACAGCGGGTTACGAGACGGCCTGAGAAGATCATGCCAGAATAAGCAGACGTAGCGGCGCGGGAAATTGCTTTCGCAAACCGCTGAAACGGGTGTTTTGAACTTGCAGTGTTTGAAGTGCCATAAAAATCCATGGAATTATAGTCACGAATAGCTACCAGGTTGCATTCCTATGACTGGGGGGTTAAGTCTACTACATCTCAGAAGCTGATTCCGCGAGCTCGAGCTAATTGAAACTTACCGTGACTCAATCCCAGACCCAACCAGGTTTTCGCTCGTGATAGACGGCAGTTCCAAAGTACCCACTGGCATGAACATGGCAAAGTCTTCCACAACAAATTTGTGACCAGTAGCAAGCGTGTAGATTATCAAGGCGGGCGATAGCTGAGAACTCCTGCTGAGGGTGATTTTATTGATATCATGGTAATCATTTGTATCTGAGAAACGACAAGTTCAGGCAGTTTCTTTGTGAACGGCGACTTGAAATCATGGCCTCGGCCTAGTTTCGATTGCACATGACGGACCACTTTGTGTTGACGATGGAAGATTGCAAGCATGTATGTGATGTAGTTGAGATAGACATATGCACTGCGCAGACACTGGGCTGTGGGATGGGAGGTACGCTGACCATCCTCTACTTCTGTCACCGATTATAAGTCCAACCTAGACGTGTCGATGGGAGCGGCCAACTAAGCCAACATGCGGATAAAATCAGGAAACGAGACTACTATCGAACACAACACGCAGAGGCACAGATATGGAGATTGACAGCAAGACGTCAGAGGAACTCACCAAGATGTAGAAACTGCGGGAGAGAATACCAAGATGCGTCGAGATGTGCCGATCAAGGGAGAAAAGTAGTGCAAGGGCACACGCACGATCAACATTGGTAGACGAAGGTAATTATCAACACAACCTGCGGGATAAGGACAACTCAACTAGAGCATCCAAAGGCCTTCGGAATGATCATGGAACATGTGAGATGGCCGAGTGCATGTAGTGAGTTGGCCAGCACGCTGGATAAGCCGGGGAACAGCCGCGCCGCAGTGCTCAAAGTATCCCAGGGCATCCAAGAGGTGAGCAAATCGCCAGCGACAACGAAACGAATGCAACAAGCTGAAATACGGAGCCAGGAGGTGCGCACACGGTCCAGTTGAGTGGGCGATAGAGCATACCGGAGCAATGCAGAGATCAATAACAATAGTTGCTGCGTCTGGTCGTGTTGCTTAGCTTGTATCTTGTCTTTCTTAGTCATCGACGCGCTCGTCGTTGCGCCGCGGTTTCTAGTGGTTCTAACAAGATCATATGGAAAAATGAGTTGTTGCAGGAAGTGACCCAAAATAAGCCAGCACGGACAGTACAAATACACGACGGCGAACATACCTGCACACAGCAGAGAATCGAGATAAGCGACTTTGGAGCCTATCGAGTCTCGTGGCAGCGTCTGGTTACAATATGAATCAAACTATGGTTGATATGTGGCATAGCAATAATAGTTAGTCTTAGCCTGGATAACCACTCACAGTGCAAGCGTCTACTACATGTGGCTGCCAGTGTGTGACCGCCACCGTGTACTGGTACCATGTTCATGGCTTGTGCCTTCGTCATCACCCATGACACATCAAACGCTGCGTCGGATTGTAGAGTATCCGCCGTGAGGAACGCGTGGTGGTTGACTCGGATGACTGACAAATTTGTGTCCTGCTTGGGAGGCCGTGACAGGGATGGTTCTTCTGGTTCCTGCTTGGCATTACCCTTATTCTTGACGTTCGATGCGTCTGACTCGGAGTTGCGATGGCATCCGCTGTTCCGTTGTTCGCCTTCGGTGCCGATGGCCCGAGGAAGAAGTCAAGAAAGTATTTTCGTCCCATCACTAAATTCCATGGATAGTGTTTTCAGACCGAGAATGAGGGTGCTCACCGAGTGCAAGGCAAAATGTAAAGATCTGTTGTCCCGATTTTTACGGACTGACAGCATTGTCTTAGACCCAGAGAAAACTTGAAATCCAAGTCAGTGATGAGGAACCATCAAGCACATAATCGACGAGGTTATGTGGTGCGGAGGACTCATCAACGATAGGGAGTGTCAGACATTTCCCACCTCTGCCTTGTAACTGACAAGAGCCCGACAAAGACAACTTGAAGCATATCGCAGTTGTATGATGCGAGTCGGAGTGGCCGCGCTTCGGAGACTCGGAGATTAGAGATGAAGTGGCCGCGGAGAGGTGCGTGAATTGATTGCCAAGATCTTTCCTACTGCGCGGCTAACTCCGAAAGACACGGCGGCTCCTTGCTCGAGCAACTGGTTGCGAAGACGAGCTGAGAACAGAGTCGCCCCGGTGTGCTGGCTATGGACCTTACTTAGAGAAATACGATTCTATTCCCACGAACAATGCCAGTCACGGTGTTTCAAACTGGAAGTCGGAGATACTCAGGCTGTCGCTCTTCTTGGGGTCGTTTGAGACACTCCTTTGCACATGCACACATGGGCCCGGGGCCGGCAGTGATGTTGGAACGTTGAAAATCCCGGTAAGTTGGGAGCACTTTCGCTACTAAGAAACCCGCCAAAAGCCGCGGGTCCGGTGACCTTCAAGTGGTGAGAAAAGATTGCCCGCTGGCGCATATCGGACCTCCTTTTCAAGTTGGTAAGTGATTAGCGGTGGCCGCTTCCGCCGACGCCTCGGAGAACTTTTCGCAGACCCACTCTGCAGTGTGCGTACCAGTAACGGCCGCACGCTGCAAACAGGTCGAGTTGTCCGAGTCTCCTTCGCATTTTTACATTTACCCCCTCGCAGTGCTTTGCACTCCCCCCACTTCAAAAACTGAATTCAATGCAAGTCGACCATGACATTGTTGTACTGACTCAGAGTAGTCCACGGATTCCCACGACTCGGAGGAGAGGACCTCGACGCTCAGAAACATGAAACATACCAATCAATTCGGTGACACTCACGTCGAAAACCAAGACAACAAACCTCTCTCAAGCACAGCCCGTTACAGTAGAAATAGGTTGTAATGCACGTATTAGTGCACGGATCAAGAAAAAAAAAAGATATGTATCCCCGGTGGTCCGGTGGGAATTCGAAACACATTGACATATACAACCACCAAAACAAACATCACATCTTGCGCCCTATTCACCTGCTCGAGCTCTAGAATCTGGTGGACCATCCCGCGTCAATGTGCGAATCGAAAATCAAGCCGTCTATTCCCAACATCCTTTGTGCCTTCCAGATAGTGCGCCTTCTCCTGAAAATTGTCCAGACTCCAGAGTCAGTTTCACCCTGACGTTACTCCATGGACTTGCCTTGGGTGTCATAGCGTCCCAAATCTTCGCACGCTGACGGTTCCGCCAGATATAATAAATCTTGGTGCCAGGGTATAACAAAAACACGTTGATAGAGCAAATGACAATCAGGATCCTGTTTCCCCGTTCGTCTGTAGCGGGAGGGCAGAAAACACATATGACAGACTCTGCGGAAAATTGGGAGTGGACGTACATCTGGGGGCATCGCTGGCTACATAAATTTGAGAAGCGACGATGCCGCTTACTTGTGAGAACCTAGGATTCGGTCGCAAATGTAACGGTCTACAAGAATCGGAAGACGGCGCCTTTGACATACATGTTGTACAAGGTCGTGGTGACAGCACGAGTCGCCACTGCACCTGCATTTCTGGAGCACCATGCGATCTGTGGATAAATCACTATCAGCTCTCGCATACTTTTGTCTGAACGGCCTGGCCTAGTACTTGGATTGGATGGGTAAAACTGAGACCAGGACATTCAGTCGGCGCATCGTAACAATAAAAATTATGAGGGAACGTACGGATGCGAGAGGAGTCCACTCAGTAGTCCCTGTAGATCGATCAATTCACTTCCAGATAAATCATGAAGAATACTGACGAAACTAAGCCATGGGTTCGGGTGAGATGGCAAAGCGTACACGGCCACTAGGAACGGCAACATCCACACATCCTCTATCATCGCCACAAACGTACGTTCATTAACCAACTCTGTCACGAGGGTGACGAGAAATGTGGTGATCATTCCCATTACTTGATTGGGTGTAGTCAGCAAATTGGTGTCGAATGTATTAAATCTAGAGGATGAATTCAACAACAAATCGATGCGAGCATATGGCTTTACTTGCCCTGCATTTCGAAGCGAGAGTGTGAGATAGGTGCCAGGTGGGTACCCGGGTATCCCGAGTACGAGGCCGCTATAAACAACGTCAGTCAGGGGCTAACGTAAAGGAGTCACTCGTACTCACAGGATATACATTGGCCACAGGTCATAATCACAAACAGCAGTCCAGATTCTTTTCACCGTCAGTCCTTCTCGGTTATGCATGTCACCCTAGTGATGTTTAGCCGCATCATCTTACGAACACGCTATTCATCACCTTGCTTGGGTCGTCACGAAGGATCCTGTTGACTATGACGACTTCTTCGCGCTCAGTGAACCATCCCTCTGGTCGGAACCACGCTTTCGTCTGCGTTGGAGAGGGTGGCATGTTGAAAAAAGAGGCGACACCGATAAGGAATGTAATCGAGCCACTGTTGGCGCAATCAAGCAATGTAATAGTTGTAGAGGAACGGCAGCACTCACTCTATCAAGAAAAGCCAGCTGTGAATCCATATCATTAACAAAGCTTGGACCATGTGATATATAAAAGTGATTTACCGCCACCCAGCTTTTCCGGCGACACCATCGAGATGGAAGATGCCATAGGCAAGGAAGCTAGTGACTATACCACAGAAAAACATGGATATCCAAAGGGCTCCCAAGCGGATGGGAAGCTCATTCTTCGTGTAGAAGTCTGGGAGACGTCATCAATATAGAAATCGTTTGGAATCAAAAGGACAAACAAGACATGTATAATATCATGTTAGGTGTGAAGCTAGAAAGAACGAGATCACTCAATTCCTTCATAACAAAGAGAAAATAGGGTTGAAGTACCCTCCCTGAAGAAATCTTTTTTGTATAGTGTCAAGATATTGTGAGAAAATGCAAAGCAAACAGAACAAGTGATCGTACCCGAGCAATGCACGACAGGCAAGAAAAGATGTTCTTCCCGTAAGCCAGAACTGACTAAGAGAGAGGATGCCTGTGGCGTACTGAGTGGCCATTCATAGAGTCAGTGAATGACTTACTCCAGAGACATATCTGCATCGGGATCCACCGATCGGCTCCCATCTGATATCATCAATTAATATTCGTGGCATACCGAGGAATATCAACCAATAAACGGACGTACCCGCTTCGAAATCAGCTGAGAGGGTAAATCTGCACACAAGAAAGCAAGGCGGGAAATGGTGTTTCCCAAGTTGAAATCTGTTTTCAGAAGAAAGTAGTTCATTAGACACCCTATCGAAAACAGAGCAAGTACTACCCACCGTCTGTAGTCAAATGCAAATCGGGTAGAAAGTTATCCGAATTTGCCAGAACGACATTGCCGCTATCCAAGTTAAGCGCAGAAAAGCTGACAACGATCATGAACATAATCTTCCAGTCGATCTTGCGCACGAGTTCCTTAACGATAGTCAACAAATGGTAGACACAGAAACGTCATTGATGAATTATTTACCCTCTCCTCTCGGTACGTCCACCTCGCTGATGGGTCAAAACGATGAATGTTTTCATAATCCTTCTTTGGCCAGTAGAACGGGCCCAGATGAGGATCGTCAAACACGGAGGGTTTTGTGGCGATGTCGTCGGCAGAGCGAGGAGGATATGCTCGCCTGAAAAAGAGTGCCTTTGCCCAACTCGAGGGAGATTGGTCCTCCTCTCGGCCGACGAGCTCCATTTGGCGGGTTGCTTCACAGCTGCCCTTGACTACAGATAATTGAGTCGACATAAGAATTCGAGCAAGACAAGCTCGGGGAAGTGGGAAGAGCTGCTCACCGGTATCGGGGAGTTTGGGGTCTGACATTTGGACGGAGAGATAACGAAGAGCAGAGGTCCTGAATTTTATACCCCTCTGATCGCGTCTGCTGATAACAGGACGAGCCGTCAACCCAGCGCCGGGGTAATTCGCATTGTGAGCCGAGATAGTTTCGCCATATCTACCCCATTGGTGTCTCTGGATCAGAACAATTGTCTTCCGATGGTCAGCTGATAGCTGAGGACGAATCATCAAGTGTCGGGGTAAATTGCATGGTCAACCATGATAGTGATACTTTCGTCATATCTACCCCATTGGGTGTCCCTGGATCCGAAAGACTGTCTTCTGACGTCAAGACTCTGATTTTGAGGGATATATGACGCACAGGATGGTGTACGTGCGCGATCTAAAGTATCAACAAAATTCAGGAATATACAAACAGTCAAGTCACAACTCATGAATATTGGGTGTGGTTGCACGACACTCGAGTAACTTGAGCGCGTGGCGCCGAAATGGAAAGAAGGTTGATCGGGCCACTATCCGGAAAGACCATCTTTTGGACCAACACGAAGCTCGAATGTGACCCGGGAGGTTGGATCGGCGGAATTAATCATGTGCCTCGCATGCTCCCCTTGCATTGATAGCGTTGCTGGCATAAGCTCGACCACCAACCAATGGCGATTGTGGGGCAGCAGACTGTGACGTTGGGGAGATCATAGAAGAATAAGCAAGCGTCCAATCAGTATTGTCGCTCATCCCGAGTGACTCTGGATGGGTTACCTTTCGAGTATAGTACCACATGGAGCCCGTAACGGGATCCGAAGATGTCTCGGTAGGTCGGGAGTAGTTTTACTGATAAAAGCTCCTTCTCCCAACCCAAGGGGTCATGCACAGCTCACTGCTGCATGTCGGAGTCCCTCTGTCTGCCGGTAAGTGATGGGTAGGAGCCCATGATAAAGAATTTTGCAGGCTCACCCTATAGTGTACTGCAGGGCTCTTCAGGGCCTTTCATGTGCGTACGGCGGCGCGGCAAACAGGAATGACAGGCTAGGTCGGCCTCTCTCTCGCACGCTGACCTCTATCGCCACTGGCGGGCGTGATCGGCCACCTACCAAGTATCTGACAGTGAATGAACACCAGACGAAAAGGTCCAAAGATCCAGAAATCCGCTCCGACTGTAGCGGCGCATGTCGGACCCATTTTTGGCAAATGATTGGCGGTGGGGGCTTTCACAGGCTTCAAGTTAGCGCTAAACGTTTAACTTGAACCTCCACGCAGTGCTTCGCGTTTCCCTGCGACGACTAGAAAGGGTCTCGACATTGAGAAACATCATGCATCATGATGAACTTACATACGCAAACTATCATATCGAAAACCAGGATAACAAACCTCTCAAGCATAGCCCGCTACAGTAGAACGAGGTCATAATGCACGTATCTAGTAGTGCACCCATCAAGAAAAAAAAGAGATATACCCCAAAAAATCAAGATACATGTAGTACGAACACGAAAACAAACATCAGAATCATAGGTATTTCAAGATCTCACGGCGTACCAACCCGCTTCAAGTTTAATGTGCAAATCGAAAATCAAGTCGCCTATTCCCAACATCCTTTGTACTTTCCAGATAGTGGGCCTTCTCCTGAAAATTGCTTCAGAATCAGTTTTCATCGCGACGTCATCCCAAGGACTTGCCTCGGGTGTCATGGCGTCCCAAATCTTGGCACGTTGACGGTTCCGCCAGATGTAATATATCTTGGCGGCAGGATATAACAAAAATACGTTGATGGAGCAAAGGGTGATCAGGATCCTGTTTCCTCGTTTGTCTGTAGTGGGAGGGAAGATGACGAATTCGCCGTGGAAAATTTGGAGTGGACGTACATCTAGGGGCATCGCTAGCGACATAAATTTGATTTGCGACGATGCCGCCTACTTGTGAGAACCTGGAATTTGGGGTGCAAAATCTAACGGTCTGCGAGAAAGATGATGGCGCTTTTGACACACATGTTGTACAGGGTTGTAGAGACAGCACGAGTTGCCACTGCACCCGCATTTCTGGAGCACCATGCGATCTGTTAATAAATCAATATCAGCGCTCGTGTACTTTTGGCTAACGATTTAGCCTAGTACTTGGATTGGATGGGTAAAACTGAGACCAGGACATTCAGTCGACGCATCGCAATAATAAAAATTATGAGGGAACGTACGGATGCGAGAGGAGTCCAGTAAGTAGTCCCTGTCGATGGATCAATTGCCTTGTAGATAAAGTCATGACGAATACTGACGAAGATAAGCCACGGGTTCGGGTGAGATGGCAAGGCATACAAGGCCACTAGGAACGGCAACATCCATACATCCTCTATCATCGCCACAAACGTACGTTCATTAACCAACTCTGTCACGAGGGTCATGAGAAGTGTGGTGATTATTCCCATTACTTGGCAGGGTATGATCAGCAAATTGGTGTCGAATGTAGTAAATCTAGAGCATAATTCAACGGCAAATCGATGCGATCATATTGCTTTTACTTGCCCTGCATTTCGGAGCGAGAGTGTGAGGTAGATAGCAGGTGGGTACCCGGGTATCCCGAGCATAAGGCCACTATGAATGGCGTCGGTCAAGGGCTAATGTAAAGGAGTCGCTCATACTTACAGGATATACATTGGCCATAGGTCATAATCACAAACAGCAGTCCAGATTCTTTTCACCGTCAGTCCTTCTCGGTTATGCATGTCACCCTAGTGATGTTTAGCCGCATCATCTTACGAACACGCTATTCATCACCTTGCTTGGGTCGTCACGAAGGATCCTGTTGACCATGATGACTTCTTCGCGCTCAGTGAACCATCCCTTTGGTCGGAACCATGATTTCGTCTGCGTTAGGGATGGTGGCATATTGAAAAAAGAAGCGACACCGATAAAGAATGTGATCGAGCCACTGTTGACGCAATCAAGTGAAGGAATAGTTGCGGAGGGATGGAGCACTCACTCTATCAAGAAAAGCCAGCTGTGAATTCATACCATCGACAACAATTAGATCCTTCATCCTTCATAGTGTATAAAAGAGATTTACCGCCATCCAGCCCTTCCAGCGACACCATCGAGATGGAAGATGCCATAAGCCAGGAAGGTAGCGACCATACCACAGAAAAACATGGATATCCAAAGGGCACCCAAACGAATTGGAAGCTCGTTTTTCGTGTAGAAGTCTGAATGATATCATCAATACAGGGAGAATCGGGATTGAAAGGACGAACAAGACATGTATAATATCATATTTGGTGAGAAGCTGAAAAGAACAAGATCACTTAATCCCTTCATAACAAAAACGAAATTGGTGTTGCCGTACCCTCCTTGAAGAAATCTTTTTTGTATCGCGTCAAGGTATTATAAGAAAGTGTGAAAACAAGAAGATTAGTGATCGCACCCGAGCAATGCACGACAGGTAAGAAAGGATGTTCTTCCTGTAAGCCAGAACTGATTAAGAGAGAGGATGCCTACGGCTTATTGAGTGCATATCCATAGAGTCAGTGAATAATTTACTCCAGAGACATATCTGCATCGGGATCCACCGATCAGCTCCCATCTGATATTATTAATTAATATTCGTGGTATACCGAGGAACATCAAACAACAAACGGACGTACCCGCTTCGAAATCAGTTGGGAGGGCAAGTCCGCACACAAGAAAGCAAGGGAGGAAATGGTGTTCCCCAAGTTTAAATCTGTTTTCAGAAGAAATTGGTTCATTCCCTAACGAAAAAGGATTCAGAGAACTGCCCACCGTCTGTAGTCAAATGCAAATCGGATAGAAAGTTGTCTGAATTTGCTAGACCGATGTTGCCATCCAGGTTAAGCGCAGCAAAGCTGACGACAATCATGAACATAATCTTCCAATCGATCTTGCGCAAAAGTTCCTTGACCATGGTCAATAAATCAGACACAGAAACGCCAATCGCGAGTTAGTCACCTTCTCCTCTCGGTATGTCCACCTCGCTGATGGATCAAAACGATGAATGTTTTCATAATCCTTCTTTGGCCAGTAGAACGGGCCCAGATGAGGATCGTCAAACACGGAGGGTTTTGTGGCGATGTCGTCGGCAGAGCGAGGAGGATATGCTCGCCTGAAAAAGAGTGCCTTTGCCCAACTCGAGGGAGATTGGTCCTCCTCTCGGCCGACGAGTTCTACTTGACATGTTGCCTCACAGCTGCCCTTGACTACAGATAATTGAGTCGACATAAGAATTCGAGCAGGACAGGCTCGGGGAAGTGGAAAGATCTGCTCACCGGTATCGGAGAGTTTGGGATCTGGCATTTGGACGGAGATATCGAAGAGCAGATGTCGCGAATTTTATACCCCTCCGATTGTGTCCGGATGATTATTCAGATAGGAAGACAGAACGAAACATTGACTCAGCGGTAATTCGCATGATGAGCTGTAATGGTTTCATTATATCCACCCTATCTCTGGATAAGAACGACTGTCTTCTTCTGATAGTCCGCTGATAGTTGTTTCAAGGGGAAGACAGGACGGAGCATTGACCCAGTGCTGGGGTGGTGAGCTGTCATAATTCCGGGCTGTCTTCTGATAATTGTTTCAAGGAGAAGCCAGGAGGACGCAGCGCCCGGGTCATTTTGATAGTGAGCTGAGATAGTTTCGTCGTATCTACCCCATTGGGTGTCTTTGGATCAAACCGACTGTCTTCTCTGTCCAAACTCTGATCTTGAGGGAGACGCGCAGGACGAACCCAGCCTAAAGCATGTACGAAATTCAGGATTGTACACAACAGTTGAACCATCACTCACGAATACCGTGTGGTCGTACGACACTCGAGTAACCGTGACTCGAGTGCATAGCGCTGAAATGCAAAGAAGCGTGTCTCAAGAACCAAGAACACACGAAGCAGGCTGGGCCGGCGGAATTAGTCATGTGCTTCGTACCATGAATTGATAGCACTTTTGCTGATAGAAAGCTCCTTCTCCCAACTCAAAGGGTCATGTACAGCTCGCTGGTGCATGTCAGAGTCCCTCTGTCAGGCAAGTGATAAGTGAGAGCCTACGACGAAAACTGAATGCAGCGGCGGGAGTTTCTTGATTTTGAGGTTGTTGTATCAAGTGCGAGAGAAGAACATCTCGGAATGGCGATCGGATAACAAACCACGATGGATTGTATTACATTCGTAGATGCTACTACAACAGCGCTCTATAACTTTCTTGATCATCCTCTGACCCTGACGACTTTCCGTTTACCTTTTTGTATACCTCCAATTCCAGGACCGACTGGTGCCTGATCTTGTGCATTCATACCCGCCTTGACAGTCTCTACCAACACACCTGTAGCCAGCGCTGGTGAATATGGCGACACGCGGTTCGCCAAGGGGGGTTCTGGGTGTGGGGGTGCAGCGAGACGGCCGGCCTTTTGGGGTAACAAAGGCGGCACGTTCCCCCCGCTCTTCTTTGCCGGCTGTTTTCCCTTGGTGGACGTGGGTGCTTTGGCTGTCGGGAGTGCAGGTGTGATAGGGAGCGATAGGCTGGTATATGGTGGGCGAGGAATACTGTCGGGTTTTAAACGTTGTATCTGGAATGAGATCATCTCCAACAATTGCCTCTCTATTCGCGGGTCATCAAAATGCGAGCAAGGACAGATGGGAACGCACTAGTTTTTATTGCGGTGTTGATGAGTCGCCCGTCCTTTTTCCACTGTACGCGCACGCGACCGGGGTTCTCCCAGTCACGGGGATGGGACTTGTTTACTTCGTGTAGCGTGCCGAGTCCGAGGCGGTTTGTAGCTTCGGCAATGTCCTTGCTGAGTGGCCACCAGACGCTCTTTTCGCGTGCGATTCTGCGCTCGCCTCTGCCATAGGGTCGCTTTGCGTCAATGTATATCGGATATATGCAAGTCCATCTGGTCTGGGGGTAAGAGTAAGTGAGCGAGAGGGGAGGGATGCACACTTTTTGTAAGGGGTGATGTCAGTGATGGTGTTCGATGGTGGTTTGGTAGATTGTCCTAGAGTTGGATGGAACTGAGAGCTGGGTGGAGATGCGGGTCCGGCGGCGGACTGCTCTGGATCATCATCATCAGAACTTTCGTCGTCGTTGTCGTTGTCGTCGTCTGATGCGCCGATCTCTTCGAGCAGTGGTCCACGAGCGCTGGTGAGCAAAGGTCTGGATGGAAGTGGGAGGTCGGTATCGTCGTCAAAGTCCTCGACGACGGCTGTGCGAGGGGCCATGTTGGTGAGGACGAGGTGCGAATAATTCTCACGGTTACATGCGTTTGTTGTTGCAAGTAACGTCGCCCAACTGACGAGACGAACGTTCTAACGGTGTTGTTGGACAGACTGGTGCTCTTACAAGTCATTGTCATCAACGCCGAGTCGATCTGTCGGCCATTTGGTGAATGCGAGCCATGCCCATCTGATGCAGTTAGTTTCCGCGAGTCAACCCTGCATGCACACCCTGACGCGGTATTCTCAGCTACACGAGCCATTCTGCCAGCCGTTTGGCAATCGACGCCTCATGCATTGCTCCCCTAACGAAACGACGATAGAATCGTGGCACCCACAACCCACATCGACGCAGGGTGAGACCCCGGCATGGCAGTCTTGTGGTCGGATCGTCACTCGAGAACGCGCCGACTTTTACGAGTTCGTTGGGTGCAATCTCTTTTTTGCAGCGATCGCACTGACTGTTGCGTTGGTGCGGTCGAGAACGGTGGAGGCGAGGCAAGCACGCCGACTTGCAGCGCGGATTGGGCTTGTACGATGATTTTATAGACACGGTGATGAAACAAGCACCTGTTTTTGTTTTCCCGATTTGTTCGTGGTAACAATGAAACACACATGTGGAGCAACACAACAAACAATTGACCGGTTAAATACTTTCGACCGTCTACTTTCTTATCCCCCACTCACCTTCACGTTCTTTCATCATGTTCCTTTCCATTCTCTCTCTCTTCCTCCTCGTCCTTCCACTCACCATCGCAGCCCCGATGTGCTCCCTCACTTCCCCCGCAGTCCCTTCACCAACCCCATCGTCGGGTCCCACTGGCCCTTCCTCGGGCAACACGTCCACAGGTGCAGGCACCGTTAACGGAAAGATTTCCATGGCTTGGTACGCCGACTGGCATACCGGTTACGGCGTGTCCAACATCTCTTGGGAGGGCTACACACACATGGCTTTCTTCACGTAAGTTTCGCATCACCATCTTTTCATCCTCGCATTTACGCCATGTCCACAGCGCACAGCCCTCTTCTGATGCCACCATCGAAGTCATTCTCGACGAACCATCCATGGTCGACCAGTTCACTGCCGCTGCCGTCGCAAACGTGAGTGTCTCACCTGCTTTACACATCCCCCGCTTATCAGTCTCGTTTAGAACGTAAAACCCGTCTTGACCGTCGGTGGTTGGGACGGTAGCATATACTGGTCATCCTCTGTCGCGACCTCTCAGAACCGCTCCACTTTGGCCAACTCTCTCGCTCAGTATGCAAATGCTCACAACTTTTCGGGTCTCGACTTTGAGTACGTTCACCTCCTCTTTCCTTGTCATCTCTCTCATCCGTTACTAGCTGGGAGTACCCTGGAAAGCAGGGCATCGGCTGTAACGTAATCAGTCCCCAAGATAGCGCCAACTTCCTCTCTTTCCTCCAGGAAATGCGTCAGGTTGCCCCCAATCTCACCCTTTCTGCTGCGACTGGCATCTCACCTTGGGTCGATGCAAACGGTACTCCTTTGACAAACGTTTCGGCGTACGCTAGCGTTCTTGATTGGATCGGCAAGTGTCTTTTCCTCGTCCTCTTCCCTCTCACTCATCCAAATTCTAGAGGTCATGAACTATGACGTCTACGGCACCTTCAGCAGTGTCACTGGACCCAACTCTCCCCTCAACGACACCTGTGCTTCCACCAGCGATCAACAGGGCTCTGCTGTCTCTGCTGTTGCGGCTTGGACCGCTGCTGGTATGCCTGCCAACAAGGTCGTTCTTGGCGTGGCATCGTACGGACACAGTTTCACCGTCACCCCTTCCGTCGCAGTCACTGGCAACAACCTCAACATCTACACCACGTTCGACAAGACCAACATTCCCATCGGTGATTCCTGGGACCCTCCTTCAACTTCCGACGATGTCTGTGGCAACCCTCCCGTTGGCAATGGCAACACAGGTATCTATCATCTCTGGGCATTGATCCAAGACGGCTTCCTCAACGAGGACGGCACCGTTGCTTCTGGGATGAACAGCCTGTTTGATCAGTGCAGTCAGACAGTACGTCCCCTGCTTGATCACGTTTTCAATCATATTGATGAATATTTTACGTTAGCCATTTGTCTACAACCCTTCCACTTCCGTTTTGGTCTCTTATGACAATGCGCAGTCATTTAGTATGTCTCATCGTCTCCATGCCGATCCATATCATTGACGTCTCGCTTGCAGCTGCCAAGGGACAATATATCAAACAAGCTGGTCTCGCTGGCTACGCCGTTTACGAGGAAGGTGGCGATTACAACAACATCCTTCTCAATGCCATCAACGGGGCGATGGCTTAATGGAGGACGACTTCCACTCACTTTTTCACCCTTTCTTTTTTCGACTTTCCAGAACGCACTGACAATGATCGACTCATTCTGTATATTAACAAGACCTACAACTCCAAAACGCGGGTTGAACCCGCCTATCTCCTGCTTTTGATACTCATCCGTCCAGGCGTCGGATGCACTGGATCGGCGGGTATGCTTGCCTTTGAGAGGCACCATATGGTTAACGCGCCCTGGATTAAATTAGGTTGCTTAATAACCGGAGCATACATAATTGTACTCGTCGTATTCTTCTGCAATGCAAATGCATTGATATGCCATCATGAATTCCGCGCCCGACGCAGAGCCAGTGGTCCAGTGCTTCAAAAAATGTATTCGCCAGGATCCGAGAATGATCCTGATTTGATGAACTCTATATGACGGATCCTTGCTCCGGCCATTACGACGAATGTGTGATCAACACAGCGCCCAAGTAACACATGACGCACTCTTCTCGTCACGATCGCAGCCCTGGGAGCACGAAATTTGGAATTTGGAGCTTGAAGACTTTTGCATCGCGTCGAAACGGGCGTTTCTCCACCAGCACCGTTCACTTGATCGAATCTGCCACACTGCCAAGTTCTGGATCGATCAACTCGCAGTGCTTACTAGTAAAGAAAAAGAGCGTCACTGCCACGCCGATGGAGAACGTTTCCACGCCATGGAGATCATCCCTCAACCGTTCCGTCGGCAGAGATCCAGCGGATCCAACATAGCCGCATCGCCATCAAGATGGTGCCGGTAGGTCGGACTGGACGCGCAAGTAGATGGGTGCCACGATGGCCCGATGCCAAGTTTGATGTTGGGGCGTTGGCACTGGGACGACGTCCAACGAGCTTTTGATCTCTAAATCGTCATAGACCAACTGTGTTCGTGAGACCGAGTCCGCGGACGATGGAAACGATCTTTGACTTGGTATGCGAGTAAATGGTTGCTTGCGCCTCGGGGAAAGTAATCTGCAATCAAGAACACTGACGGTCGCGAAGGAAGCTATAAACCCTACCAAAATGGGCAATGTTGATTGTTAAAACGTTGATATCTATCGATGGTACAGCATTTTGCAAATGAATGAATGCTTGGTCTATAACATGTGAACTTGAGCAAACAAGAAATCGGAATGCATGAAATGTAGCAAAAGACTGACAACATAGATCGGATGATGATCATGGCGATGGTGGATGCAATGAGATAAGACTACAATGACCAGTAGAATGACAACAACACAGCTGCAGGGCGATTGCAGCGTTGGCCCAGAGAAAAGCCTATTAAATAAACCGACCACCTAGAAGAGATAAGAATAACAGTGTGCGCAAACACGCTTTTAGATCTAGTCTGGGATATAGGAATGGACAAGAGGCCATCACCGCGACCCACAGACGGGTCCGTTACTGAGCTCGTGTCCAACTTTGTGGACGAGCGCTGCCCCTAGAGGTCGCAACACTTCTTCCCATACCTTACGTCTTCGCCTGCCTTCAAAGACGCCAGCAGAACGCTCGCCTGTCTCGCCTTCTGGGCCAAAAACAAAGACCTTGCCATGCGAACTATCCCAAGGCCGTTCTCCCCACGCAAAGGCGATCCAACGTGACTGGATAGCATCACGTACACGTCCGTAAGACCATTCATCGACTACAGGTTGAGGCCACCCTCCACGGGGTCGGGTCGGAGGCTTATATTCAAAGGCGTCCTCATCCATCATCTCGATATCGTCCAAGGTACGCGTGCGGGAAATAAGGTCGACAATATCACCATTGGATGACTCGGAAGAGGAAAGCGACGGAAGTGGTTCATCAGTCTCAAAGGATATGGGCGAAACAGCCGGCGAGAGAGGTAGTGGGACGTTATCGAAAAGGTAAATGAGGTCAGATGCATGATGAGGAACACCGCGAGCGGGCCCTTCTTGGTCGAAGACGTAGCGCCACACAGGACGACCACTCCTCTTGGCTGCTTGCACGACGCACTCTGTGGGCCAAGCGATGCGAGCGTCCTCAACGAGCTCTAGCACCCGGTCAGTGAGCTCATAGGTCGTGTGAGGAGAGATGTCATAGGCATTGAGAAGAGCAGTAGCTTTGTTCAAGGATTGGCAGATGGCGCGAAGCCGGCGGACGACGCCAGATGCTGCCCATCCAGAAACTTGGGTGCTCCAAAGATCAGAGTCGCAAGCACCGTCACCGATGATGAGCGGCTGGAGGCCAGAGATGGTAGAGGGTAGTGTTATGTGGCCATGCGGGTGTGGGCTTCTACTGTTGTTCTTACCCTTGTGAACCCCTAGACGGTGGGCAGCGAGGTTGTGGCGGACAGGCGCCTCGGTGTCTTCATTTTCGGCAGGAGGAAAAAGGGAGTCTCGCCATCCTGGACGGAAGAAAACACCGTCATCGACAGCACGTAAAGGGCAGTGTATTTCTGCGAGTGCATCTGCACGAACGTTGCGGAGTTGGTCAAGGGTAGAGATGCGAAGAGAACACAAGGCTCGTGAGAGAAGCCAGCCTGCAGTAGCAACATCAGGCATATTGTTCTCCACGAGGGCGCTCTGCACGATGGCACGAGAAAAGAGGGGATGAGATTTGTTGGAATTGGAATAGAGATGACCGATGATATCTGCTGCACCGGAGCCAGATCCAAAGATAGTTATATTTGAAGGATCACCACCGAAATCGGCGATGTATTGATTGACCCACTCGAGGGCATGACGCTGGTCACGCAAACCTGAAACAATTATTTGATGGGGTGGAAAATGAAAGACAAAAATGGGACGAACCGTAATTACCAACGCCTTGATCACCTGCTTCTCGATTATCTTCGGCAAGTTTTGGGCTTGCGGCGCAACCAAAGAAACCCAAACGATAGCTGGGTAACGTGAGCGTGGGCACGGATCACGACGTAAAAAGGACGCACTTGAAATTAACGAGGATGATCGGTTTGCCTATGCGAATGCTCGTGGCGACGAGCGGACCACCGTCGTAGACCCAGCTAGAGCCACAGCCGTGGTCGCCACCCCTGACGGAATTAGTTGGAGGAAACACGTGAAAAGGGGAGCACCAACCCATGCACCCAAAGCATGACAGGCAGACGAGAAAGAGAGGTTTGATGGGCGGGAGTAGTGATGTTCAAGTTGAGACAGTCAAACTCGTCCTGTACGAGGACTTGTCTGGGGATATCGCTGTCTGGGAGACCGATGAGCTCTTCTTCGAGACTCCTCTGATTTGGCTGAGGACAGATTGGACTGAGGGGTAAACATGAGGAAAAGGGGATGGGAGCAAGGAGAATGGAACACACCCAAACTTTGTTGCATCGACTACGGGAGGGTATGAAGAGCAGAGGACAGACTGGCGGAACCGTGCGGGCACGATGGCATATCTGATTCCCCGGAACTGGTGAATAGGGCAGTCAGGGGACGAGACTGGGTGATGGACACCATGGAAGGTTGTGTTGAGGGAGGGATGGTGGAGGGGAAGATGAGAGCGATCGAGGATCATAGTGGAGTGAAGGAGAGAAGGATAAACAAGACACGTTCTTCAAGTACTTGTGTCGTGTTTGCTTCATCGATCTCATTTTCACCCGTGCAGCCGTCAGAAATCCAAGTACTTTTCCCAAAATGGAAACTACGCCGACTGATAAGTCACGTGACATCGGGCAAGACCGTGCGCAAGAAAATGAGGGGAGAATATTAATGCGAAGATGACGTACGAACAAGTCACGAGGCCAACGGCGAACTCGACAAGGCCAACATCGACACGTTCACAGCCATCTCTGGAGGTGTTAGGGATAAGGGAAACGCCCTCGTGGCAGCATACACTCAGCTCAACACTTGGTACCATATAGACAACGACACTTACCTCCAATTCTGCATCCGTGCAATCACTCGAGAGTCGAGAACCATTGACAGACCTGCTTGACACCGCTCAGCGACGGTCTCGCTCACAGGGAAAAATCAGATCGCTATCGATCCTACAGATCATGGGTCAAGAAGTTGAAAAATGGTTTGTGTCAACCGCCTTTTCTTATCGCTCCACAGACACCTCCCTCGGATCGATACGAGCATCACACTCGAATATCCCACGCTCGTATTGACAGTCGTTGGTTACATAATATCATCCCTGCAGGGCTCATCCTCGGTGTACTATTCCCCATCATACCGCCGCATCGCGTACCGTCATTGCTCACACATCAATGGATTCTCCTCCCATGGCTTTACTATTAAACCGGTCGTGCATTGTGATGCTCTACTTCATCTCATTTCGACCTCTCGTGTCATTTCCTCATACACCATGCCAGCACCTGGACAGTCTTGGCCCCTTGATTTCAAAGGTTCGTCACATCAGCACTTGTCATCCCTTCGTTTTGCAAGCTTTCTACATTTCAGTGGTTTCAACCATCTTTCACGTCCTCGCCATCGGTTCCGGCATTTTTAGGACAACGTATCGCTGGCACATATCTCGCTTTGGCTGGGAAGATACGTGGGCTGCACTCGCTCTTGTTACCGATGTGGGCTGCCTCATCTGCTTGTGGCTCCAGCGGTCAACTCCTTGTACGTCCTAACCCCGCTCAAATCATCAATTGTCTGATCGACAATAAGTACATCCCTCCAAAACCGACATAATCCTCAATTTTGTGGCAACTGCCACTTTGACCTCTGTCCCATGGTGTGCTTCCCTACATGTTGTCATTCTTTCCTTTGAAATTCAGCCTGCCATAGGGAAGCACGCTTGAGCATGATAACCACCATAATCCGTATCACAAACCCTCGTCAGCACATCCGGCGCACGTCTTACATAGTCGCAATTTCTTTCGGTGTGATGTGGATCGTCATGCTCACACTGAAATTATACATTTGTGCCACGCATTCTTGCGTTATGACGCACGGCGTTGCGAGTTCTCAGTTGACAAGTTCGTCCATCACTCCCAATCCTGAATCCATACCGATGAAATTCTACAGCTGATACGGTTTCTGACGCCCTCCTTGTGGTAATGCCAATTATATTCCTCAATGGCATGAAGATATCCCGCGGTCAACGCTTAATGCTCGTCATGACGTTTGCTTCCTCGATTTGTATCACCGTTGTCGCGATAGCACATGCTGTCACTCTCTTCCTGCCTGTCTCCCCTTCGAGCTCGTTGGTTGTTCACATCAAGGTAAAATTTTGAACATTGATCCTATTCACCCCACGCTCATCGCAATTGTCAGGCAGCACTCGCGGCTTTTATCTGTAACCTCCTTGTCATTGTGACGTTCATATACCGAGTTTCCAGCAAGACAGATATGGATGTCGGTGGAACGTGCACCGAAAGTGAACCCATCCAATTCACGTCCGTCATTCCCGGACAACTGACCCTCGGAGGTTCTTCGCGTTCAACAACCCTGCTGAAGTCCTCCATTCATCATACTCCGAGTTTCCATGCATAGATGCATAGACGGAAGTGTATCATCTATGCAAGCTAGTTCACGGCCCAAGCGTGAACTGACAATGTGTTATTAGAGCAAGGTTTCAATTGAAGCTAACTGGATAGATAAGTCCGAACCTTTCGGTGGTCTTGGGGTTAGTGAGTCACGGCCAAAATGTGTGAAGGTCAGTAAAGCCGAAACGTGTAGTGTTCGCTTCCAGACCCTGTGTGCCGAGGTAGCTCACATATCGTTGGGTAAAATCATCCAAAACAGGATCTCCGACGGCTCCACCACCAGACAGCGATCTCGTCAATGTATATCTGCTGGTGCCACGACCTGTACCTTTACATCCCTGCCGATCAGTTCCTCTTCTTTGCGTTCCCACAGTGTCATGCTGAGCCCCTCAATTCACGTTTGCTGGCTCGTCGGACCCACGAACGGACATAAACGTGAGTAGAATAATTTCTCTAGCACTTGATCCTGAAACAAATCACGGGGGGCCGCTGCCGCGTTCTGAGCCATGTGACTCGGTCTTCTCGGTCAGCTGCGAATTTGCCTCGAAAATGACTGTTCTATCACTAGGTCGGTCGGAACATCGTTGTTGACGCCCCGCGGGGACAGCGAATTATATTACCCCCGTCCCCTTGACTGGACTTCCCGAAGTTGAATCGTAAGAGCAAGCTTCTGATCTTCTCCACGCGGTATTCTTCCAGTACGATCATCGTCGGTAACAAGGCAAAGCACCGAGATGGATTGATACGGGAAGGACAGTTTACGACAGAGGTGGCACGCACCTTTGTTGATCGTATGCAGCTTTAGTGATCGTTGCATGGGTCTACCGAGTCACGAACGACAGTGGGTCATTCACGGCTTGGAAAAGCAAGGGCCTGATGTGGTGTTCAGCCAAGAGATGAACAAGGGTTGCGCTTGATCCTTTAAGCCATGACGAAACCTTTAAGCTAATTATGTATAAAGAGATCCTGACTGATCAGGGTGTATCGAGTGCTGTAACTGGAGACAGTTGTGCGTCTTATAAATCACTGGTAATTAGGAGGCGCTGTGCTTCACTCTGGTAAGTGTTGTGTCGTTTGTGTATTCGTGCCTTTGCAACAACGTAAGCATGCCCCAGGCTTAGCCTTGGTATTGGCAGATGCGATGAATACATATTGCTACTTTTGCGTGTTCGAGTCTCACGAACGGACCCTTCCCCACACTGACCCTGATGCATGAATATGATGCCAGTGGGTAGTCAGCATCGGCAATGTTCTCTCCCTGAATACCAGTGTACAAAAAGCAAAGTTGACGATTGCCCCGACACCCACCCAACAGGATGTTCCCTGACTGGAATTGGACATTGATTGGTGACTTTCTCCCCTTTGGCGGGTGTCATTGATGACAAACCACAGTATCTGCAGCTGTTTCGGCGTCCTTCCATAGCGCGGCGATATTGTCCACCTTGTTCAGACTCTGGTATCGATGGTATACAGCCCGCATGTGGTGGGATGATGCTTGGGCTGTGCTAGCGTTCTTGGCCGATATCGCTTGCCTGATTGTGACGGTGCTCGAGAAACCCGTTCCGGGAGGTAAAATACCGCTGAACCTGCCCAGAACATACTGACGAGTAAGTGTTCAGCCCAGATCCCCCGTTACTTCACCGTCGGAAACTGGATGGTCTCCTTTGCATATCCGACGCTGATGTGGTACGTTCACTGCTCGTGGTTGGTGTCGCGTGGGAATTGAAGAGGGGATTCTTCAGGGCTACTAGGATAAGCATTTTGGCTGCCATCGTGCGCGTATCGCATCCCGAGGGCATGCTGAGACACGTCGCTATTGGTATTGGTGCCATTTTCGGGACTATGTGGATCTCAATGCTCGCTTTGCGAATTCAGAACTGCATCGTCAATGCATGTCTCATGGAGCGGCCGCTCCTCATAAGCCAGACCGCCAGTGAGCACTAGATATCTTTGACCCTGTGTTGGGCATTCATTATGGAACGTGACAGTGGATTGTATCGCGGACGTACTCTTGAGCGGGCTTCCCATCTGGTTCTTGCGTAGTGTGAGGCTGAGACGACAACCAAAGATTTTGATATCTTCTGCGTTGTCGGCGAGTATGGTTATCAATGTTGTGACGATCATGCAGGCGGTGGTGTTCTTCCAGCCCCTCACATCAGGGTCGATCATTTTTGAGCATGTCAAGGTGGCATGCTCGATGATCGTGTGCAACCTGCTCGTGATCGCCGCCTTTGTCTACCGCATCTTGCACAGGGGCAATGTGGGCATGGACGACATTATACCAGAAAGCAGGATCGAGCTCACGACGGTCGACCCGGCCCAGATAGAGCTCAGTCAAGTGACTAGCCAATTGCAAGGAAAGTCAACATCACCGTCTGCAGCGACAAAATCATCTACTTGGTCATTCCATGGATCCAGAATTTCTAGATCCATAGCCACAGTCGCATCTCGGATAGGTGTAGAGAAGGTGGACGAATGCGGATAGCCTGAACTCCGTCGGATATAGTGCATAGTCGATGGTTGACTCGACTTGTTTTTTACCTGACTAGAATTCAAACAAAGTTGGACGTTGATTAACGGATCTCACTGTTGGTGACCGAATTCCATTTCTGCTGTGTTCACGCACTGTTAGTGCGTATGTGCCAATGCAAGGATGGCTGGGTACCGTGCCTGGTAAATTACCGTTGAGTGAAATGCATCAGCATTCGGATTAGATAGGCTGTACCGTGAGCCGTTATAGGAAATTCGGGTGAACTCGGGAAGCAGATGTTTCTGCAGCGCGGAAAATCCCGACACGTAGTGTGACCGAATCTTCTCCGAGCCGGAGCTTCATGAACAACTTGAAGGACGAACTTTGGTACTAAGCATAGGCTCAACGATTCAAAAAATGACTCAAAATGACAACATTTCAACATCGAAGTGTTTCAGATGACCCTGCCAGGGCGTCTGTGGTATGTATTACGTACGTTGCTCTCAGAGACAAATGGGTCAAGTGTGTTCTGTCATGTTTCAACTACAGTGTTGCCGGACACCGTCATTACTCATCATCATGTCACATCGGCAGCCAAGCTGCACCCAGCTGTACGGTCTACACACTGTGAAAGATCACGAGTGGTCAGTCCTCTATCCAATACAATGTCCCTCGAATGGGATTGGACATTGATCGGTGAGTTTCTCCCCTTTTGTCTGTTGTCATTGATTGTGAACGCTAGTATCCGCAGGTGTTTCAGCATCTTTCCATAGCGTGGCCATCCTCTCTACTTTGTTCAGACTCTGGTACCGATGGTCGACAGCCCGCGTGTGGTGGGACGATGCTTGGGCCGTGCTAGCATTCTTCGCAGACATCGCCTGCCTGGTTGTTACAGTGCTCGAGCAACCGATACCCGATAGTATGCCCTTCACGAAACCTCCTCCCATTCGCTACTGACGAACGGATGGACAGGCTCTATCCCTCGGTTCTTCAGCGCCGGAAACTGGATTTTCTCCCTGGCGTATCCAACGCTAACGTGGTGCGTTCATTCTGCACGCGGAAATCGAAAGGCAATGATGACTCGCGACGGGTTCTAGGGCTACGAGAATAAGCATCCTGACCTCTATGGTACGCGTGTCGCATCCTGAGGGCATTCTGAGACACATTGCCCTTGGCATTGGTGTTTTCTTCGGGCTCATGGGGATCACAGTTCTCGTCTTCCGACTTCGCCTCTGCATTGTTGGTGCATGTCTGATGACGAGGAGGACTCTCATACTACAGATCAGCAGTGAGCACCAGGTATTCTTTGACCTGTCCCTGTGCTTACTATTGACGTCGACAGCGGATTGTATCGCGGATACAATCTTGAGTGCGCTTCCTATCTGGTTCTTGCGTGACATGAAACTTTCCCGAAAACGCAAAGTTCTGATATCTTCCGCGTTTTCGGCAACCATGGTCATCAACGTTGTCACGGTCGTGGAGGCAGTCATGATTTTCCAGTCTGATCTCACGTCAGGTTCGATCATCTATGAGCAGGTCAAAGTGGCATGCTCGATGATTGTGTGCAACCTGCTCGTGATCGCCGCCTTTGTCTACCGCGTCTTGCACAAGGGTGATGCGAGCCCGGATGACACTATACAAGAAAGCAGGGTCGAGTTCACGACGGTCGACCTCGCCCAGGGAGGGTTCAGTCAGGATACCATTGGCAGTACGAGGCCAGCAACGACAGGGTCCTCTTCTTGGTCCTTCCGTGGTGGTCGATCCAAAATTTCTACTTCTGTGGTTGCATCTCAGATAGATGTGGAAGCGGTGGAAGAATGTTATTAAGTTGGGCCTGAAATGTGATATGTTTGAAATTTTTAGGGGGACTTGAGCGGAATACTAAAACCAGATAGAAACATCTTATGCTGCCTACCTGCACCGGCACTGGATTAGCTGAGGATAAGGCTCCAGCGCACGAAAGATCTTTGCTTTTTTATTTATTTATTTCAGATTTGTTAGCCATCCGCTCCGCCAATCACAGCTCAGCCGATTGTCAATATACGTCAGCAGATGAAATTGTTGAGCGGTCACTGGCTTGTTCTAGAGACTAACCCTGGGCAACAGGACACGGGCCCGCACCCCTGGGTTCGAATGCAATCTATAATAATCACTGTCAGTCAGTGGGTCCTGCATATTGTCCGGAGTTGCAGCTGACATGGGCTGGGCGACGATTGATGAATTTCTCGCCAGACCCGAAGCTGTTTCTATTCCAGTCATAGCAGTCGCAGTACCCCTCCACGGCTTGGCGATACTCTCCACCTTGTTCAGGCTCTGGTACAAATGGTCAGTGGCATCCATGTGGTGGGACGATGCTTGGGCCGTCGTCGCCCTCTTTGCTGACATGGCAAGTCTGGTCTCCGTTATCCTCGAACATCATAAACTTGGCAGTAAGATTATCATTGGATGGGCTAACAGCTTTCAGACACAAACTCACTCGCTCCAGCCAGATTCCATCATACCATTGGCCGATGGTTTGATTCTTGTGCGTTCCCCACAGTAATGTGGTGGGTCTTGTCCCTACGTTTGTGTTTAAATGACCATGCAGCGAGCAATGTTAGGGCGACGAGACTGAGCATTCTGGCATCCATGGTACGCGTTTCCCAACCCGACATCGTGTTGAAACGCGTCGCTATTTGCATTGGCCTCGCTTTCGGAGCCATGTGGATTTGCATGATGGCCCAGCGACTAGATACATGCATCCTCATCTCGTGCAGGATCACAATTGCGATTGCGATCGCTCAAACAGCCAGTAGGCGCGACTATCTCTCATCATCCGCCGTCACATAACTTTTTTTTCTTGCTGACGATGATAGCGGACTGTCTCGCCGATATACTCTTGACCGCGCTACCAAGCCTATTTTTGCGTAACGTAAAGCTCAGTCGGAAAAGCAAGATTCTCATATTTTCCACGTTTTCTGCAAGCATGGTCGTCAACGTCGTCACGATCATCCATGCAATCGTCCTCTTCAGGCCCGTCACGTCGGGAATCATCATCGTCATGCATGTCAAGGTGAGCACTTTCTTGGCGCTTTATTATGACTGCGATCCATTATACGTTGAGCCAACTGATTTCTTTTTTTTTGGAAATTTCTCTCGAAACAGACTGCGCTGTCAGTGTTTGTATGTAATCTGCTCGTCATCGTCACGTTCGTCTATCGCATCCTTCACGGCGAGGACGTCGTGAAGAGTCGCGTCGAGTTGACGACAGTCGAGCTTAGTCCTGTCTGGACTCCAGAGACGAGTAAGGGAGCGTCGTTGCCCGTACGTTCATCCGGTAGGACGAGGTCATCCACTTGGTCGTTCAGGTCCCCGAGTCCAAGGTTTTCCAGTATCGCTACGGAGACATCGAGAACGGAAACGCTCCAAGGGGACATTATACAGGAGGAGCGGTGATGCAAAGGGGTATGTTTATGCTATCAAGTCGGCTTGGGCTTTGCAGAACTGACTAGCCGCACTATAGCTGTTGCGTGCGATGAGGCTACAATGTAGCAATGATACATGCCCTTTTGGAGTGGTCTTGCTTGTTCAACCCGCCCTATCGTAGTTGATCCATTTGAGATGCCCATAGAGTGTCGCTTGTACATTGAGAAATGTCGTGCGTGTTATCAGGTCGTATTACTACAGTATGTAGATACGCAAAAGGGACACGAAGGGAAGAATGTACAATTTAGTTCACTTTTGCGGACCTTCCAAATCTAAATCGTCGAACGAATACTCTCCAGATCCAAATTCTCCTCGGGCCCACCGTTCGGGGCCACCGTCTGTTTGTCTGCACTGGCATTCTCTGTAAAACACGTGTTCAAATCCACGGTTGTGAACGTGATCGCGTCTGGCACGTCGAGATCGCCTGTTCTGCCTCTATTCCAGACACGATAGATGAACGCCACGATCACAAGGAGGTTGCACACAATGAGCGAGAGTGCTGCCTGTGTACGGCGTAAGCATACCATATGAGTCAAAGAAAAAGAAAAGGGGAACGAATGGCATGATGTGAGTATCCATTTTTTCCCCTCTTTTCCCCTCGCTTTCCTTTTTCTTCTTATGGGCACCCCAAAGAAATGAATGCGCGATGGTGGATAACTTGCCTTGATGTGACCAATGAAGATGATCCCATCACCCTGCATCGCAAAAAGCAGAACAGAATGAAAAATCGTAATCGCAGAGATCAGCAATGACGTGGCAAAAAAGACCGAAAACAACATGATTCGCTGTTGTGTGTTAATCCTCGTCTGCCGAAAAAACCAAACAACCAGTGAGACGAGGGCGACACTGGCCACCGAATTCACTAAATGTAATTGAGATCTCCACGAGATATGCATGGACGCGAAAGAACGGACTTAGAAGTTGAGAGAGTCCTACCGGGACACCCATCATGCAGGTGCTCTGGCAAATTCGGATCTTCTGAACTATCGTTGCGGCCCACATGATGATGAACAAACAGCCCACAAGGAATGTAACACGTCGATGTTTCCGGGACGGGTTCGCGATGTGAACGATGGAGAGCAGGATGCTTACCCAACAAGACCTGAGGGATCGGTCAATATTTTTTAAAACAGGAGGATCCCACTAGAAACCACTCTACTTATACGAAGAGTTGAAAAACACATACCAGGTTACAGACGGAAATCCCAACGCTGTTATCCAGTTCGTGATCTGATCAATAGGAGGCGTTACTCCTTGGGCTAATTCCGTTGTAAATATCAAGACAAAGGAACCGTCAACATAATGTCACGGGTCTTTTCAGACGAGAATCATGCCTTACCTGTCGTGGGTGCCTCGAGGCAGGCAGATACGAGACATGGCACGTCGACTGCGAGTGCTAACGCAGCCCAACCGTCTTCCCACCAGAAACAGGCCGTGTACCAGCGGTACATTAACCTAAACACGGTGCATGCGATCGCAACGCTGTGAAACACGCACGCAGCAACTGGGAAACAAGGAAGAAAAATGTGGTCAATGCCTTGTGTACGTCTCCATCCATGCAAAGAACGCCACGCGAGACATACTTTTCAGCGTGGATGACCAGGAAAGCACGTCGAGCATGGCGCTGTCGAGGGTTGGTCGCAGTGGGCTCTCAATGAATGGTTCAGAATGCACGAGAGATGAAACACTAACCGGGTTAAATATCAGCCTCAACTCCATATGAATACTGAGTCCACTCCTCCAGCCCCTGGGCCCTGATCCAAGCCGGGAAACCTTCAGAAGCTGTGTCAGGTAACAATATAAACAAGTACGACATGTTGTGTGTCGTATGGAGGTTGTAATTAAAATTAGTCAGGGCTGTTGTTCATGACGGCCTCAACTCGCTCATTTGTTGCCATGCAGCTTCCAGCTTACAGCTCGTACAATATTTCCACCGACTTCCATTTCATAGTGTCTCAGCAACGTCCTGGCTTTTCACATTTGCTATTGTGGTCCTTTGCCCTGTCTGGCTCAAGCGCAACAACTTGACTGCTTGCTGACTGATTCTAAACGCATAGTCATTTGGTGGTGAGGGGAGTGCCACCGAGATGGACAGAAAGACGCGCACCTTCTCTTTCCAGCGAGCCACCTCTTTCTTTAGCTCAGAAACACACCGCATCCAGTTGCAAGTCCCCACTTCCACAGACAGTACTACATGGACAATACAATCTCTTTTGTTCTCGGCTCAATGTATACTACGTTCTGTTGTGAGACATGGTGACGGGACGAACTGAATACACACCAAAGTTTGTGGGATCCAACTTCCGATCCTGTGTTCTGTGACCCTGCTGTCTTTACAAACACGAAGACCATAAAGGTCGTGAGGGCCCTTTGTAAGGGGATGGGTCGTCATCTCGCCTGCGGTTTCCATCAGGCACCTATCCCCAAAGGTTGAGGTCTGAACAACTAGAGGCGGGTAGGGGCAGGCGGGGAGGAGTATGGTTTCAACCTTGCGAATTAAAGGGTCTCGTCAGGGGGCATCGTGCACATGAACAGGCAATGCCGGCGTACGACCCAGCAAGAGATAGCGTGACGATCAGGGTATGGGAAGGAGAGAGGAGGGACGCCTTCTGCTCGATGGGATCCCGGTTCTCCGACCCAAGCTGCCCACTACTGATGGGGAACGCAAGACCTGTATCCCATCTATGTAGGACTTTGTCGCAGTCAGGGAGCCGTCTCTAAGCCCAGACGCAGTTTGAAGTTGTTAGGTTGAAACGTTGACGGATAGGTTCAATTTATTAGGTTGTGCTTGCGCCGGAAGCTGGGCACCAGGACCAGGTGCCAGTGAGTACTAGTAGGCAGGGACTTTTGGAAAAATCCCGATTCAGTCTATCTGTGTATTCTGCCAAGCGTGCATTGGTAAAGTTGAACTTGAATATGTGTCCAAATCGGTAATGGTGGACCGTGGTCTGTTACAATTCATTGACTACATTCGTTGAAGGGAATATTGTCGTTGTTTGTCGGAAGAGCAACACTTCAAGTTGTTGCTGAAGTACTTCCAACAAGTCCAAAACGTGACATTGGCCGATTTTGCGAATCTTTGGGAAATAACGATACAGTAATGTTAGGGTTGATTCTACTGGACAATGTTGAACGTCCAAATTGACATCCGCTCGTGATCGTTGAATCTTCGCCATCACGCTCAGGCTCGTGATGACTCCGACCGGCGTTGATCATCCATGTTAAATATTAATGCATCCCCCCCACTTAATCGTCTTCCTTGATACCCGCAGGTCGCTCAAGGCTAGACACATCAACACCAGGCAAAGGCCACTTGCGCGCAAACACAACGACGTCCCGACGCAGTTCCTTGACCATCTTCGCCCCGACCTTGCCCTCGCTCTCGGTGGTGGCCACACGGACAAAGTCCTTGAGTAGCTTCGAACCAGCCTCCTTTTGTAGCACGAGGGCGAGTTGAACAGCGCGGTGCAAAAACTCTGCAACGGTCTTGATGTCCTCTTCTACCATGTCACGCGACGTGAGAGCGGCGGTACCGAGACGGATACCACCAGGCGTTTGTGCGGAGGCGTCTCCAGAAACGGCATTTTCTAACGTGAAAAGTGAACAAAAGGGAATGTGGCTTGACGAGGGAATATGGTAGGCGAGCAAGGCACGTACTGTTAATGGTAATGTCAAGAAGGTCACACACTTTCTCGACTTTGCTACCGGTCAGTCCAAGGGGCCGGAGGTCCCAAAGAACGAGGTGGTTGTCGGTACCACCGGTCTGGAGCTTGTACCCACGCTCAGTGAGATAGTCGGCCAGCGTTCTCGCGTTGGCGATGACCTGACGTGCGTACTGCTTCCACTCAGGCCGGGAAACCTGGAGGAGCGCTGTCGCGATGGAAGCGATCGTCTGCAGAAAAGGGTTCACTATGACAAGATGGCAAGAGATCTGCAGGACAGACGAACGTGATTGTGAGGGCCACCTTGGCAAGCAGGGAAGACAGCCTCGTTGACGCGCTTCTCGAGGTCTTGGTAGTTTTGGCCGTCTTTCCTAAAGAAGATCAGACCTGCTCGCGGGCCACGGAGGGTTTTGTGACTAAATTCAATCAATTCCCTGAGTCCGGACGAGAAACTGAAGTGTATGGATACTCACGTCGTAGTGGTCACAACGTCACAGTAGTCAAATGGGTTGTTCAACTCTTGTGCTGCGATCAAACCGCTGGTGTGAGCGATATCAGCCATGAGGTAAGCACCATCCCTGTCGCAGATGGCCCTGAGCGTTGCGTAATCCCAGTCTCGCGGGTAGGCCGAAGCACCGCAGATGATCAAACGGGGCTTGAATATCTTGGCCTGCTTGTCCAAGGCTGCATAATCGATTAGTTGCGTCGAAGGGTCAAGGCCATAGGGGAAAGACTGGAAGTAGATCGAAGACGCAGTCATTTTCTTTTTGGCAGTCTGCAGAGGGTCGGTAAGCCGGTGCGACAAGTCCGAGGATGTTTACAACATACGTAGTAACCATGGGTAAGATGTCCACCATCAGGCAGACCCAGACCCATGAGCCTGTCCTGGGGTTGGATCAACGCTGTCAGGGCTGCAAAGCTAGGTGAAGCCAGTCAGTTGGCATTCGGCCAAACCAAGAAAGACGTGACCTACTTGGCAGTCTAGACCAAGTGAAATAAATTTCATGATTAATCCCTGAGACTCGTATGCAACGGGCGTACACGGACTCACACTTCCAGAATAAGGCTGTACGTTGACGCCCCATTTTGCGGGATCGAGGTGGAATGCCTGCAAGGCCCGCTTGCGGCAAAGGTTTTCGAGTTCGTCGATCCACTCGTTACCACCGTAGTATCGGGCCCCAGGAAGACCCTCTGAATACTTGTTGGTCAAGATCGAGCCATTGGCTTCGATGGCCGCACGGCTGGTCAGGTTCTTTTGAATGGGTCTCAGATGAGGAATGCGGATCCAAGGAAACACGGAAAGCAGACCTCCGAGGCAATGAGTTCAAGACCAGAAAATTGCCTCCAAGTTTCTTTGTCGATGATGTTTTGTACCTCGGGATCGATCTCAGAGAGAGGTGCGTACAAAACCTTGTTCTGCAGCCAAGTTAAAAAGCAAACACAGGTGATGGAAACGAGAGAGCATACGAAAGCGGGCGTGTTTGCGGAGGCCATGGAGCGTAATCTGAGGAAGCCTTGCTTGCTGATAGGGCGAACAGCAGTGGTTGGGAGGGGACGAAGAAGGAAACGAGTGCAGTGCAGCATCTCCTGTATCACTTGTCGAGCGAATTAAATTTTGTATCCAAAGTGCCGGATAAAGCCGATGCGTCCAGTTCTTAACCTCAGACGCTCACACACACACACATGCCAGCGGGATCGCCAATCATCCGAGTCTGTACGTACTATAACATATATATAGTCAAAATTACACGCTCAGGGTAGGTTCAAATCATAAAGACCAACATGTATCGCACTGACCGCTCGAGTTTACCGCAGAGACAACCTCAGGTAGAGATCATCATTTACACGCACAGATCCTCACCTGGAGTCAACACGCCCAGGGTAATCACTGTGTCTTTTTGAACCAGCCAAACCGTTTTCGGTTTCGCTTAGCCTCCATCCTTCTCATCACCTCTTGTTCGATCTCCTCCTCGCTGTCCCTGATCCCCATCGTGTACCATACCACAGTCAACATGCCGAGAACAGCCGTGAGTACACATCTACAACATATCAGGCGAAACTTTCAGTGTTCCAGAGAGCATGCACACTCACCCAGTCAGAGCCAAAATACCCTTTGGCAACCAACCCAATATTTGTGGCCAAGGTCCCAAAGGCAACCCCGACAAATCTGTCGCAGACGCATGGCCAGCGGCGTTTCCTGATTGAGGAATGCCCAGTGCCGCACACTGTTCATACAAAGATGATGGGACTTGTCCCACACCTCGTTCCTGCACCTGAAGCGGTGCTTCGATAAACTGGACCGCAAGGCCTGCTTCCAGATGCCATTCGATGTGACCTGGTTGAATGTAATTAGCTATCTCGGGCACATTTTGAGAGATACGTACAATGAAACAGCCAAGCCCCAGGATTATCCGCAACAACCCGAAGTGTCACGGACGAACCACCCGGAATGGTAACAGTGTCACGGCGCATCGGATTAGCTTGCCCCTCGATCAGCGGAGGGTTTAATGTAGGGTCCGATGAATTATATTGCTGAGCACGATTAACGATTTGAAACTTGTGACCGTGCAGGTGGCTGAAACATGGAAATCAGCAACGAAATCGTGGCATGTTTGAAGAGGATTTCACCGCACAATGGATGTGACGCCTTGTCTGAATTATTGACAACGATATCAACAACATCGAGATGATTGAGCATGATGCTGTACGGTCCGTATGCCTCTTGCACAGTTGCATTGTCGCCGAGAGTGAGAGCGGACACGATAGCGGGCACGATCGGGGAGTTGTAGACATAACCGTTGAGCGTCGCATGGTTCGTGCCGTCATTCATAGTTTGGAATACGATCTCCAACTCAATGGTTTGTGAGGCTACAGGTTGTGGGATTGGGTCCACGGGGACCAGTGCGGTATCGTTGGTCATGTAGTAGTTTTGTATGGGTCCTAGGTCGGTGATATTTTGCCCGGGGGTATATGTGATCGAAGAGGTAAGATCTATTTGGGTGCATCTCAGTCGATGATTACGAACAAGCCAAGGATGATACACACTCGTTTGCAGTGTCGGGGGAACGGTGTCAAACATGGTGGTGTCCATGTTAGCATGGATCATCCAGTTGGAAGAAGAATCGTTCCTGGCCTGAACGAGTATGGAATAACGTTGTGCAACAGAGATGCTCAGCAGATCTGTCGGGTATTCTTGTACGTCCGTCTATTTGAATGATGGTGGTTAGATTAAAAGAATGTGGGAGATGGGAGACTTACACCGTCGGCTTCGATGATGCGCATTTGATGACCATCGATCCAGAAGTAGAATGAGACGAAGGCGGCGGTGTTGATGATTCTAAGGCGATAGGTGCGGCCAGGAACAAACGGTAAGGTCGCATTCTCGTTGAAACCTACCGCAGAAGTGACAGGCGATGGGGAACTTGATTGGATGGGAGGCAAGTAGGACGAATTTTGGGCAAAGTAGATCAAACCAGAATCTAACCACGGGACGGATCAAACAGGGATACAGTAAAGAGATAAGGTTTTACCTGGTATGGGTTCATTGCCTGCAGGATTACTCATGCTGATGTAGCTTTGCAACAACTCGGCGTGTTGTTCATGATACCAATCGCCGAGAATGACGGTAAATTCTTCGTCATACTGGTACGTTTCATTGGACGGATGCAAGACGAGGGGAGTACGAAATCCGTCGACATACTGACCCTACGGAAGGAGATTGGCTTGGCAAGGAGTGAAAACGGAAATATACGTACGTATGCGTGTGCATGAGCCCAGTAAGTGCCGTATTGCCCGGAAGAATTGATGGGAACGAGATAATCAAATGTCTGGCCAGGAGGAATGCCGCTAGGGATGAGGTAAGCGAGGTTGACGGGGCGGCACAAAAATGGGGCATACCACTGAGAGACGAGTATGGCGCCGTCCATCCAGCTAGTGGAGTTGAAAGACATGCCATGATGGTGCAGGGTCGTCGGTACATCGAGCGAGTTGGTCACGTGCAGGAGGAGAGAGTCGGACGTGTTGACGGAAAGCGGAGGCGGCCTGCAGTGGAAGGAGGTCAATTCGAACGCGGATGCGGCATGTTCTCAGCTTACGGCCATGTGTCATTTATACCAATGACACGACGAGGAAAGAGGCCGTCTGGGTTTGCGTTTTGGACATAGGTGACTTCCCACCAGCGTTCCTGCACGCCTGCGAGGGCGATAGTGGCGAGGGAGAGGGAATGGAGGAGGGAGGGGAGCATCGCTGGCGATGGAGAGTTACGAGGTGCGGTTTTATGCTATTCGGATGTGCCTTAATCTGATAAGATTTGAATCGTTATCTGATAACTATCAAATACAGGGCCCTGTTTAGCGGACCTGAAAAATTATCAGATAAAGAGCACACGCACATGCGACCCTCGCTGACCCTCGCTCACTCATGGCACCGAATCTCTTCTCCATCACCATCTACTTCGTCGTCTTTCGCGAGGCCCTCGAGGCCGCCCTCATCATCTCCGTCCTCCTCGGCCTCGTCGATCAGATCCTCCACAAAGACACTTCTCCTCCCTCTGCTGACACAGTGCACGACGCCTCCCTCGCTGCACCTTCTGATCCCGAAGCCAATCCCATAGTCACCACACCTCGTGTCCTCAGAAAACTCAAGCTACAGGTATGTTCCCTCCCACAACATATAATCTTCCCTCGACGTGCATCCTAGGTCATCCTCGGCGCACTCCTTGGATTAGCTCTTGCTGTCTCCATCGGTGCTACGTTCATCGCCATCTGGTTCACTCAGGCGAAAAACCTCTGGTCAAACTCGGAGCAATTATGGGAAGGTACACTTGAAACACCCTCACATTAACCGTCCTGACCGCTTCTCAGGGATATTCGAGTTGATCGCTTCCCTTATGATCTTCGTCATGGGCGTTACCATGCTCAAGATGGAGAACGCCAAAACGAAATGGCGCATCAAGCTCCAAAACACGTTCAATACCCAGCGTAAGTGCATCTTCCACCCGTCAAACGTGGCTCCAATTGTTCTTTCAGAGCACGATCGCGGCGCAAAAACTGGTAAATGGGTTCTCTTCATCCTCCCGATGATCACTGTTCTCCGCGAGGGCAAGTCCTGCCTTCTCACCGTGTCTTCTTGCCTGACGTTTCCTCCAGGTCTAGAGGCAGTCGTCTTCGTCGGCGGCGTCTCACTCGCAGAGCCTGCCACATCCATACCCATTGCCGCCATTGTCGGCATCATCAGCGGCCTTGCATGCGGCGTTATCATATACCAATTCGCCAGCCGAACAAGCAAGTGTCCTGCTCCCTGCCAAATTCATCCACTCATTTACCCCGTTACAGCCTTCAAAATATTCCTCATCTGTATGACCAATTTCATCCTGCTCATTGGTGCCGGCCTCTTCTCCAAGGCCGTTTGGGCATTCCAAGAGAACGCCTTCATGCACCTCGTCGGCGCCTTTTCTGATGACACGGCCGGAACCGGTCCCGGGTCGTACGATGTCAGAGGCAACGTCTGGCACCTCGAGTGTTGCGACGCTTCCTCGGGCGGCTGGTCCGTCTTCAACGCCATCTTTGGTTGGGAAAACAGCGCTACGTGTAAGATTCCCTTGTGCCTGCATCTCATCACGTCATTGATATACCCATTAGTGGGTAGCGTACTCTCGTACGTATTTTACTGGTTGGCTGTCATGGCCACCCTCGCGTACTACAAGTTTAAAGAGGTAAGAGTGCGATGGCATTTTCTGTCTGTCACTGCTGAAACGTGTCTTGTCTAACAGGGACGCACAACGGTCTTTGGATGGGAGTCGGCAAAAGGAAAACACAGGCGTGAGCGGCGCGAGACTCAAGCCATCCAAAATCCGGAGAAGGATTCACAAACCGGAACCGGTTCACTCGGCGCGTAGTTTTCACCTGATCATCCCAGCAAACACATGTGTGTGACATGTAAATAGGCTTCGCTGGTGCCCTGACTTGGTATAGTGTACAACATTTCGACACACGTTTACGACTGTTATGTAAAAGTACCCCTTGAATTGGTACTTGAAAGCGAGTACAAGATGACATTCAATGTAGACAAGATACAGTATACATACCGAGTATACGTGATGATACAAGACAGATGATGATCTACGCGACGAGGAACTGTCATGTGAACAAAAACCAAAGCAATATTACCAAGATGAGACCATATCAGCAGTCCTGAAACCCTGTAGGTATGACACACATTTCGGGCCTTCTAGACAGACAGATCTAGCTTGAACAGGCAATAAAGGAGCGTTGCGCTCCCACACACGGGGCATTCTGACTTTGCGACGACCGCTTGCGTGATACACCTACGAAATAACACGTCACTCGTACACATACCTCAAACAAGAATCAGGGGAGACGGCGTACCGTTTGCAAAACAAATGCCCACAAATGGTCGCGGTCATGTCCTCACAAGGGTCCTTGCAACAGATCCGACAGTGTAAACGGAGCACCGCACTACCTGTACTCGACGCGGTCGCGGCCGCAGCCGCGTGTCTCGGCCTAGGCGCAGCTATCCCCAGAGACGCGAGCGACGATGACGACGAAAGCCGCAGGGGAGTACCTGACGAGTGCGAATCTGCACTAGTGGCGACCAAAATCGCCCGATTTTCCCGAATGTAGTCTGGTATCCCATCGGCCGAAACGAACACGATCGAGTGGCTCGAGTCCGACGTTGGAGAGTGACGTGTGCTATCGGTGTATCAGCCCGATGCGATATGCAACGGAGAACGTGGTCATTACCTTGTGTCAGGAAATGACTCAGAGGGGTCAGAAGACACCGGAGACGGAGGTCGGGTATCGTTATTTATAGCAGCACTGGTTCCTTGGGAAGTGTGCAACTGCAGCCGACCTACACTACTACCATGTTCGGAAGGTGTTGGTGAGGGAGATGTATATTGGCGTGCATCAACATCCAGGGATTCCTCTCCACTGGCGATGCATGGAGCTTGACTTCCACCGTTGACAGGTTCAACGTGGGGTGGCACGATTGGTTGGGATGACGGAGGAAGGGTAGGCTCCATCTGAGATGAGCCATCATGGAACTCGTCACTAGGCCCGCCGAGCGCACCAGTGGTTTCAACAACAGATGATGGTGGCGCGCGATGAACTTCCTCAAAAGATTGTGGTACAGCATCCTCCCGGTACTCTCCGGGGAGTTGCCTTTCGGTTGAAGATGATTCTTCACCAGGGATCACCTATTGTTACAAAACACGTTAGCGCGATGCCGGGTGACCGTCCATCTGACACAAACTCTTACGTGGCCACCTCCTGAGCGGTCTTCTATCTCCGCACCTGATGTGTGCATGCGTTTGATGTGCTGTATGGAGAGAGAGCATCAGAAATATGTTTACCTCAACGGCATGGCGATGACGCAAACCTCATCCATATCGGCCGAATTTTTCTTGCCCAGGCCGCAGAATGCACACGATGGATGTACAGGAGAGTCCGTGTAATGCGACTCGAGACTGTTCTTCTCAACGATGACGCCATCGCAATCCCAACAGACAACGACTGGATGGTCTGATTCCACGTGCTGACAAAAAGATTCCATGTTAGTGAATGGCGGTAGCATGGACACGGGAACGGAAGATACTCACTACGCAAAGGCCATGATTATCGATAAAGGACTTGTCACATTTGCCACACGTCGGATGACTAAGCAGATGATCCTGCAAAAACACTTCCGAGCAACACCAAAGCTGACAGAGCTGACATGTGAACTCAACAACTTCCAGGTGTTTCCGAAGTGATGGTTCATCATCAAACTGACTGTAGCATACTGGGCAATGGGGTCGTAACATGGTTGTGAGGGAGGCACAGACATGATCCCGAAAAGCCTCCGCGGTTTCAAAGATCTTAAGGCAAGGTGTACATTGGAAGAGAGTGTTGTGATGAATCATTTCTGATACAGGCTCGTCCGATGACACGGAGGATGATTGGTGACATATCGAGCAACCGCAAGAGGATGTTCGTTGGCATATGGAGCAAGCGCAAGCCTGCTCGTCGGTAGCCCCCTCACCAGTTGCATCCGCGGAAGAAAGATCGCCTGTCGAATGAAACATTTCTCCTTCAACCGATGAAGGAGATAGGGAGGTGGGTGACACTGATTCTTCATCCGCGCATTGGGGCACGGCATGAATTGGGAACCCCTCCTCGATAGTGTCCGCCAATTCTTGTTTGTTTGACGGAAATGGAGCAAACTGTCGGATGGACACTGACTGGGAGCTCCTGACATGGTTGGGGTTACAACCACAGGACTGCTCGTGGCCGCTCTTGGCATCTTGTGTAAAGAACTTCAGCGTACAATAACCGCACTCGATATGTGGCGTGGTTTGCTCGTGCTGTTGGAGTGCCTCTGCCCGTGTGAAGACCATACTGCAAAGCCTGCACTTAAAGTAGTGCTTAGCCTCTCTATGCTGTGAGAGCGCCTCCTCGGAGGCAAAGAGACGATCGCAGGAGGAACATGCAATCTTCCTGCAGTGAGCAGCATCTTCATGCTGTTGGCGACCATCTTCAGAGTCGAATTCACGATCGCAAAAGTGACACTCGAAGGTGGGATGCTGGGTCTCTTCGTGCGCATCGCGGCCATGCTCTGTAGCAAATTTGCGATCGCAGACGCGACACTCGAACATCAGATGCTTGGCGTCCTCGTGCTGTTGCCGAGCTTCCTCAGAGTTGAATGCACGGTCACAATGGTGACACTCGAAGGTAGGATGCTTGGCCTCTTCGTGCGCGTCGCGGCCATGCTCCGTAGCAAATTCGCGGTCGCAGAAGCGGCACTCGAACATCGAGTGTTTGGCCTTTTCGTGGGCCAAGCGGCCGTTGTCCGTGGTGAAATCGCGATCGCAATAGCGGCATTCGAACGCATAATGGCTATCCGCCGTGTGTTGGTCGAGTGCTTGTTGGGAATATAGCACTCTACTACACTTTCCACAAGGATACGTGTGCTTAGATTCTCTATGCTACGGAACGGGGTGAACATGATGGGCGATCTTGCAAAGGGAGTACTGACCATTCGGACGGCGTCATCGTCGTTGAAGTAACGACCGGGACACAGGGGGCAGACAGGCATTAGTATTACCTGTCGAAGCGAGTCGCCAGAGAGTACAACAAAAAGCTCCCCTTTCGCACGGTTGCTCTACGTACCCTATATAGACTTACAAAACATATAAATGATTATCCTAGACCTTTGCTGTCCTCGCCCATCTTCTGAATGGGCGACATCTGCAAATGTTCTATTGCTGCCCCGCTCTCTGTGTACGACGTCGTGTCTTCATTCCTGGGGAAGAACATCGCCATCGATGTCGCGATCCTGTCCTTCTTCCATGCCCTTCCCTCCGCCACACGCAAGATCAACATCTGTGGTGATATACACTACAAAGCGATCAGTAATTCACAAAATATGATGTCAACCACGTACCATCATTAACGTGTACAAGCACGAGAACGCGATCCTCGTTCCACTCCCTATCCCATATGATATGAAAAACGCGATGCTAGAGAGCGTATATAGTAGCATGGACTCCACGACAAGCCCGACTACACTGAAATACGGAGATGCGTTCTCTTCTCTAAATTGTTCCTGGTCTCTCCTCGCCAGGTGCACCAACCGATAAAAGATCATGCTCGTCAACGTTGCGTTCAGGAAGACCGAGATTGAGGAATATGCCAGCCCGAGTTTGGTAGTGCTCGTGACACCGAAAAAAGTGGTACTAGGCATGGCGGCGTCCCAGCAGGCCAGGACTGCCAAAACTATTGTGCTACGAGATGGTACCAGCAATACAGTGTGAGATGAACATTGCTCACCAAGGTTTGTTAACCACAGAATGACGGGGACGATGACAGCACCCAGACTGTCCCACAGGATTCGACAACGATGCACCTGGAGCGAAGCGGGTAAATCGGCATCACACTCCTACATTCACCGTCTTACCATGAACCCATCTGTCATCTGCTGTAGAATGATTGTCGTCGTCATCGCAAAAGCCATGAAGGTACCGGATATATGGGCCTCCGCGTACGCTAGAGGCCCTCCCGGATAGTTTGCATTCAGGATCCACATTCTTTGACCGGCTGTCCCTTTGCTGGCTACGCAAGTCGTGATCAAGAGAAACATGACAGTGCTGAAGAGCCCGTAAAACATGTCGGACATTCGACGCTCTCCCCTGCGGACCCCCAAGATGTACATGGTCTTGAAGTAGAGGACGAGTTCGATGCCTGGGAGTAGACCGCTGGTGAGACCTCACCTCACTCACGTCACCAGACTCACCATACAGGATATCTTGCAGATTTATCCCCACGTAGAATGAATTCTCAGATAATGTGACATTCGGGATGGTTGGAGTGCATGACATGATCCAAGGGAAATTTTCCCTCGGAGAGCATCTCGAGCCATGTGATTTCATATTATATATTTGACCCTGCAGGTGCTTCTCGGTGACACACCGCCGCGAGCTGCTTTGAAGCTAGCCGATCGGAGGATAAGGATCGTGCCGTCATTTTCTGACGTCGCTTAGATATCCATGGGCCAATCATCGCCAGCGAGAGGGCTCATTCCATTTGTTGCGAAACAAGTTCAAAGAACTACCCAGTTCATGTGGGTATTTGCAGACTATGATGAATTTTGCGACTAATGAGTCGAGGATACACCGTCGTTGATCGGCCATCGCAAGACAACCGACATACTTGCATCTTGCTTCAAGAGCCCAGCCATAATAAGAGAGCTGAAACGGATGGTCCGCTGCTGCTGTCGAGTACGCAAACAGCGTCATAATTTGAGACTTAATCCAACTCCCTAAGCCAGACCATATTCGTTGAGATCATCGTTTTGATCGTACGAGGACCGAGACCAGGTGAGCACGCATACGATTCATAGATTAGCTAACAACATCAAGCATGTACATACATTCAAACCAAAAGATATCCTAGCGTTTAAACGAAAATAGAATTGAGACTTGGGGACGAGTTTTTGGTTTTTGCACCACGATCATCCCGACGTATCGATGCGGAACAGACAGTACAACAGCGTCGGAGCCTCACAAACGGGGCAACGTGCGTCTCTCATAACCGCCGTAGAAATACATCTGCGTCCATTTCAGAACGTTGGTCGGAAAGAACTTATTTAGGGTTACACGTACTCGTAACAAAACAAGTGACCACATGTAGTCGTCGTCGGTTCTTCGCAGTGATCTTTATAACAGGACCTACAGTGGTATGACGGCGAAGGCACACCGTTCGGCCGTCTATTGTGTCCGTGAGGGGATGTATGGGTTGCGTGGCCGTTGGTCCACTTCCTAGTCGGGCGCCTGAGAGCAGAAAACCGGGGTAATTTACTAACACCTGCATCGGACATGATAAGGGGCAATTTACATGTGAAACGCTGAGCGAAGGCATACCATTCATTCCCAAACCGCCCGTTCTTGGTCGAGGGAGTACGACAGGTGGATCGAGGGATGAATCACTCGACGTGGACTGTCTGTCCCATGCAGACTCCGCCATGATGTTCTCTTCGAACCGCACCTCGCGGCGGCGTCCTCGTTCACTCGTAGCTAGGCCCGTGGAAGATAAAATGGGCGATGAGATACCGGGACTACGGGAGTTTGGAGGGGATGCTGGCTCTTGTGTTTGATGTGTGAGAGACAGATATGCCCGCGCCTCACGTAGATATTCTGGTGTCATGCTAGCTGAGATACTGATGCCGGCTGACTCGGGGGAAATAGAACTGGGGCATCCAGAGTTACTAGGATCAGAGGTCAACACGGCATTCTACACACGAACAAAAATCTGAACAACCTTGCACTACTAGCTAACTGTGTCGAGCTTGGAACCAGCAGGCTCAACTGCGGGATAGTACGATCGGACGTTGAAGCCTGGCCCATCGAAGACGTGCTGTTTATCTCCTTCGATGATGATGTAGATTGGGGGTGAGGCGTAGACATTCTGGAACCTGTGTCGCTTGACATCGTCCAACTCGACGATGTACAGGATGGGGATACGGCACCCGGATCGGGTAACTTGACAACGGGAGAAATCAACGGAGGAGAACGCGTAAAGGAGCTGCTAGAATCGCTATCAACGTCATCATGCTCTACCACAGTCACTGCAGCGTCGCTGAGCCCTTGAGACAATGAGAGCAGTGCAGGTGGTTCGGGCCGTGGACTGAACGGGCTCTGGAAGTTGACTGATTGGATTGTCGGCACATTGGATATGAGAGGTGTCCCAACCGCCGGAAGTGTCGACAAAGGAGAGTGATTAAATTCTGGAGAAGCCTTGAGATCTTGGCCAGCGTCCAGAGATAACGATTGGATATTCACATTTTGCGGTTGACCAACAGTGGGAGAATGTTGCTCAACGGAGAGGGTGGAACTCCGCGAATGCGATCCTGACGAATCGCTAGATTCAGCAGTCATCCGTTGGGATGCCGAGCTAGAATAGCCACTCAGACTGGGAGGTAGAGGGATGTATGACGCATATGGGAGGCTTGCACTACCCTCGAAGCCCCAAACAGGGTCGAAGGCTCGAGTACTTAACAAGGGACTCGAAAGATTTCCATGCAGCATCTTGTCTTCGCGATCAGGCTCAACGGCAGAAACGTCAAAATGTCCCTGATCGCCAAAACGTGGACTGTGGACGGTGAAAAGATGCTACAAAACGAAGATAAGGTTATCTCTAGGTTAATCGTGTCAAGTTCTGAATCTCACGTATTGGTACGCGTCCGCGTCAGCAAACATAATCTTGCAATCTTGGCATTTTGGATGATTGAAGAAATGATTGATATGATTCTGTAAAATATCTGGCGTGTCAAAGTGCCACTGGCACAGATAACAATGACACTCGGGATGTGCAGAAGCCCCATGCTGCACAATCCGAGGTCAAGGGGGAACTAGTGACTAATCATATCACTTACGTCCGTGTAATCAAACTGATCTCTAAACCCGATTCCGCATTTCTCGCACTTGGGATGTTTCCGCGAACGTAAGTAATGAACAGCGAGTTCTTCCCGATCGAAAGATTCGCCCTCACATACATCACAAACGATGCGAGGGTGGGCTTCCTCGACATGCTGTGAAGTTCTATCAGTGATTCGCTTTAACCTTAACCAAGTATGCTACTTACGGCGGCGTAGGAGTCGTTGCTCTCGAATCCAAGCTGACATTTCTCGCAATGAGGATGGACATCGCTCGCGGACTCTTTGTAATGTTCAAGGAGCTGGTCCTCCTCTGCATAGACCAAGCCACATGAGTTACACGCGTAAGGGGAACGATGCTGTTCCAGGTGTTCCTCCAATGTTTTCATGTCCATATAGATACCATCATGGCAAATGGGGCACGAATGAACGGTTACAATATGGACGTCGAGTTCCGTTTGGGACAAACAAGCCTCGTCGCAGACATCGCACTGAAAAACGCGATACTGTTCCGCAACACCGTGTGCATCTACACAAAGTTCCGCGGAAAATCGGAGAGAGCTCGGCTTTGGGCCTGGCTGCGCAGAAGCAGGATGAGCTAAATGAATATGCTATTGTGTCCAGGTGTGAATATCGGTAGTCCCCTTTAACCCCAAATAGTGAGACTTACTACGCGTAACGCGTCATCATCCTCAAAGCCGAGATGGCAAGCGACACAGACTGGATGGTCATTGTCTGCGCCAGCAAAGTGAAGCTTACGCTCCTCCTCTGTCCGGTACCGTGTCCCGCATTGCGTGCATAGAATGGGATGGGAATGCTCGATCATGTGGTCAGACAAAGTCTGGACGTCTCTCAGAATGCCATCATGACAAACGGCACACGCGTGGACGGTGTCGACATGCTTTTCAAGCGCGGCTGTCGAAGAACAGATAAAGTGGCAAATAACACACTCCGCCCCCGCAGGATGCTTCGCAGCTGTATGGGCCTGCAGGCCTGCCTGACCTTTGAATGCTTTCTTGCAGATATCGCAGACGGCTAAACCTTTACCGTGTGAGTTGGAAGGAACACTCTTGTTGCTCATGGACTGAGAGCTCGCTGGACGAATGATGGTCGGAGTGGGATTTCTGTGGGGGACGACGATGGTATCGGAAGTCAACTCCGCTTGATGACCGCTAGGTTGAGTGTTCTGGTGCGCTTGCTTGAAGTGGTCATTCCACTCGAAGAGGGAGGAAGATAGGTAACTGCACTTTGAGCATGGGATCTTCCTGTGAGTAGACCGATGCGTTTGCAGCTGAGCAAGGGAGTTAAAGTTTGCCTGGCAATCGTTGCAGCTATGTGTGACACATTGCTCAGCCACCTCCAGTTCCCTGGCAGTTACATTGCCGTTCACGGCAGCCGACGATGGAGAGACACCATGAGTCTCTCGCTGGTGAGCAAGTTCCTCGGAACTTGCGAATCTGAGGGGGGACATCGGACGAGGCGGATAGTGCTGCTTAGCATTCTGGTGGCTAAGTAAGCCCCCTGGAGTGGCGAACTTCTTGTTGCAAATGCAGCATGTGGTAGTGACGACGAGTTTGCGAGGGGAATGTCCCGCAGGGGTATGAGGTACATTCGGATGTACCTCAGAAATATGCTAGAGAGTGGACGAACGTCAGACTAGGATAGCCCTCACAAGTAATGACTCGGAACCAACTCACTTTCGTCAACTCGCCTATTTCGACGAACGAGGGCCGGTCGCCAGTAGGGCAAAGGAGGCATAGAGGCATTGGTGGTAGGATCGTAGTATCTGTAATGGCGAGCTCACCCCAAGTTCAGTCTTATAAGAGACCGTTGCCCCAATACACGACTTCACCGCGTGTTCCCAGACGGCTGCTCACCTCACTTCTTGAATTGACCCAGATACGGATTTGTGTGTCCAGAAGCCATAGCCTACAGCATGCCTTTCCAACACGTACTGCAGAAATTTCTTGGCCATAAACCCGACTAGTAAGGGATAGACCGATAACCTAGTGTTCAGTTCAACTTTTCCCCTTTTATTGCATGAGGTGGGAATCGTCCGATCCAATTCGTTTAATGAAAATAGACGTTTGGCTGGTGGTCCAGGAACTCCATAACGCATTCCGATTCTACAACCAAGTGTAACTCTTGGCGGTTATTCATCGTCAATGACGCCGAGTTGGCAATAGTTGATTTTTCCCTCGTCAGATCTCATGAACGCTGGCATAGAAGTTGACTTTTAACGACAGGTTCAAGTTGGGTGAAGGACATTTATTTGTTTCGTCAGAATGCTGACCCTCGCCGCTTGAAGTTGAAGTGCCACTAAAGTCTGACAATCAAACTCAAACGTTTCACAATTTTCAGCAGGTTGTTCAAATGTCCACTTGCCACTCACTAGCACTTGCCACTGCCCATCCGAACTCAATCGTTATGAGGTGTAACCTCCTTCGACGATCCGATTGACATTCATCTTTTCTGTGCCCCTTTGGGTATCATCTATGACTTGTTTGCTCCTTTTGGAGAGATCTCTTGGTTCAAGCCCAGTCCTTTGAAAGTCTCACTGGTGGGAACCGTCATCAATACCCCACTCCGTACAGTTCTCCGCAAAACAAACTATAAAGATATCTGAGATCTGGTAGGCTCGTTTCCGAATAATTGTGTCATTAGGAGCCGCGACACGCGATCCTTCACCTTATCGCAAGTCTCAGGATCTTGCTCTCTCCGGGCATCACACTCTCTTATCCCGTACGTACGAGGATGCCCCTTGTGTGAGATTCACCGATCTTGCTGACAGGACTATTGTTTTTCCGCAGCCAGAACCCTTCTAGAGCACGTAGGCATCGTGGGGGGGTTCTCCATCAAGGTTGAGCTCTTGAGATCAAACCTCGGCTCTACCGTACTACGCGTATTCATGCCTCGAAGCTGATCGCTCCACGTGAAGTGATTATCCCTTTTCACTGCGCAACCCGTCTTCGCAAAGCCCATCTTGATGCAGGAACATGCATTAAGACGGGCTTTGCGTCTAGCTGGTATGGCGCAAGCATGGTCGTCGCGCCATCGTCGTCATATACGTACTGCCTAAACCTCTTTCAGTCGACTGATTCCAAACATTGCCAGGGTTTCTTCCACATTTCAACCTTAAGCGATGCATACTTCACGAACAACTTGAAGGAAACTGATGTAAAAGACCCACATCGAGAGAGATCATGCGATTGCCGTTGTTGTGGTGTGGACGCGATTCAAGTAGATCTAAAGGGAAGCATTGCTTCTCACAGTGTGAACCAACATGATGGTGTATTTATGTGCCTTCGAACGGAGAAATGCAAGAAAAGCTTACTCCAGATGTCAATGCAAATGGCCGGCTCGGACCAGTAATTGTTTTTTAAAAAAATCCTCGTTTATTGTCTAGTAAGGCGAACGCGCAGATCTAAGCTAGTTTTGCTCGGTTCGTATCGTAGTTTGAAAACGGGCCCCGGGGGCTTTATGTGCAGACAGGTGAGTGGGGCAGGTTGGGGGTTGATGTACATACAACATAAAAACACATACATTCGAGAATAAACAACCAAGTTATCTAACGGTCTTTCAAGTTTAAATACAGTACTAAATAGCACTCTTAGATGAAGCGTTTACTTTATAAATCGGACCAGAAGCTACCGATCATGTCCGTGGCAAAGTTAGTCGATGAAGGCCTGGTAGGCAGCTCTCCACGCTTTGTTCCCCGCTCGCTCAATGACATCCTGGACGACTAGAATAAGCATCCAAGATTTGGAGGAGCGCTTTTTCGATGCTTACCCCATGGCAAGGGATTATCCGGTCAAAGTTCCAGGAAGCCACCATGTTCGCATCGCGCTTCATCGCTCTGCAGGGCGTCCAGCCAAAGGGTCAACGGCACAGACACTACTGATTCGACTTACTCGACATCAATGGTAACACTCTGAATGAGTTTCTGCTGAGCCCACGAATCCGGCTTTAATGTTGCTTGAGGAATCCATTTGGAACATTTGGAGTACTAGGGACAATTAAAACGAATTACTCAATGATGAGCGGACGCATGTCACTCACTTGTTCCGTCGCTGGTAGGTTGAATAACAGGTCCGCTTGAACCAGAGTCCGGGAAGGGACGTGAAGGAATGCAACATCTTTATTCCTGAAGCCAGAGAAATAACTATTGCCGCCAGCTCAGTCCATGCCCAGTAATTTGCTCTTGCGGGGTAGACGTACCAGTGCTTGATCTAGAAATACAGGATGAGTCATGCATCCAGAGTAGGCCGAGTCGACTTACATCCTCTTCAAAGCCATACTGTGTGTCGGGTGGATCGCGCCCCCAGACTAACACAGGGTAGTGTGAGTTCGCACCACCGCACAGCTCGAAAAGCTAACACTCACGTCCGTCAAACGGAAACGATTTCTCATTCATTCTCTTGATCGTATCCTGCACTCCGATGATCTTGGCATTGGGGTACGCCATTTTAAACTCCAACAGATAGAGATGGTGGACAGTATCCGGATTGATGATGTACCTGAATGTGTGTAAAATGTCCAAGTTGAAGCGTATTCAAAGGAACGTACTTGACTGGACCAAGTTCGTTGATTTTGGTTTTCGTTTCACGATCCAGGGGCGTCGAGGCGAGCACCCAAACACCCCCGTCTCTTAATTTGATAGCAGTCGATCTACCGCCGATAGGGAATACCCCATATCTGGCGAATGGACTAGAAGAACGATAAATCGGCAGGTTGGTTCGCTCGGGGCAGAACAAACCGGGAGAACGTCCAAACATCCTTGGTGACCTGTTTCACTGACACATGGTAGCGGAAAAAAATGGGAATAAGGGAATGTTACCTCGCGGATAACGGTATCTCCCATGCTTCCTCTGTCGGATTCTTGACTGAACGAACAATTCAAAGAAAGCTTCTTGAGGTGGTGGTTATGGTGAGGCTCGGGCGCGGTGGGGTGGAGGGGAGAAAACACTGCGCGATGCACGCTACTAATAATGACGTCAGACCGCAACCTGAAACACGCCCTAGAAACGTGAAAGATCGTGGCGTATTTCATTCCCATGCCAGTATGTCAAGATAGGGGTAAGTAAAGTAGTAGTCCGGTAATACACTAGTTCAGTCCCCGGCCATTCGGAGCACTCCGATAAAACGTCGGTGAATCAAAAATGAAAGCATCCAGCTCTGAATCAGAATCACTATCATCCCCAGAATCGTCCGAATAATCGTGTGACTTGCCGATATGAAAAACGTCTGTGAATGGTGTCTGAGGTACGTCGTCGGAGTTGTCCGTCGATCGGGCGATGATGGACGCCACGCGTTCCTCTAGCTGCTGGCTCGGTACCAAAACACGGGGGTGCGGTTTCATGTTTTGGAAGAATTCGCTCAGCTCGTGGAGATCCTGCACTAATACGCCGAGGTCCTCATCCAGACCGTCGGCAAATGATATGATCTGCGAGCGCGAGTCTAGATCCATATACGACGGACGCAAAGCGCCGTTGCACGTTTGTGCGACTGCCATCATGTTGTTTCTGCAAATAGATCGCCGGGATTTCACGCGAGGAATACACCACCCTGAATCTTCAGGGACGCCAAAGATCTCCCCTTCGTCTATGGGTGCAGGATCGAGTGAGGAATGGATGCTTATCCGGAGAACGTTGCGGGAATTTTGTCCCCCGGATACCTTTATTGGTTCTTCAAGGACGTCAAGGGCTTGAGCAGCCAGGTCACCCTCGACAAGTCGCAGCAATGGCATGAGGTGTTCGGTCACGAGTGAGTGGTGTACATTTCGCGGGTCGCGTTGCTGGAAGAACACCTTCAATACTTGCATCGTGTGAATGCGCACCCAGTTTTCCTTATTAAGAACCAGCCCCAGAAGCAGCGTGGCAATGTCAGACCAGCGTGTGGCCGAATAATATTCGCGAAGCCCGGTGATGGATTGTCGAAGGAAGTCATCCTTGGTACGGAAGCGATTCTTGACGAAGGAGGTCATGATGCGAGAAATAGTGTCCCGGCCTTCGTGCGAAGCAAGGTTGGCGATGGAGGTACAGAAATCATCGAGGGAGACGTCACGACTGTTGCCGGACATGGAGTGCAAACACCACGGAAGCGAGATGGCGAAGAGGTCACAAACACGACGTTCGGAGGGTTCAATGAGTCGTGAGTCTGAGATTCTAGTCAACTGCTGAAGGGCCGTGAAGGTGTCAGCCATGGTGGTGGCCGAGCGCAGTCCACTTAGGAGGCATGTTTGTAAACTGTACGTGCCGTTCCAAGGTTCTGGACGCTGAGCGAGAACCAACTCGACGAACTCCGCATTGTCAAAATCCAATTTGCCAAGTAAGACGGATAAGAGCCTTACTGCCGCAGCGAATTCTGATTCGACAACCGTCATGAGACATGATGCTGTCGCCCAGAAGAGACGGGGAAGGAGTACAGGATTGAGATCATCTGAAGCCACAGACACCGTAAGCGTGGACACGATTGCTTCGGCAAATTGGTGGAGCTCGGTCTCATCATCGCTTATGGTAGAGCATAAGCGACTAAGTATATGTCCAAGGACGTCTTGAGAGAGAGGGACCCTCAACTGCCGGAAGATCTGAAGAGATCGTTTGGCGATGCTGCGAGTGTGACAACGTTCGACGTAGGGTATCAATAAGGCAGCTAGGTTCTTCTCCAGGTCAGGGACGAATGGCCCGATGACAGACACCACTTGGTCAACAATGTACTTCATGCGAGGCATGACTACCTCCTCCACGTCACTGTCTGCCCAGAAAATAGAATCCCCTTGACCCTCCATGGTCACGATGATTGATAGGAGAGATGCTCGGGCAGGTTGCCCCGCCTTGTCAGTGGCTGGTGGGTACCGGGGTACGCAAGCTCTCATCAAATGAAACAGCATACGGCGCGCAGCTGATCGCAGCATTGAAACTCGGTGATCTAAATGAGAGAGGACTGCCGCGAGGACGACGGGTATTTGTTCATGGTGTGTCCACATGCGTTCTAGCGCGACAGAGCCAATGTACACCATCGCATACTGAGCGGATCCCAAAAGCTGGCGGGGCTGGCCATCCGCGAACAATACATCGAGATCAGACCACAGCTCGAGTTCCTCTGGAGTTGGTTGTTCCAGCCGATGCTCGAATGTAGGTAACATCCTTTCTGGCCTACAAACGTTGCATAGTTCCTGGAAGATCTGTACACCCGCCGCCGAACGAGACAAGCATGCAATAACTTCGGAGGCACACTTGACAAAGGCACTCGTAGCGACTTTGAGCGACTCGTTGATCAGGAAGGACGCAACGACACGCCCAGCTAGTGGGTCTGGCACCTCAACAAGCCGAGCCCATATTGCGGCAATTTGCTCGGGCTGTGCATCACTAAATCGCTTGGTAAGGGCAAGCAAGTGATACACAGCGAAACTGCCTTTCGATGTCAAGGCCAGCCTCGACGTGTCAGGAACACTGATCTCGAGGTTTGGCATCCAATGCTCCAAGCTTTGTAACATGAGATGACAAACTCTTTCGTTCCCATGACGGCGGACACGTAAGAGCAGTGTTGTGAACTCTGCGAGGACATCAAATGCTTGTGCTGGATGCTCCCCTGCAAGACATTCTCCAATAAGTCTGTGGGCTTGGAGATAGACGCCGGGTGTATCACTGGCCACCAATGTTTCGAATTCGGCCATGGCGATTACGCCTGCGGACTGTTCATGAATGGCCACAAGAGTGTTGAATGCATGGCGTCGTATCGTGATGTCTCCATGACATAGGTTCGCCAATCCGAGACAGACAACCTGCGCAAATGTGAACGAATGGCCAGGTGTGTTGCAGATCACGTCCATGATGGTTTCAAAGAACGCAGCATTGCCCAGTGTGGTGGTAGTAGTAGCATCACAAAACCCTCGGCGAAGGACATCTACCAGCAAATCTGTGCCTGACTGAGGTAAGACGAGGAGAGACCGTAAGGCTTTTCTGAAAGGCGGGAAACAGGTCAAAAATGAAATGTCGAACGCAACCACTGCGACAAACGAGTAAGCTTACTTAGCACAGGCCACTAGTGGAACTTGGGCGTCCTCAAAGACAGCATGAATTCGATCCAGAACTTGAACAGCCTCGAGTGGTTTAAGTGAATCTCCCATTGGTCGTTCAGTCGGAGAGTTCGACTCAACGGTGTCGGCCGAACGATAAGCTTTGGGCTACAACACCCAGTTAGCAAGGCGCTATGGTTTAAAAACGAATATCAACTAACACAAAGAGACGACAAGGCCCCGACAGATGCATGCGACAACAATTTGGTTTCGTGTTGAAATCGCTCACCGGCGTCCGACTCTGCCTCCGGGTCTTTGATGGCTGCGGCCGCAGCTCTCTGCATCAGGATAAGCCTCGTTTTGGAAGACTCGTTTTGTGGACCATATTGGCACCACTCCTCGCACATGCGGTATAGAGAGAGATGGATGTTGGAACTTTCCGCCTCGGGAAGATCCTCCGAACCATCGAAAAGTCGCTCAACCAACCCGCAAAAATAGCGCCGGAGCCGTTGCAGAGAGTAATTATCGCGGTGCTCTGGTGCAAGCAAGAACGTTTGTGTGTTCGTGACGAACCTGAGCGCGTGGTGTAGAGCATCCTGCTTGCTCAATGACTTTAGGGAGTGAAGGTGGGGGGCGGTGAGGTAGTAGATGCGAGCGACCGTCGAATGTAGGCGAGCTTGTCTACGAGGACAGATACCAGTCGTGGATGAACCCAGTTTGGTGCGACCTTCGTCATAAAATCGACGGGACGTGAAGAGATTAAGATCCTCCAGGAGTTGAGGATACCCTTCGAGGGGAAACGCACTGATGGACAACACCGCAGCATCTCGGAATGGGGTATAGTCTGCGTCCAAGAATGGGGTCAGGTGCTTAAATAGGTAACGCGTCGTTGACATTCTCTCGCGCTCAAAGGTTGATTCCGAAGGCGCCCGCATGTGTTCGCGGCCCGCCTGTGTCATTGCGGGCCGATTATCTGACACCGCTGCGGTGGAGCACAGAACCCTAGTCCAGATGTACCATTGGTCAATGAGAATCATATTCTCTTTTATCAGCTTGTATCCTTCCCGCTCCGTCGAGTGAGAGGTTTGCATGCGACCACTAGAAGAGATTCCGGCAAGCCGAAGCATCGCTGGATGATACCGTGATGTCGCAGCCTCGACGACAGCCCTACAACTTGGTATGAGCTTTCCGCAGCTCGACATTGAAGCACGCATGAATGCTGGATAAATAAAGCGCCATATTTTGCGGTCCTTCTCTATGCTGCTGTCCGCAATTCGGAGGAGAACATCTGGCTTCAAGGATCTCCTCCATTGTTGAAGACGATCCAGCTCGGCGCGTTCGAGTAGTTCGTCGAATCCCTGAAGGAAGGGACATTCCTTCGTATCGTTCTCGAATAGGGTCGAAAATAAGAATGGGAAAGGAGCAGGATCGTTCACCGAGGTACCCTCAAGAGCGAGATCCTTGCAAAGGGGGATGAGCGAGCGTACGAGCTTGACACCAGCACAGCGGACCGGCATCAATTCGTACGAAAGGAGGAAGAGTGCACCAAGTGCAATCTCCTCTGCTTGCTGGAGAACAGTTGCCAGGTCCTGCTTTGGCCTCTGGGAGAGCGCTGTAATCCATGTGTCCACCATGCCCGTCCAGAGGTTCAACAATCTTGCGCTTTCGAGGACAATCCGATGGCCGGTTCCCTCCCGCTCGACATTCTTGGGATCAAACAAAAATGCAGAAAAACATTTGAGCACGGTAGGTGCATATAGCGCGTCTTTCGTAAACCTTCTCAAGGCCGCCCCTGCAACTTCACCCACCCGCGGCTCGACGTGTACGACGCCACGCAAAAGCATATCAACGGCATCGGGAAGAGGGATCGATGAGATGCGTAAACACCGTGGCCAAGATTGATAGCATGTCTGCAAGATGCTGATGTGTGAAACCAGGTGGTTCGGATACGCGAAAGCTCCTTCTGGATGCCGACGTATAACCAAGTTATGGGATTCCTCGAATGGTGATGCGTTACCAGATGCAGAAGAACGTGCTAGCGACCATTGGTCGTCAAAGACGGACATATGACCCACCGCTTTGAAAGACGCTTGCGCAATGGTAGAGGTTACCGCACTAAAACGGTCGACGAAGTCTTGGATCCCGGGTTTTGAGAGCACTGAAGCTGGGAGAATGTCTGAGGAGGAGGGATAATCGTCCCATGAAGGTATCGTCGAAAAGTCCGCACTGGATGGCCACGTTGGTGTCGGTTCCTCGCGTTCGAGACCATGTAACGTTAGGAGGATTGCCTGCACCAAGACTCCAATACGCTCGGGTGCCAATGTGCCATTCGCACTAGCAGATTCTTGCAAGAGTTCCAAGCAAAAGTCGCGGCCATATTCGAAATAACGCGAGATGATGAAATGGATAATGCAAATGAACGGCTCGAGGTGTTCTTCAGGGGGAAAGACAGACGGCCGTCCTGTAGGGAAGAAATGTTTCAGGAGCCCATCCAGCTTTGAGGTACTGGTCGACGCAGGCTCTTGACAACGGTAGAGATATGTCCAGATCAAGCGAACCGTCCCATTCAGAATGGGAATACGATATGGCTTGTCCTGCACAATGGGAGTTGTAAGCACGGCAGGGTTGAATAATCCAAGTAACAAGTCTCACCTTCAATTTACTTACCCCATACTCAAAACATGCCATCCAGTGTTTTAGGAAGAACTGATGCGGTGCCACGCAGAGTGCAGTAACTGCTAGTGGATACGCAACATGCCAATATCGTGGCTTTGACATCATCTCCTTTGCACGAGGGTAAATCTTCTCTATCGCTTTCTCCCATTGTGGGTGATTGACCTCCGCTTGAGCAGCCTGCAGAAAACTTGATTATTCAGGTATCATTAATCTGAGGACGATGTTCCCACCTTGCCGATAGGATGCAACAGTCTTGTGAGCGTTTCTGCAAAAGCGATTTTGAATCGCAGGCCGTGCGCGTTCTCGAACGATTTTGCTAAGGATTCCATAAACTCGGCACCTTCTTCGAATGCCTCTGGGGGCCAAACCTATTGACTGTATTAGACTCGGACTATAGACCACACATCTTGCAGATGACATTTACATATCTAGACTTACTTTGATTTGTACATACCGCAAACCTTTTACTAGGTTCTCAAACTTCGTGTCCAAGTCCTTCGCAATCTGACCATGAGCCACAGGGGCAAGTTCACTGAGAAATCGATCTGTGACACTCATGAATCTGCACAGCGTAAAACCAAAGCGACATCATTAACAGTATGCGTGTCTCGAGAGAGCAGGACCCACCTTAGGCCAGCTAAACAACCCAAGACTCCCGCGTACAGCTCCGCGCACAACTTGTAATTGGGGTTCGAGCTCAACAACGGCCGTCTAAACTGTTCAAAAATAGTTTCTTCTAGGTGATGCCCCATTGTGTCGCTTAGCGCGTTCACGGGGAGCATAGAGAGAACGGCGACCAGCGTTCTGCACATGACATAAATCGCAGCAAGAGATCCACGTTCAGACGTGCGCGCGTGCCCAGACCGATTGGATGGAGAGTCACGTATACCCCGACGCCAACGCATGATGGCATCTATGACATTCTTGGCGCGTTTCTGTGCAATTTTGCCAAGGGACTGGAGAAGTTCATCAAATTGTGGGTCGAGGGAGAACCCAAAAAAGTCTGTCAAGATCGGATCACTTTCCTAATGGACAAATCACGCATCAATAGCAAATCCCCCCATAGCAAAACAAAAGGCACGAGCGTCATACAAAGTCGGCGGCGCAGTATTGAATCTGGAAAAACTTACTGAGCTGTCGCGCACAAACGCGTCAATCTTGGCCTCGGCGAGGGTAGCAAAGCGGATGAAAACCGCGTGCAGCGCATAATCCGCAGGACTTTTTGACGAACCGAGATCTTCACTCTCGCCCTCCGATATAACTGGGCTCTCGCTTCGTGGAGCGACCAATGATTCAGGGACACGTGGAACAGGAGGAGGTGAATGTGGTGAGTGGCCAAAAGCGACTGGATGATTTGGGCTGTGGCCAAATGGATAACCATGCCCGAGGTCACTACCGTTCTCCGAACCGAAAAACACGGATCCGGAGTGTGAATGATGCGAGCGCACTGTGGAGTGTCCACGAGGACGGGAAATGGACCGGGAAGGGCGTGACTCGCCAGGCGTCGGAGGGCGTGGGCCTTGATGTGCAGGACTGGTAGCATTGCTTTGCTTCGATGTGGTGGCGATAGAGTGGGCGAGCGACGAGGTCGACCTGTTGAATGGGTTCTTCAAGATCGGGTACACTTGATGATGATCCAGGCTAGGGAGGGGGGGCACGTCTACATTACTCTTCAAACTGGATTTGAACGCATTTCGGATGGAGGCGAAGGAAGCCTTTTTGCTGAAGGAAGATGGGCCAGTGCCCGTAGAGGCGGATGTCGCAGTTGTTGCGACTGACGACTGGGAAGTGTGTGCAAAAGGCCGGCGCGGGGCATCGAAAAAAGAGTCATCGGACGCGAGAGAATCGCCTCGTGTATGTGCACTAAAGAAACTTCTTTCAGCCGCCACGGCCGTCGTCGGGGTAAGGATAGTGGGTGACTCTGATCCAGATGCGCCACCAAACCCGAAAACGCCAGAGCGCCCAAACGGAACTGGGGTAGTTTGAAAGTCATCCTCGTCCAAGTCTACACGATGAGCCGCGTGGGTGAGCAATTGAAAAGGTGAAATAATGCAAGTATTACCTGGAATCGTTATCTGCAAGCCCTCGGATCCCATCGGAAAAACGACGTCGCAAGACTGCAAGCTGGACGAGTTCAAGTTGGAACAATTGAACTCAGTGCATGGAGACCGCCAACTGCGTGACGAAATCGCGCTTGATCACGGCGTCAATTATTCCCTATTTGTGTATTTGGCCCCTGTGAACCATTGCAATGGGAGGGTAATGACATTATCAAGTAAAGATACCTTCTAATCTATGATCTACATATACCAATCAAAATTTTTTCACGACATCAGCGCACCTCAAGCAGAGATCCTCCTGTTCATGCCGCGTGAACGTCCAGCAACGAGGACATTTATGCAGCACGGAAGGCCGAATATGAAGGCCTATTTCAGCATCCGAACCTATACAACAGCTCAACTTCTGGTAATGCGACATGATGACCTGACGTACCTGGTATAGTCAGTGAACCGTTATAACCCCATTCCAGAGAATTTGATGTAACATCGGCCTCGTCGGCCAACGTCACATCAGAAACAATGAAGAGAGTCTTTAAAAAGTTTACTGTTGCGACAATTCGGTTCAACGGATTTGCTTCCGGATGGCTATCAAATGCGTACCTTCACGCCTCAGCAACTCTACAAGCTCCAGTCCTCTTGCATCAGGCGGCAGGATAATCACCACTTGTGCCTCCAAGGCACTCTTTAGATTCCTAAGCGTAGCGTCAGCATAAGCCATGCGCCGCAAAATGTAGGTACGCACTTGTCTCCCCGAGCCTTCTCCAAGAGCGATAATACAGCACTACGCACAATCAGTAAATTACTCATGTCTTTTTCTGCCCGAGGATCTTCCCATTCGGCACTCTAGTCATCGAAATAAGCATATATCATGAATCGGCCTCACGTTTAATAAACGGACGTACCAATGGTTCCCACTTATTCGTGAAGAAGGAACGTCCGGAAGATTCAGCTGCACGATGTTCGTGTACCTCTTCCGCGAGGTAGGGAAGTACAGGGGCTAATACAGATGTCATGGTTTCCAATATCTGACGACGGACGTGAAACACCTCTCCAGACTTCAACATGACAGACCCTTACCTGCTTCAGAGTATCGACTACTGCTCTCCGCTCGATGCTGTGGATATCGTTGGCATACAAGACATCCTTTGTGATATCAAAGTATAGAGACGAAAGTGTCGTGTTGGCGAAATTCGTCAAAGCAACCATAACTTAAATGCGGTATCAGCATTGTGCAATGGGTTTACATGTTTGAGGTACCTCGAGGAAAGTTGTACGTTCCATAGCACTCGAGAGCCGTCCTTTCGAGCTTGTACAGCTCGTTCATGACGTACCGCTCCGCCTGTATCAAATTAAGTGACTTTCATACCACCAGTGGGAATGTACGAACCAAACCCAGGTTTTTCTTCTCCACACCGGAATGCGTTTCGCTGTCGTGCGAAGCCGTCGAACTAATGTTTCCAAGCAAGAACCTGGCAGAGTTTCGTATTTTCCTCATAGATTCCGCAGTTTGTGCAAGCACAGTGGGTCCGATAGACATATCACGCCAATATTCGACGGTCGCTGCCCAGAGCCGAAGGACGTCTGCCCCATAAGCTGGCTCCTTTTTCTTGTCCTAAATGCTGTCAGTCTCACAGAAAGACAGTCCAGTATATACTAAACCTACAGCACTACCGTTAATGACGGTTAGCGGACTGATAACGTTACCGAGCGACTTGCTCATTTTCTTCCCAGCCTCGTCAAGCACCATACCGTGAGTGATTAACGTGCCATATGGGCTCGCCGGCGTTGCGTCATCGTCGGCGGCACCGATTGCAGTTAGCAGCTGGCTCTGGAACCATCCACGGTGTTGATCAGACCCCTCTATACAGATATCCGCGCGATGCTTCTGTCCTTCCCTTTTCGCGAGCATGGACCAACTCGTTCCACTGTCGAACCATACGTCCATTGTATCAGTACCTTTCTTCCATTCACCTTTACCGTATTCGGCAATTAGTTCTGGAGTGAGGAAGTCACCGACGGGTCCGTCCCACCAATGGCTGACACCATTCTTATCTAGCACGCGTAAGATGTGAGATAGGGAAGAGGGGGTTAGGACGGCGGTGCCACTGGAAATGTGGTGTAGTGATGGTATTGGGACACCCCACACGCGCTGGCGAGAGATGCACCATTCCGAACGGGACCGGACAAATGCTGTGAGACGATTGCGGGCTGAAAAAGTGTCAATAACAATTCCGAGTCTATCAGAATCACTTACAAGCTGGAGGGAAGAACGTCACATCTTCGAGCGCAGTAAGTGCATCTTCTTTGATGTTGTCCAAGTTCGCGAACCACTGCGATGTAGCTCTGCGAGAACACACAAATAGTCAGCACTCGGTTGTTTACGGTTAGCTTCATCCAAAGCCTCACGTTACGATGACAGGCTCGTTTGTTTTCCAATCGTAGGGGTATCTGTGCTTGATCCTCTCAACAGCCAACAGAGCTCCGCAGTCTTCTAAAATCTTGACGATGGCTTTAGATCCTCCCTTTAGCACGTCCAAGCCTACAAGCGCTTCGCCTCCGGGAACTACATCCGTCACGGGTTGCGAAAACCTACCCTCCCCGTCCACGTGACAGGCCATTCCTGAGCTAAGCAACCCCTGTGAACGGAAAGTAAGGTAGTCTTCGGCACCATGTGCTGGAGCACAATGCACCAACCCAGTTCCAGAGTCGGAGGTAACATGAGTTGCCGAAATGACCCTTAGATGTTGTGGATTGGGTGAAGATTCCCCACCAGTAGGACCAGCAAAGATGCCTTGGTAGCCCAGCCCAACCAGTTTTGAACCTGGCAACTCTACTATCACTTCAAGCTCCTCACGTGGGCCAAGGACGCGGTTGAGCGCCCAGAGTCGATCCTTTGCAACGATAAGAAGCCCAGACTGGCGTGAACTCCGCACAACGGAATAAATGAGATCTGGGTGCACTGCGATACCCTGATAGGCTTAGGATCTCAGCAAAGCGTATCATATTACCATACGGCGACATACCATATTAGCACTGAGGGTCCATGGTGTAGTTGTCCAAACCAGCAGACGGATTGCTTCCTTCCGTATTGCTTGGGTTGTCTCGTTCAACCTTGTACCCCCAAAGATATCGGAATGGGCAGAGTCAAGTGTAAATGCAACGTATACAGAATGTGAGATATGGTCATCCTTGTATACGAGCTCCGCTTCCGCCAACGCGGAGCGTGAAGACGGCGAGAAGTAAACGGGTCGATAGTCTCTGTAAATAAGGCCTGGAGAGCGAGATTTATCAGCAAGTCGACAGGCTGTTATGCTGCTTAAGGAAATGAACCTTTGGATACCATTTGCTGGAAAACATAAAGTTGTCGCATCTCGTACTGATGATCTATTGACTACTCAGTGACGAACGAATCGATAATCGCTCATGGAAGCCGTTACCAAGTGTGCGATAGGTTGATTCCTCACTCCAGTCAGCCATGATGCCAAACTTTTCAAATTCTGTCCTTTGGATCTTCATCTCCCGAAGAGCTGTTTTCCTCGCTGCGTCACGGATGGTAGACGTGGAAAGGAAATGATAATCTTCCTGGAAAAAAAAGTAAATCGTTGTGACGGATGCGGTTATTGACTAATAATTGCACCTTCAAATCCTGAAGGGCTTTGTTCTCTATGGGTAATCCATGACAGTCCCACCCAGGAAAATAGCTGTTCGAGCTGGTTCGTATCAGTTTCTCGATACAAGAGACGCGTTTCACTGACTGGACGCGACTGCCGATAGTTACATGAAAACGATTGATGATGTCTTTGAGGATCTTGTTTAGAGCATGGCCTGGAGCATATGGCATGAGTGATAGGGTGCTGAATAGCTAGTATGTTATACCGATGTGGAGATGTCCGTTTGCATACGGTGGGCCGTCATGCATCACGAACCATGGACCTCTGGCATTCTGCGCCTGGGAAGCACTAACCGCGTTAAAACAAGAAGTAAAACACGAGTACACGCGTAACAAACCTGCCACTGATAAAGCTCACTGCATGTTTTCCTTTTATACCGTTCTTCCGACTTTGCGGGGTCAGCCCAGAGGGGGAAGGGCGTCTTTGGGAGGAGTAGTGTCTTTGAGAAGGTCTTGGGGTCAAGTTTTGAGGGTATCGGTGCAGATGAGAAACTCCGATGGACAAGTCTGATATGTAACGCGCGCAGTGCAGCGCGCGATACACCCAGACTCATTGAACTCGTACAAGGTTGAGCTTTGTCACGTGATGACTTTTAATATCTTCCTCCGGGCCGAGTCGGGCTGAACTCGGACCTGCAGGCCTATTTCAACTTCATCCGTAAGTGCTTTCATCTCTTAGTGCCATGTCTGCGCTTGTTCACCACCCTTTTTATTACTTTCCAGACGGGACGCACGTCTTTCGTGTACGTGCTCAGTTTCAATCCAGGATACTAGTACGTTTTCTGAAGCGTTCCATCAGGTCGAAAACATACTCTACAAGTTATACGATGATATTCTCACCACACACTCCGGCCTTTTCGAAGATATGTTTACAATAGGCGACGCTGCGGCCAGCCTCCCTGCTGAAGGGAAGAGCGATGCAGACCCCATTTTTTTTAGAAGGCGAACAACAAGCCGTCTTTGATTTATTTCTCGATCATATTCATGGCCAGCGAGTATTTTTTATTACTATCATGTGGATTCTTCCGACTTGACGGAGCTTTGTAGTCCTAATGATACATACTCTCACGAGCAACTCGGAGACATGCTACAATTCACCGACAAGTATCGCTGCCCACTGACGCGACGCTTCGTCATTGACCACGTTTGGCGTGCAAGATACGAGTATCATCCTGCGGAACTCGTACGACTCGGTCGTCGATTCAATATTCCCAAACTGTTCAAACGCGGATTCAAGTCTCTTGTCGTCAACACCCCGCTCACACGGATCCACGGGGAACATCGTTTGGGAATGGGCAATGACGTGTTCATCGCATTAGTGTATGCTAAAGCAGCGCTCAATGAGCACACTCGCATCGTTGCCAATGAGGAACCGGTGATCCTCATCCATGCAGACGATTGCCAAGACCCGGTCGCGTGTCAAGAGGACTGGCACCAAATCTGGTGGAACGGTATGAGTCGCTTTTTGCTTGACGGGAGAAATCCACAACCGTTTGGCGCTGCTATTAAGCGCTTTCGGCAGATGCAGTTTGGTCGTGTGGGTCCTGGCTGCCAGAAGCAGATGTTCCGAATCCTGGGTCGTGGGGTTGGCTTGAGTCGGTACGCCGATATATTCATTACCGATATTTACAATAGGCTTGTAGACAACTTGCACTTGACTGGCTCGGACTCGGACTCGGACTCGGACTCGACGTAACTATCATTCACATTATCCCCCCGATTTTCCTACCATATATTACTCGTGATCAGCCTGAGAATTGACATGAGATGAATCCAGTGCAGGGGCGTCGGATCCTATATCTACATATCGGTGTTTAGTTTTGTTCCACTAGTAACTTGAATGTCCAGAGTGGCCTCGATTTCTGTCGTTGACGATCCCATCCATCCTTACAACTCGATGTACAAGGGATGGAGACTCTACAGCACATTTTCGTCCATTCCATCCTGTCTGTGACGCAGTCGGGTTTTCTGTCTTTGAATAACTCAAACATGGCCCTTTCGCCGAACCGGATCCTGCCCAACCCACTTCTGCTAACTCGAGTTTGTACGCTGTGGAGAGCGATTTCCATGTCCACACCTAATCTCTGGTGGTATCCATCCCCGGTCATAGTCATTACAAAGGAAAGGGTGAACTGCTACGACTCATGCTAGAAGCGTGGCTCCGCAATGCACAGATCCAATCGTTGAGCACCGCTCTTGATAACCCAGGATATCGATTCTCTGTCATGCCATCTCCAGGCTCACTCTGGGATTACATCCCCCCCGTCTTCCTATCGCATGCTAGCCATTTGTCCACATTGATCGCCTCGCCTGGCATAGCTGAGTACCTGCTCGAGCGAAAAGTCCACATGCCAATGCTGAAAACGTTCTCGAGCCAAAAATTGATGTTCTATCGTTTCGTGGATATTGTACGTCTTATTCCGCAACTTTCCTCTCTCTCGGTGGCAGCTTTGGATGATACATGGCTTTCACCACAGACTGAGGGTGTAGCCCAGGGATTGCAACACCTCTCGCTTTTGATGTGCGACACAGCCTTGGACGTATTGACCATCTTGGCACATTTTCTTATCCTTCTAGCTGCGGGACTGCTGCAAAGATGAACTACGGGGCTCCGCTGCCACCAAGGCCGTTGTACACTAAACGTTGGAACGGTTTGTGATTCCATGCACGGTGCTACCTTGCATCAGAGATGTGATGTCGCTTCCATCATTGCGGACCATGATCGTTACTGGAATGTGGGAACGTAACTCATATGCAGTCCGTGGGCTTGATGTTATTCCGTTGGCCTTGTTCTTTGCAATATCTAGAGTTCAGTGGCAGCATCTGCCATGACATTGACCATCAAATGGGGTACGAAGCACAGCGTTCCCTCCACATATACGTGTTTACCACGCCGACTTCAAACGACCCCCATTTTCTCTTGGATCGTCATAACGTTGCATCTCGTATCCGCTTTTTGTAACGCGTTTCTTGTATTGATCTTGATATCCCTATTATTACATCGACCGGCCTATTGGTATGCAGAGTTTGAGGTTGGTCACTTTTTTATGAACTCTTGCCTGACGCTCTCTCAGGCTTACTACCTGAATAACAACCAATAGGGAGAGATCGTCATTGGTTCCGTACATGGCATGTCTCGTGTTCTATGATACGTCCTGTACGTCAACACCGCAAATATGGGTTAATCACCGCCTCTTTACATACGAACGACGTGTGCTCAGCCTGAGAGTCTTCAGACCCACTGACGTCGTGATTCAACTGGCATTGTCATGGTGTGCATAGAAGACGTAACTTCCTTGGGGGCCTGAGGCCCGGTTAAATGACACTGAAAGTACGTGGAATTCTTATCATATGACGACAAAACTTTGGGAGAGTGCCAAGTTAATGACACCTCATGATCATACTCTCATAGATGATAGTGTCGTCACTTCAAGTTCAAGTTACTATGTAACTTTGACTAACCTCCCTCCCATGTCTTACAGGGACCGCACTCAGAACGAGACCCGCGAATCCGAGTCCGACTCGCTCGTTACACAGCCAAATACACCGAATTCGTCTATCATGATGCCAAGTCTAAATGTATCCTGATTATGATCAGTCCTGCATGGGGACACGCTTCGTTCACAGCAAGTATATATAAGGACCCCTACCCGCATCTCTACAGCCGCAGCGCAAACGCCCATCTTTCCCCTTCCCACCGCACTTCAATATAGTATCAAAAATCCAAGGAAGGCGGCGCAAGGCTTGACATGGCCGTCCAACTACGATCAACCAATATCTCCTTGCTGTTTGATTATTGGCCAGAACCCAGGGAGGAAGCGAGCCTAAACGAGCTATGGCAAACGTTTAGGAAGACTGCCGTCGAACCCGGCCAAGCTTCTTCCCCAGATCTTGTCTCCTTTGCAGACGAATGTCTCCTCTGCGCGCAGATTGCAACAAACGACTCAATTCCCACAGGAGAAGCGGGAGACAACGACGATGCTATCTGGAGCGCCGACACTCAACAACGCTACACACCCGAACCACATCCGACTTCTTCTACGCAATCCTCGCCACCACCGACTCTCGAAGAGCGACGAGTTGGGCTTATCTACCTACATTCCGGTCCTGCCAACTACCTATCAGGCGAAGCCAATCTCGGCGTCATCATAAAACCAGAAATGAGACGCCGTGGCTATGCCCGCGAAGCTGTACAACTCGTGCTTGGCTGGGCGTTTGAGGAGCTCAAGTTCCATCGCGTGCAAACAGCGATCCTCGATACCCCTTTCAGAGACAGAGCCTTGCGGCTGTTTATCGGATCCGGGTTCATGCATGAAGGGACGAAGCGGAGGGCGGTCTACCAACCCGAAGGGGAGGGCATAGCAGGTATATGGAAAGACGTGACGTACCTGGCCATGTTGGACACCGAGTGGATGCTCCAATCGTCGTGGAAGCGGAACAATTCGGCCCAGGAACGGTCGGTCCCCACAGTCTGGGATGAGATGTTTACGAGGCATGCGAGGGAGCGGGAAGAGATGTTAAACTGGGAGGAGAAGCATAAGAGGACGAGGAAGTCTTCGAGCGCAGAAACGTTGAGGGTTAACATGCGGAATGCAGCACCAGATCTGGCCTACCTCACAGATGACGCGTCCTCGATCAGCGAGTCATATAGGGAGAGCTCGGCACCCTCTTCGCCGGGGCCCAACGTCGTCGTCACCTGGGATACGGACGCGGAGATGGAAGACGTTTTCGGTATTGGCACGCTACGTCAGCAGTGGGGGGCAGTGGCGAGGCGACACGACATGGAAGGCGCATCGCTGCGACCAGCTCTGGCCCTGGATCGTATGCTTTCTCTGCCATCTATCCCCTCCACCAGGCTATCCGAAGGCAATCCGCAATCGCCAGTGACGATCCCTTCCACTTCCACCCCTGGGTCTACGCCACCCTCTTCTCCTTCTCTTTCTCCCCCGCCGTCTAGCCACTCTTCCTGGATAGACTCTGAGGACGAGGACAGCTGGCTACCCAACCAAGTCCTCCCTCCTCCCACCTCGCCAGTGCCCATCCAACTCGCGATGCCACACGACCTACACCCGCGCACCGGCCTTGTAGGCACGATATCTAGGTCTCGAAGCAACAGCGCGTCCTCCTCCAGTGCTGACTCTTGGAGCGACGCTCAGAGTAGCTTCGGCACTAGCTCCAGCACCTGGGACGTCGTCTCCGACATATAGCGGCACCCTGCATACCGACGCGCTGACTTGCATGTAACATCATTCTTTTGACACCAGTTGTATGATACCGATCACATACCTGTAGAATACATCCACTTGCTTTCCTCCCTTCGAATGCGTCCATTGGCGACACGGGCGCTCTCAGTGCACTGATACACCATCGCGTCTTTCACGGAGAAGTGCTAAACTTTCTCCTCTTGCAAACTGGTCAAGCAATTCCCTTTTGGACGCTCCGTCCCGGATGGCAGTAACGACTTGGCATGGGTTCATTGAAACTCTCAGATGTGTACCATGCTAAAAAAAAACGAAAGCCACCTGGACCCACCGAGCGACCAAACATCCGTTATGCCGCGACGACCAAGTATCCATTAAGGAATCATATACATATAACATATCCGAAAAAAGAAAACAAGGTTGCATGGGGGTCATACTAGCAGAGAAATGTCTCGGAAATGTTGTACATTACAGCAGAGTTCCAGGTATTGGTAGTCGTCCGTAGAGGTAGATGTGTGCCCGGTATGACATCGAGTCGCAGTGATCGTCGTCGAAATGTATTTCGACTATCCAACGAGGGCGCTCCTCTTGAGGTTATCTCGTATGATGACATCTTGTACTAGTGGTGGATGCCGTCAGGGTCAATGTTGGAGGCGCAATCTGTACTCACCATTCTGTAATATCAACGAGGTTGATTGGGTATCCTGAAAAATGACCGAATTAGATCGTTCCCTCGTCAAAGCACTCATACATCGACAGACCGTGACAGAGGTAAAGTGACAATAGAATGGCCTATCTCCCGCATGCTCTTTCATCAAACCAGCAAACTTTTTCTTCAGGTCTGTGGATGGCAAAACGTATATCGTCACTTGCACAAAGATGGGAATAAAAGTCAAACTGACAAGTACTCGCACTCTCAAAATCGTTTGGTCTGTCTCCATAACTGATAATATAGTCTGCCAAGCGAATGCCCGATTCGAGTTTCGCGCGTAGAATGTCACACTTGTTGAGGAAGAGCACCATGTCGGTCTTCTTCAAAAGTGGATTTGCGACGATATTCTTCCAAAGAAGGAAAGAGTCGGCCTAGATCCGTTTAACTCGGACGCTGGAAGCGAGTATAAAAGGTGGACTGACCAGCCTATTTACTGTCGGGTCCTCCTGGAGGACCTGGTCAAAGCAACTTATAGGAGCCAAGAAGATGATAGCATTTATGTCGTCGAAATAAGGCGCCCACGCCGCTGGTGAACGATGACGCTTATCTTATTTCGAATGAAGGAAAACCATACCTCTCTACGACATTTTGCGTAAGAAATTGAATGACGGAGCCAAAAGATCTGAAGAAGTACTCACAAGAGATCGTTGACCTCCAACATCAAACACTCGCCAATCACTGCTCACTGCAGTCCCAAGATGTGCTGAAGGACCTGTAAGCGCCTAGAATTCGGCTACGAAGGCTCATACTCACCGGACTTGACTTGAAAGCGATGTTCAGATACGCCAAGTGTCTTCAACCGAGCGCGAAGGATATCATCTGTTACGATCCGAGGGCTGGCACTGAACAACAAAGCGCAGAGAAAGCAAATCAACCATACCATCTGTGGGTACATATTTAGGCGATGTCACTCGAGGCAGTTCATCCAAATAACTAGAGCCGAATAAGGTCAGCAACGTGTTCAAGAGAGGTTAGCGTAGGCTGTGTAGCAACGGCCGGTCGGATGGCACGACTCACAATCCAGCCATCTCCTCTGGTCGCAACTTTTCTATCTCCAGCAGTTTTTTGATAGTGGGATCCGCCCAGAGCTTTATCATATCGTCTGAACACGCATGCAAGATGACCCCTGGGTCATCTGGATCCGACCAGTTGATCAAATCTACGCTTTCGCAACTGTCGCGACCGCCGGAGCTGCTCAACAGGCGATTGAAGGCGTTCTTCCAGCCTGTGTTTGAGTTGACGCTGAGCTCGTGATGATACGGGGAAGCGGCGAGATCGGAACGGGCGAAGCCTTCGAGTTGATCTGGAGGGAGCAATCTACGGACCAAGGCAGCCTCCACCTGAATGAGTGGAGCAAGTCGCATCTTGAGTTTGAGATGCTCTGGCGTGAGTGGGGGATATTCTCTTGGTATTGTGCCTGTCGGTGAAGGGGGAGCGAATGATGAGGATGAAGATGAGGAGCCATGTCCGCCAGAGATGGATGAGGCTGGCGATGCGCCATTGGAAGCAGCATGGGCTTTTGAGATGAGGTCGAGGATTGCATGGATGGACTGGACGACGTTGAGCTGGATGACGGCGCGCCACGAGGCTTTCTCTGCACGAAAAGCCTGATACGAGTAAACGTTAGGCGATATGCGACATGCACCCTGCGGAGCTGAAGCGCTGACCTTTGGAGAATGCATGAGCTGGAAATCTAGATATGGGTAGCGATTAGCTCTGCCGACTAGTTGGACACGACCACGTACTTTTAAGGGTGGTGGATTTTCCTGTGGAATAGGATGCTCAGTGGAGATGATCAGACCATCAGGTGTAGACATACCAGATTCGCTCTGGCCTGCCGGAGGGGGGGGACAATTCTAGCGCCGGTGGGATGGAGAGGGTATGTACACGCACCGAGTAGCAATATCTTGACTGGTTTGGGGTATTTTTTATCAGCGATGCGCTGACGGTTGAGCTCTTCGTCGATTGCATCAGAGACGCGCTTTGCTTCGAGTTCGGCGGCTATGCGAAGCTCCCGCTCTGCCGGTGTCTCGTTTGACGGGGGTGCGATGGCACGCGTGAGAGGGTCCTCGTCTACCGATCGCTTTTGCCGTTTTGCGACCATCCTTGGTGAATTTCGCTGAGCGGTGGGGACAACAACTTGGAGAGGGTATAACAAGGGTATATGGGAACGTTCCCTCGTATACTAATAGTTCGCAAAGGGTCCGCGGCTTAATCCGGTCTCCATTCTCAAGCCAAACGTTTGCGTAATTTCGTTACTACTCTCGAATCGCCTTTAGCTAGGTTTAACCTCGATTACTACTTGCGTTCGCCTCCGACTCATCAACCCGCTGCCCTCCAATGAATGAAAAGAAGGCGTACATCAAGGCCCAGGCGCGAAAACGCCATCCTCATATTACTCACGGGTTTCCAGGTGGCCCAGTTGTGAAACATTACCTCCGTCAGACCCGGCTGACTGTCAGCCAACGTCCGACTGAGGTTCGACCGTACGCTGGGCATCATTGTTCGCCGTCAACCTTCCAGTCGCTTCTGAATTCTAGATACCGTAGTCATATCACTCGCCCGCAATGGAGAACCCATCATGGCGTACCTTCTACGATCAGTGTCACTTGAAGCCCTGCAACTCGACCCTCGACCGGCAGAACGAGCGGCGATCCACCACGCCTCCAATTCGTCGGTTAGCCCCACTCTTCCACGAGTGACTTGACCGCGGCTCGGAACTGCCTTTGAAAGGAGTTCCAAGAATGAATTGACACGCCGCCGGTTCCTGATCTGAGTCGGAAGAGCATTACTTTGGCAAGACCCTCGACTTTGAATCGGATTTAACACAGGAATCATTGACCCTGCGCTCAATTTGTTCTGCAAGTCTCAGCTCTCGAATTGCTTGTACGTAACGTCGTCAAGGAACAATGCCACATCCGATCAGGTTTGCTCTCGGATCACAGCTCCGATGACGTTGAGGTGGTGCAGTCGTATTGGCAGCGATTTTAATGGCAACCATGGCTGTATACAACCCTTGATACACGAGACCGGTACCGTTTGGTTGAGTATGATCGACAGTCATCCATTTGCTAATACTAGTAACATGGCAAAGGCATCGCGAAACGTTTATGTATCGTAGCGGTATGCTGCTCGAGGTTGAACTATTATTCACTATGAAAGCTTTTATTCATGCATCTCATCCCTTCAAATATTTAAACAGGCAGCTTGCGCTAACCCATGAGACCCTCTCCGTCAGAGAGTGCTGCCGAGCTGTATCCACTGGCACTAAGCTCATTGTAGTGCGCAATGCGCAGACGCTGACTCGGTGGAATGGTCTTGTCTTCAAGACCATGGGGGGCACCACCATGCAGGATTCCCACACGCTTCATGGCAAGCAACTGGAAAAGATCTCAGTACATGCCAAGGAGGGTAGGGTGGCAATACTTACGTTGTGCGCAGCATTGCTGTGGTCATACACGCCACCAAAAAAGGCGGTAGTACCATCTCTACCAGTATGCTTCGTCAAAAGGTGTCGACCACCTGGATGTTCATCGAGGAAGTCCGACACATCATGAATGAAACCCGCGATGCAGATCAACGGACGGGTCTTGGCCTGGGCTTGGTCTATACACGTGTCAGTAAAAGCAACGCTTCCTCCATGCTGGCTACTTACAACTCTCCCAGTTAATGATCGGCAGGTCACTGTTGTCGGACGGCCAGGAGAGTTTCTCCTGCGTCTCACGCAGACGTTTTAATTGCATTGTAAGTTGGCCCTTACGGACCTCATTTTCTGAGAATGTCTAAAGGATAGATCAATTAACGCAGGTAAACAAGATTGGCCAAGGAGTGGGCTTACCTTGAGGTGCGAAGCAAATCCGAGTCGTTGGCAAACCCAGATGAACCACTTGGTAGGGTCATACTGGTACCACTTGATCGCATTTCGGTAGTCCATGGGGAATTGGTGGTGGAAGTTGTGGTAGCCCTCCCCAATGGTGACAAGTGCGGTAATCAAGTGATCACGAGGAGTGTGTTTGTCATCGAAAGGCGTCTCACCCAACCAGTGAGCAAGCGAGTTGACACAAAACGTGGACTGCAGAACATGCTGAGTGGACCGTTATCCAGTCATTTCAAACACTTACATGATGAACGAAAACCAATCTCAACAAACCAGCATATACATAGCCACCCATCCAATCGCCCCATGCAAGACCGGCAACTAGAGTTGGGAAAAAGACTCCCATGATGAACACTAACTTAAGGTAGTGACGGTGTTGCCACTTGACAATGTCGTTCTTTGAAAGATCACTGACGTCCGCCACGCCAGGTTTACGGCGCGGCTTCAGGATCATCCAACCAATGTGCGACCAGAGTAGCCCTTTGTGAGCATTGTAAGGATCGAGGTCGGTATCGGTGTAGCGGTGGTGTGCACGGTGGCCACGAGCCCACCATCGGATGGAACCCTCAACGGCACCAGCACCAAAGATGGCAAGCGCATACTGCATAGGTCGAGAGGCATTGTAAGAACGATGAGCCCAAAGACGGTGGTAGCCGGCGGTTATGCCTGAAAAATACCGCGTCAACAACGCCCACAATTATTTTTTTTTTAAAAAAAGACAAACCGAGACCAGTCATGTAGTAGTAAACGACAGCCCAAATGGCTGTCTCCCACCTAAGGCGGGTATAGCATGCCCCAGCGAAGCCCAACACTGGGGTCAGACAAAGAATGCCGACGTGGAGCCAGTTAAGGTTCTGCAAGAGGTTGTCCCAGGTGACGGGAGGCAACGGTTTTTGATGCTTGAGCGTGTAGGACACGTAGTTGTCAGGAATGTTGGCGTCGGCGGGTACATGGTCCGGGTCTTCGACAAACTGAGTTGGGTCTACCAACTTGGGCCCGGCCTTGGAGGTAATGGGAGGAGATGTGGTCGCCATGTCTGGCGGTGAAGAGCGTGCAGGGGGGACTGACGACATGAAGATGGTCAAGGAGCAAAAGACGGAGGGAAAGTGAGCACGCCGCCAGGTTTTATGTAATGTAAATTCTTTGGGGTTGCCGTGACTTTACGGCGATCTAATCCGCGTGCATTTTTTCTCGAAATTTGCCGTTCCTGCACCAGGAACTGACCACCAGTATACAAACGACGTTGGGGAGACACCCCGCACCTTGAAAAATGTGCAATTCTGCGACGAGATCGTGTTGCTGCGCCGTGTTTCGAAACTGTTGGGGACAACTGCGGTGGATATGATTTTCAGTTTCACAAGTGCACAGCATTTCACACACGTGGCTAAATTAACATAACAAATACTACTTTAGACCAGCGCCTGCTTGAGCGTCTGGTTAATATTGAAGTAATGCCCCTCCCAATCGGCGAGCGTCATACGTGGGGTAATTTACACAAAAACATGTATGTATTATTTTTTCCAGAACATCAACTGACGTCGGACTGCCGGTAGATGTCCTATATAATCCGGATCCGTCGGATCAGCGCCTGATCCATACATTGCAGTGCATCACAGCCTACGCACCAAAAACCACTGCAGGTCCCCAGCCAACAAAGATGAGTGCAATATGCTGGGAACCAAACGGTGTGGGTGTCGGTTGGTGTCGTGCAACATCAATGATAGTCGACAAAGCTGCAAGACATTGACTGATAAAAAACACACTGCAACTGCCGCATCAGGGTCCGTGCTATGATAGTCTGGGAATTTGGAGGCTCACATTTGGAATAGAATCAGCCGCCAGATGGCCTGTGCGAGATTGGACTTTGGTTGTGGCACAACGGGCGTCATCGCTAATGGTGGGCGTTAATCGCAGAATCCTATACCCATGCTGGATGCAGAAGACGTGGCTTACAAGACAGCATCATACCCAACGTCTGCCTCCGCATATCAAACTCATCGTCCTCAATCGTACCAGTGGTTCCCCATGTTTCAGTCCTTCCGTAAGAAGAGGAAACTCCGCCCAACGTCGCAGAAGGCGATAAATCCGGGTTATCGCGGACCGTATCTGCTATGGCCTCCATCAATCGTGAGGAGTATAGCATCTCGGGATCCAGGCAAGCGATGGCTGTGTTGTCTGGCGAGATGACCGGGCTCCCAGGCCTCTCCGAGCTGGCGATCCGTCCATTGCTCACCTGGGACCTCGAATAGAATTGGCCAGTGTTAAGTTTGAATGAAAGCCGGGTGCGCTGATTATCGCGATGGAGTTGGATTACCCGACGGGCGGCAGCGGCAGAAAGGAAGACGCAAGGTATGGTTGGGATTATCGGGAAACCAGCATATCCAAGAAAACGACCCCTGTGTTTATCAAAGACATGAATGAGAGAGCGAGTATAAGCTTCCTAGACCGGCTTACCATTCGGGCTGGCTCGCGTCGCAATGAAAGTCGTCTGTTGGTTGAATGGCATTTACACGTAGTAGCACGGGGATTGAGATAGATAGGCAAGCAAGAGGAAATACGAAGATGGGAATATAATATTTGTTCTTCCATGCAAGTGTCCTGAAGTCCATTCTTTGTCGAGTAAAATAGCCAAATTGAACGAACTTTACGCACGAGGCAGTTGAATGTTTCATGGACGAAGGCCATAGTACTGAACTGGACGTGGCGAACGTGAACGCAGCACAGACGCCAGCGAGAGACCATGCAGAATAATAGACTACGAACGTCTGAACTGTTTATATTGTTCAGCCGGTAATCGAGCTGGCAGGCCAACGCGACGCTCACCGATACAGAACGTTTTTGGCATTTGATATGGGTTCATGTCATAAATCATCCCTACCAAAGGAAGATAAGCAACACAGTTCTTTAAAGATCACATGTAACGCCATACCGAGACAGAACATTCCTTGCAATAGCGTTGCAAAGACACTGTACAACATTGGGCCCCAGTAGCTACCGATGGCCCGTGAGAACATATACAAAACTACCCAGCATACTATAATGCCTGTACGTATTCAATTAGATACCCCATAGACTCGCAATAAGACGACCATCTTACCTGAAAACGAGAGGGAGAACCATACGACTTTGAGGGCGAACGGTAGCATAGGTAGTTGACCACGTTGATACAAACAAGAGGTTAATTAAAGGATAGCCAAGCGCAACTTACCAGGACCACTGGTGGCCTCCCATCACGTTTCGCTGTGGTGTTCAACATACTAGTAAAGGATAAAGTGATTTAAACTTCCCACGTGTCCTGGAAATATCTAATGCACTGGATTTTGAGGCCTGATTTAGGCTTGATGGACATTTCAACACAGGGTCGATCTGGGTGAGCCGTGACCGTTGACTTTGTTCAAATACTCGAGCTTGTATGCGGAGATAGTGTATAAACATTGGTCTTGGAATCCTTGTTGAGCTAATTAATGCTTTTCTTCTGGAAGTGATGTTTGAACGAACACTGTTGGGATATTATGTCTGTGCTCGAGGCTGTGGCCGGCCACCCCTGTGGAACAAAGTTGATCGCACGTGCTGGGTCATACTAAGCCAAGGTTACGTGACGTTTCTAAGGGGTGTTGGTAAGTTACTAAACTCCTCGTGGGCCAGTGAGCGTGTTGTCAAGTCACTATTGCTTGGTCCGAAGTTACCTCTTCATGGGGAAGTTTAAATGCCGTGGATAGATTCTGAATTCAACCTAACTCAACCGTTAGCCGCAATTGCATCTCAGAGCAAAGAAGGAAGATGTATTAACTCTACTGGACCTGGTGAAATCCTCAGCTCCTGAGCGTAATATACTTGGAATGATCAAAGTGACGATCCTCCGCTCCATATACCCTGCTAGATATGATCTGGACAGATCCACTTTGAATGTGCTCACTAATTCAAGGGGCATTGTGGATATTCTCTTTCGTTATATCACGACTCCGTAGGCAAGATAGGACTTAAAGACACCGTCTTTTGTCGTGATCACATGGGCAGGGGAGGAATCTCTTTGCACTTGCCGTGTTCCGATGAATAAGGTCCACAGTTTTATCAAGGACAAGGAGATGCCTCCCAGTCAGGAACCCTCTTCATGCGTATCCCAGGCGAACGAAATCTTCATATCAACTAGCGCCTTACCGATCCCAATCGCGAAATCGATGTCATCGTTGGAAAGAACAAGGGTCGATGATGGAGAATTGGGCGACATGTGGAACGCGGGTATGAGCCACACCCATCCGAGGGTAATCTGCAAACAGTAAATGAGTACGTTCTCGTCGTGAAAAGTACTGCAAGTGGATAACCTCGCCCATGAAAATTTTGATGCGAAGTTCGCGGTTTGCTTCAAGCAAAATGCCTGACGGGTCTTCTGAGATATCTTCTTTCCCTTGCAGCGACTCGAACCCATGGGAAGAACTCTCCGACACCGATGTGTACTGTTGTGGGTTTTCACGGATTGGCTCAGGAATTGGCTCGTGCACTTTGACCCAATCTGCTTCAGCATCATCCAAAGGACGCAAAACGTAAGTCAAGGCTGGCCTCTTCTGCAATTCATCAAAGTATCAGAGTAAGTAGAAATGAGAAATGATAGTACATACACTTCCAGTTTCTTGGGCCGGTTGGATGTCTGATATCCCCATCTGAGCAAAACTACGTATCATCTTTGCCTTGTCCCAACGATCGTTCCTAAAAGGATTGGTTTCTATTGTATCAGGTAAGCTGGTCGACTGCTTTTCCCGATGCTCGAGCTCGTCGACAAGCCGGTCACTATATCGTGCCAAAGACGCCCAGAGCCTTCCTGCCGTTGATTGATCGACTGCACGGCCTTTTCCAGCGTTCGCGATTACTACGCTTGCTGCTTGTACAAGGTGAGGTTGCATCCTAGACGGTTCATGCATTCGAATTGTGAGCTTGGTGAGTTTCACTTTTGTGAAATATGGTGTCCCAGTTTCTTGATTCTCTAGACAGACATTTGCTGGAAACTGTTGTAATGACGGAGGTCCTTTGCCAACGAGGACTTGCGACCAGTAGGACAGCCATCGCTGTTGGCTCGGTATGCTGACACCCATCTTGGGCTTTTTATATCTCGAAGTGTGGAGAGAAGGTTTCATACGTCTAGATGTATGCAGATCAAGAACCGTTTCTAGTGTGCTCGCCACTGGCTCCGACGAAACCCGTGATAGATCCGTGCCAGAAGGGACAGAAGTAGCGCGAACAGGTAGGCGTTCGGCTGTGGCGGGTAATTCTGTAGATGGATCTGCCGACGGGGTTCGTAGGCCCTCTTTGTTGCCGATCAACGACCATTCGCTGAAACTGTCACTGAGAGAGGTGGGTACAGAGGGGGAGGGGGAGGCGTAAAGTGAGAGTAGGTATGCGCACGCCAGAGTGCCTGACCTCCCTTTTCCAGCTAGATGGCCGAACGGCGTCTCACTAGGAACGAAAGAAAGAGAGAACGACTCATCTACCTTTGCAGTGAAGTACTGCTACTCGGGTATCCGAGCCGGATAACCATGTATGTATTTCTCGCGTGACAGACGGAAGATACAGGAATGGTGGGACGCTATGGACTACGATGAGTATGGTGCTTGCATAAAGTACGGTGAGACTGACTGGTGATCTGGGAAAGGATATCTGCTGACGCGATGCTCAAAAACGCCTTCATCGTAGGCGTTTTCTCTTACGGGACAAAAGTTGAACACCCAAAAGTCGGATCCGTGCCGAACTGAAAGGAAGCGCTGAACGTCGGCACGGCGATTGCGATAGATACTCTCGACACCGACAGCGGGAAAGCCCATGACGATGATACGGTCGGTGACATAGGCCAAATCTTTGTTGAAATATGAGCCAACTAGGATATCAATTATATGAACATACCTAGCTCGATGTCGAGCTCGTCGTCTCTGAAGCGAGTCTTGTTTCCAGAGACTAACCGTTTGAGATAGAGCGACATTGTTATGGTTGATTACTAATCAACAAGGTAGTTGTCTTGGTTCGGTGTTTAGCCAAAAAGCTTGACAATGTCGACGACGACGCCACCAAAACGCTCAGCGTCGCCTCCGCTTGACCAACGTCTTCCAAAGCGTCTTTCAACGTCTTCGCCAGAGGAAGGCGAGCTCGACGACCCCGACCTCGCTCCGCCACTTCTAACCCATCTTGACCACGACCATTCGTCACCGAGACCCTCATCGCCATCGTCCTCGGGCAAGTTCGAGCCAAAGATAAAGTATCCATTCAAGTTAAAGGGACCCTTGCCATCCTCCGAGCCCCGCCCCTCCTCACGCTTCCCACCCGACGACAGGAAACTCGCACAGCATCATGACCGACCCTCGGACGACGACCATCGCCGCGACAAGCCCAAGTTTCGCGATCACCGCCAGCAAGACGGCCCTCCCCGCCGTCGCATGGCAGACAGCTGGGTGCCTGACGAACGCGGCTGGGACAGAGACCGCGACCGCGACAGAGACCGGCGACCACCATGGGACGCTTCCTGGGATAGACACTCATACGACGCTCGCTCTTACAGACCACCGCCACCACCAATGCCACCACATCTACCGCGTGGCTCGCGCGACCGATATCCAGACAGGAATTTCGACAGAGATATCCCGCGAGACATTGCACGAACTCCTCCACTTCCCCAACCACACCGTCCTCGCTCTCCTTTCTCGCCACGCCAGTCTCGCTCACGTTCCCCCTCCCCGTCATCCCCGAATCACCCTCGCAAACACAGACTCCCGACCCGTCGATCCCCCGTACATGCATTTTCGCCTTTGTCAAGGGACCTCCGTTCAGACAGAATGCGACATGAGCCCTGGGACCATGACCAACGATCCAGGAACAACGACACCTACTGGGCTACCGGTGCTCCTCCCCCAGGTGCAAACAGGACGGGACGTCGCCACGAACTCCCACATTCAGGCGAGTTGTAATTTCAACGAGTGCATCTCAGAGCGTAACTCATGATATTGACAGAATACCGTCCCGTCTCACCGTCACCTGTATCTCCCCGCCGCACGCCACCGCCACCACCGCGTTCCCCAGTGCCGCCCCTACCGCCCTCTGAGTCCATGGACGTGTCAATGGCCGAGGATTTGATACAAGCCAAGGATGACAGTCTGCCTACAGCTCATGCGGCAGTATCTTTTACTCTCAAACGTCCCAACGCTCCACGCGATGACCGTTCGCCATCTCCCATCTTACCACCTGCCAGAGACGAAGATGTACAGAGAGCGCGGGAAAAACGAGCTGCTGTCGGCGGTGTTGATGAGAGAGGTGGGCGGGGTGGCGAAGGTGGTGCGCCTGCGCCGACAGTGGGAAAGAAGAAGCGAGAACCCCTAGAGAGGTCGCGGAAGGAGGAGATGGAAGCGTACGGAAAGACTTTTGACGGGTGTGGTAAACAATCGGATTACAATGTCACGACAAAACTTGGGGAAGGAACATTTGGGTACGTCGTATTTTCGGCCGATCGTATGGTATGCTGACCCTCGTCGTCGTCGTCGCATTTGCGCTTCCCAGTGAAGTCCACAAAGCAGTTCAAATCACTACAGGGCGATCCGTGGCCTTGAAGCGCATTCTCATGCACAACGAAAAAGAGGGCATGCCTGTCACCGCTCTTCGCGAAATCAAGATCCTCAAAGCCATGAAGCACCCATGTATCGTGGATATCGTGGATATGTTTGTGGTTCGGAGTAAGCTCTACTTCCCTTGTTCTTCCCTTCTCTCGTTCCCGCTACTCACGCGCGTTTGGCGTGGCATAGGTAAAGGCAAAGACTCTCCTCTTTCAGTGTACATGGTCTTTCCGTACATGGACCACGACCTTGCGGGGTTATTGGAGAACGAAAGGGTAAAGCTACAGCCCAGTCACATCAAGCTGTACATGAAACAACTTTTGGAGGGAACCGAGTATATGCACCGTGTGAGTGCCCAATCTTGGTTTCACCTCGGATCAGTAATGAACACACGCATACACGCAGAATCACATCCTCCATCGTGACATGAAAGCTGCCAACTTACTTATCTCTAATACTGGATCTCTGCGTATAGCTGATTTCGGTCTTGCACGTGCATTCGATCCATCTATCGTTCTCCCATCGACAGGTGGCGACTCCCAATGCAAGGGCGGAAAATACCCGGACGGGAAGGAAAAGCGGTATACAAATTGCGTTGTGACGAGGTGGTACAGACCTCCCGAGTTACTCCTCGGAGCAAGGCAGTACGGAGGCGAGGTTGATATATGGGGCATCGGGTGAGCCGTCTCCTTGGTTCTCGGCCTTGAGAATTGTCACCATGCGGGGCTGATGGATTAATCGGTGCATTTATAGTTGTGTCCTTGGCGAGATGTTCATGCGCAAACCAATTCTTCCTGGGACATCCGATATTGATCAATTGGAGAAGATTTGGCAATTGTGTGGGACACCTAACCAACACACATGGCCCAACTTTGATGCATTACCTGGTTGTGAGGGAGTAAAACGGTTCCAAAATTATCCAAAGAAGTTGAAGTCTACGTTTGTCAGGTGGGTCGACACGAGTTCATTTATTGAGCATGTGTTGACCTTCTTTGCCGTCGGTCGCACCTAGTATCTGCATCGGCCCAGAGACTTGTGATCTCATGGATAAACTTCTCACGTGTAATCCGCGGGATAGGATTACAGCCTCCCAAGCACTTGATCATGACTACTTCTGGACGGATCCGTTACCTGCCGATCCTAAAACGTGAGTCCCTGGTGTCAATCCGCGTAGCCTAGATCCTCACGCTGCCCGGTTCCTCAGACTCCCCGTCTATGAAGCGTCACATGAATTTGATAAACGAGGGCGTCGGAACAACCTCCCACCACAACAGCACCCCCACCCGCCACCTGATCACGTACGTCCTGCGCTTCAGCATGGGCAAGGGTTTTATGGTCAGCCACCACCTGGTCCCGGTCACGGTCATGGACGCCAACCGAGACCTCCCCCACCTGTCATGTTCGCCGCGTTGATGCAGCAGGCGCAAGGTCACCCCGGCGTCGGCATACCCACTGGTGGATACGGGCTACCACCGCCAGGCCCATTCGGACAACCCGGTCCAGTGGGTATGGGACCCGTGAATGGGTATGGTGCACCGCCTCCGCAAGGTTATCCACCGCCTCCGCAGGGTTATCCACCGCCATTACCACACCCGTCTCATGGGCATGGGCATGGACGGCATCATCCGTTTGAGAGGGGTGAGAGGGGCAGCGCTTCGAGACCACCTCTACATCCTTCGCTACCTTTGCGGCCTTCAGGGTTACCTCCGAAACCGTCGGCGCCGCTTGGCACTGGAGGCGGTCGACACGAACGAGAGAGGGAGAGAGACCAGGATTGGGATAGAGATCGGGATCGGGATCGGGATCGGGATCGAGCAAGGGATCATCGAGGAAGGGATCGAGAACGAGAACGAGAAAGGGAACGAGAACGAGGGAGATATGGAGGGCCAGCTACTGGAGGCGGGAATGGAAATGGAGGCGGCGCTGGCGGGCTCAGTGGGGGTTTGCCGTATTCATAGCCTCGCCGTGCGTGCCCTTCTTTGTCATTTTGGCATGCTCTTGTGCGGGAAGGCCACAAACGCGCGCAACCGTTGAGTGGCTTTCACGGACTGGAGTCGATATTCGCATCACAAACGCACCTCGTTGTCTCGCACAGTACACGCATACATTTATTAGTTACAATCAATCGACTGATCATTTAGGGTTGGGTTATCATCTCATAGACCAGTGCACCGCGATGTATAGAATGCTAGAGATAAATACCTGTTTCGTTACCGCATTGGATGTGTGATCAGGATGACGGCAGGACGAGGAATGATCGTTAGATCAATGAAAGCGTATGTAGGATATGCACAGATGTATGGATATAAACAACCGGGGATAATATCTCTACAGAGAACAAGGGTCAACTTCCAAGGGTCTGCCATAGGATGAGGTGAGCGGGGTCCACGCCAACCCCTAGTCAGACACGTTCCCAAACCAGTGCCGCCTCATCACGTTCCCCTCGTCAAAGTCTGCACGTCCAACGAAGCGCTCGCCACGTACGAGCTGGGGTAACCAATAGATATCATCCTGCCACATCTGATCGTATGGGATGTGTGGCAGGTCCGAGTCCGTGCTGGGAGCCGTAGCGACAGGACGGGGCGGCAAGACTCGGACGTCTGGGTGACAGTCAGACCCGGCGTCGGCGGGTGGTACGAGGTGCCGCTGGTAGAGGCTCTCGTCTGAGAGGGAGAACCATGCCGGTTTCATCTCGTCTGATCTTTTGTCCCGGATAAACGCGCACAGCGATTGCGATTGCGATTATGGTGTACAACAGTTTTTTTGGCCAACGTTGCGAGAGGAAGGAGGGAAGAGGAAATGGAAGAGGGCGCGTCAGCAACGGTGGTCTTCGCTACCTAGAGGAGGTCGAGGTCGACACTTACTCGGTCGGTACCCCGACGTGTTCGCGCGCAGCGTAGATCCGAATGTCAAACGCCGAGTCGACGCCGTTGACGACGAAGAACAGCGTCCCAACGTACTCGAGTGGTGCGTCGATCCCGGCTTCTTCCTATTCGAGGTGGGGCGATCCAAAGCGGTTCATGAGGCAGCAGAAATTTGAAAAAGAAACAGGGGACGCACCTGGAGCTCGCGTCGAGCAGCTTGTGCGGGCGTCTCGCCTGGCTCGACTTTGCCTCCGAATCCATTGTACCTATGGCGTGTCAGTACTTGACGTCAAGTCGCAAGACTCAAAAAACGCGCATTGGTCGCCCGCAAGTCCTCATCCCCCTGCGAGTACCGCGCGCGGCAGACGCGATCAAAAAAAGCGACTCACAGGCCAGCACCAAAACCACGTTTCTTGAAACCGAGCAATAACTAAATCAAGGAACAGAAGATATCAAGCCACGGTACGACTGATCGATGCCTGAGCATCGCACGTAGACATACCTTGCTACCCTCAATGATAAACGCGTTGGTATAGAGGCGCGTGTGCTTGAATGGTTGCCATTCATGCTCACACCCGCCCTCGGCGTACACATGGGCTTGCACGTCTCCGAGACCTGGAGGAACGTTCATGTCGACAGCCATTCAGTCGGGGAGTGTCGAAAGAGAGCTGTAAATTCTATTGTAATTTTCCACAGCGTGTAGTTTCTGGCGGAGTCAGTACAGCATTGAGGATGGCATGAGTCAAGGTATAGTCCACAAATACATAAATCAAAGGGCGCCAAGTAAACCGAAAACGTTTGCAGAGAACATGCCTAGCCAACCCAGCTCCTTCGTTCCCTCTGCAAGTTAACGATCATGTCCACAACACGATCTCTCGCGTCCTCCAACGAAAGACCATCCAAGTCCGATTCCCCGTTCTCTTCAAACACGTTTGATCCAAGGACCCGACGAAGGTGCAACACCGCATCTGCCTCGCTTTGCTTGGCGCCTGGACTCGGCGCAGATTGGCTTACAAACACCTGGTTGTACAGGACGGTGGCGCGAAGCAAGGCAAGAACGTCTTCGTTGGCAGCGTCCACTCTCAGATCGTTGATCTCAAGACTGAACCATCTGTCCTGCCACACGTTTGCGAACGCGTCGGATAGCAGACCAATGTCACCGCCAAGGCTGCGGCCATAAGAGAGCGTCGCACTCCATGTCTTCGAATCCTTGGTTGACGGGAATTCAACATCACTCCCCGGGCCCTGAGAGACACGATGAATGAAGAGGGAAGACGCGTGTGAATGCAGACGTTTGTGCAAGAAATCGGACGCGAGTGACACAATGGGCGAGGATCCGGGGAATGACCTGGACATCGCCAGACACTCCAGAGTGTCCTCAATTGTCATAGAACCGAGGACGAGACGCTGATATGCTGGTACCTCGACTGACTCCGCCAATCCGCTGGCATGGGTCCAGAGTGCCTGCGATTGGGTCTCGGCAAAAGGAAGAGACCGTGCAAGCAGTGCGATCGTGCAAAGGTCGGAGACTAGCGTTTCAGAGGCCACTTCCAGGGCAACAGACTTTGGGAGGTAGGAGAGACGGTTGTAGACTTGCAAGCGCATGAACATCGATATCTTTTCAGACGAGAGAACTATAAGTTCTGCAAGTCGTATCCAAGCTCGTCGTTCCCGTCGTGTTTTAAATCCACATTGTGATTGTAGAGCACCAATGGACCCTCGAACCAAGCCAACAACTCCGGTGCTAACGTTCAAGGCGCTTATAAGGTTGTCAAACTCATCAGTGTCGCCTCTGGCACTCAGCAGGTCAATGAGTGGACTTGACACTTCCTTGGCGCGTACGGTATACTCGGTAGACGATGAGTCAGGTTCGGAGCCGTCGTCGCAAACATCAGGAGAGAGGGATGTTGAAAGGTCTGACGTTCCACTTGAAGGGCTGGGATGCGCCTGATAATTTAAGGATGCAAATGGTATAAGTTGCATCACTCGCAACTGATAGGCCTTCCGTGGCACGGGAATCCAGGGGATAATAATAGAGATGAAAACTGCCAAGGATGCTAACAAATGGACGATTTGTATGACATCGTTCCACGTCCAGCCTACCGCAGGCTGAGCAGAAAACGCCGGGGAGGGAGCATGGGATAGGACAGTGCCTTGTTGAGTATGATGGTGTGAAACAGGCTGGGGAGTGGAGGTCAACGGTGAGTTGAAGAAGGAGAAAAGGGCAAAGACAGCAAGGAAGTATTGTTGAGGTTGAGTAACCGGAGAAGCTGTGGGAGGAACGACGATGCCTTGTTGAGCGGGATTAGTGTGCAGCAGGGGGGCGGCTGGGGTGATCGGAGGAGGCACATTGGGTTGAATTTTCCGCGGGCGTCCGCGTTTACGCTTTTCGACGACACCAGGTGCAGTGACGGGGACCTCACCGCCTGGAGCAGCAGGAATAGGAGTAGCAGGGGCAATCTTCCGTTTCTCTTTCTTCGAGGCTTCTATTTTGGGTTTCTTCCTAACACGTTCTGAGGTATCGTCATCGTCCTCTCCATCCCCATCCCCATCTTCATCGTCGCTGACATCTTCTGTACCATTATTATCGATCTCGTCCTTTTCAGGTCCCCCAAACTTCTTCGTCCACTCAATCTCCCATTCGGCCAGAATGTTCTGTCCGCCGGGGAATCCATAAATCAACGTTCGTAAACCATCTTGTTCACGTTTGAGTCTGGCCTCTCGCCGCTTTAGGACACTGAAGAAGGAATGGATCGACTGACGTATTCGAGAGTCCGACGGCTTACCGAATATATTCTACCGCTTTGGCAAGCACGTTTGCCTTGCTTCCCTTTCTTGCTACCTTGACACCGTCAATGTAGCCGCGGTCGTCTACTTTGTACTCATCGTTCTTGTAGTTCTGATCCAGAACGCGAAGCGCTGGAACAGCAGCCTTAAGACTTTGGATGCGAGCGTTCAGATTCGTGCGGTATCGACGTTCAATGGTGGTGTGGCTTGTTTTTGGACGGACCGTTGTTACAGTATTTATGACATGTGTTTGGGGACCTTGAGCAGTATGCGCCGGAGGGGGAGGGGATGGAGTAGGGGGCACAGGTTGCTGCGCTGCGAGGTGCGATTGGAACGAAGTCACGAACGGCATATTAGTCTGAGGAAAGAAGGCAGGGACATGATCTAGCCTGTATAAGTGCCCGGCGGAACTACTTGATAACGGAATCAGACACACCTATGGTCGGCTTTTGGACTGTAGGAGAAGCACGTGCACTAGACGAGCCAGGGCTAGATAGGCTAAACCCGGACGGGCTTTCGTCTGCGGAAGCGGATGCAGAGCTGAGCGTGGGGGACGAAAAGGAGAATGGGTAAGAAGGGTTGAGCAAGTCTTGAGGTTGGAGGGGGACTGTGAGCGTGGACTGGAGTGGTTCCTTTCCATTGATAAAGAGAGCGTTTGGATCGACAAAGACCGAGAATGAGGGATCGCTGAAGTCGAGGTCCATCGGAAAGGAAAAGCCAAATGGCGCGTCCGGTTTTGCGTCATGGGTATTGTTCAGGAGCATGTAGAGCGGGTCAGACGGATCGAGTGCAAAGTCGGGTGCCGCGTTGTCGGCGCTGTCTGTTTCAGCGGTGCTCATCGTCGTCGACGGTGATGGTGGAAGTAAAGAAAGAAGGACGGTATGGCACCACTTTGGACGAGTGGTACCACTTTTCGATTTATCGGTGTCTATATGTGGTATGTTATTCCCACATTATTCACTCCAAGTCTCGTTACAACTCGACTTTGAGTTTGCTTGACGCGCTATGAAGCCAAGCAACGACGTCGGTACGTCCATTCATCTCTGTCTTGTTCTTTACTTTGATCACTTGCCTAGACTTTAGTTACTTTGGCGGCGCGGAATCTTTCACAGAGGGGACACGCTCACCGCGACGCACAGTCGTCGCGTCTCCGACCGTTGTTGACGACGGCCAGTCCCACCCAGGACCCCCTCAGGATCCCACCGATTTCCTATGGCTGATGACCGAGGAACCACACCGCTCACGGCGAATGGCCATCATGAAAGCGCATCCAGACGTCGTCAAGCTCATGGGCCATGAACCTCTCACCAAATACGTCGTCCTAGCCGTCGTATCCCTACAGCTCTTTATTGCTATACAGCTCCAACACTTACATCCTCTCTCTTTTTGGTTCTTGTTCGTCGCGTACGCGATCGGCGGTACCGCGAATCACAACCTTTTCCTTGCCATTCACGAAATCACCCACAACCTCGCCTTCAGAGGCATCGAAGCTAACAAATCACTGGCTGTCTTTGCAAACTTACCCATTGGCATACCTTATTCTGCTTCTTTCAAGGTTTGTCATATTGTACTACGTATACGGTATCACTCACCGTTCCGCCGAAAGAAATATCACTTGGAACATCACAAGCATCTCGGTGAAGACGGTATAGATGTAGATCTTCCCACCCACCTCGAGCTTCTTTGCCTCAACAACGTTTTTGGAAAGACATTTTTTGCGTACGTGACTTTACCCCTTCGCCATATCAACGTCTCATCCCTCCGAAAGTACTTTCCAGATATTCTTTTACGCTTTGAGACCTGGTTTTGTCCGCACCCAGACGCTAACCAAATGGCACTTCATTAATCTCGTCGCCCAGCTCGTGTTCGATTATGTCTTGGTGCAGACATTCGGTATTCGGCCACTGCTGTATTTGCTGTTCTCCAGCTTCTTCGCTGGTAGTCTGCATCCATGTGCCGGCCATTTCATCGCAGAGCACTACGTCTGGGATGGTCTCAACCAGGAGACCTACAGTTATTACGGCCCCCTCAACATTCTTGCGTATAACGTACGCTTGATTCCTTCCACATCGTTCGGTTGACTGATTCTTGGCTGATCAGGTGGGATATCACAACGAGCACCATGATTTCCCATCCATTCCTTGGACACGTCTTCCTGCTCTTCGTGCCCTCGCACCCGAGTTTTATGGCTCGATTCCTTCGCATCCAAGCTGGCCCATGGTCATTCTGAACTTTATTCGCGATCCGGAGGTTGGCATCTTTGCACGTGTCAAAAGACATGAGAAGGGTGTTCCGCTCAGTGGCCAGGTCTCCCCGAGCGGGAGCTGCAGCAGATCGGAGAAGGACTGAGATTGCATTCGTGGACTTACTAGAGGTGCCCTAATAATGGTATCTTGTACATTCCGTTCTCGCGAATACAACAGCTGAAAGCGACGTCATCGTGAGGCTCATCTACGTGGACTGGTAACTAATCCGTCCTAATGGACGGGTTGGTCACCAGACTAAGGACTCGTCGGATGCAAATCCTAGTCTGTATCAAGACTACGATTAGCAGGTGACAATCCAGCTGCACAGCTTTTGACGATCTTGTTTCAAAGTGAGATTGCAGTGTGCTATGGACGACATCTATGTGTAAGGAAATGAGGGGATCCTCAATGTTACTCATGCAAGCCAAACGGTTATCGGTGCTGACAGGAATGCACTATGTTTGTTTTCCGACCATCGATCGATAGGAATGCTGACCTCTGAACCTCTGATAGGCATGTGCTCAGCCCCAGCACCCTTAAAAAGCTCGTCGACCATTTTCTCTGCTTCCTTCTTCACACTCGTCGACTCCATCAAGTGGAACAACATGAGCAAGCTCCCACTCAAATCTGAACATGCTTTGGATGCCCCGCGGGCTCCAGTGACTGCAAGTCGTCGAGGCAGGGTAGACACAGACAAGGTCATCGAACGTCCGTACCTCGCCCGCGCGTCTGTCGCACCGAGCGTCGAGGAGCCCGCGGGGAGCCTCCGCCACGCTGCAAAGTACTCGGACTATGTTAGTACCTCCCTCATCTAGTCATACCTTTCATTTCCAAACGACCTATGCCCCCTCTAGTCTGTCTTGCAGCAGCACTGCCTGTATTGGGACAAGGATGGCGACGGCGTCATTTGGCCGATCGATACCTGGCAGGGATTCCGCGATCTTGGGTTCAACGTCCTGTTCAGCTTCTTGGCAGTGATCGTCGTGCACGCCACGCTATCGTTGCCCACCAGGTCAGTTAGTCAGTGGTGGTGGTGGTGGTGGTACCGCGATTGTTTACGCTCTCTCTTTTAGGCTCGCCATCAGTTATATTCCTGACCCCTTTTTACGCATCTACCTTGCGACGATCCATGCCGATAAACACGGATCTGACTCTGGTACATTTGATACCGAGGGCCGCTTCGTCCCGTGCAAGTTTGAGGACATTTGGACCAAGGTCAGTCGATATCCCCGCACGCTTGATTTCGTGACGCCAACACGCCGTACTAGTACACGACGATGACCCCCAGGGGAATGCCGCCCACGTCGATGAGTCTGTACGAGCTGTGGCTGTTCATGCAGGGGAACCGTCTCGCGATGGATCCGTTTGGATGGATCGCTGGGTTCTTGGAATGGGTGACGACGTTTTTGCTGGTGCAGCAGGACGGCATGGTCGACAAGGAGGACGTGCGACGGGTACTGGATGGATCGTTGTTCTTTGAGGTTAGGGAGGCACGAAAGACGAGGGAGGGCTGGAACAAGGGATGGGGATTGGGCGGAGACGGGTTTATTGGCGGGGACAAGCTGCTCCCGTTTAGGCTCTGAGGTCAGCTGTATGAATACTGGACTTTCCTAATTTGTCGACTTTGGAAACATTGTATCGTGTATAACAACCTGGTCCCCCCTCGAATGTTGTTCCAACGATCTCAAACCCTACTCGAAAATATACACAGGAAGCGAAAAGTGTCGATTTCTTCTCGTCTCGTCGTCGGACGTTCAGTCATAGACTTGGACTCGGGGACAACTTGAACTCATATCATCATATGCCCTCATCCAAACTGGTGGTGACAGCGGCATCGGACGAGCGATTTGCAATCAAAGACCTCGAGGGCGTCATCATCTCTGGTCTTCCACAGGAGATAGAAGACAAAGCGGCAGCCGATCGTATCACCATGTATGGCGACGTCGACTTTGTCATCCTCCACCTACAACGCGGCGCAGATCACTAGCAGCTCGTCGCGTCCCACCGCATGGACATGTTTGGCCATCCGAACGTGCTCGTTAATGATAATGCACGTATCCGCGATGCCGCATTCTCACTACCAGTGGCGTATTGACCGCAAATGTTCCCGTTAACATCCAGACAACCTTGCACGACTCGGAGATTGATCTGCGATAACGTTCGCAGTAGCTTTGAATCCAGCCATGATGGCGGGTAGTTACCAAATCTTCCCCACATGAAACGTGGTTCAAGGATCATCAATAGATTCAACACCAACGTCTGACGTCGTGGCTTGTGCGGGATCAACCCAACGTCAGTGAGTCCATTGTTTTGATTGGGCCCCCGCGTCTGGATCTTGCTATTTGATCTCAGTCGACTAGTCTGCCACCAATCATGTCTTTCGCGCGTTCCCTGTCAAAGCAGTTTGCACCTACGTGTGAATGCGGTAGCACCGGCACCGGTCCGTCATTGCTCTCCAACCAACATCGAGGACATGGAATGGTTTGGCGTAGGGTCACCAATGCCATGGAGTGCAGCCAGCAGAACTTCGGACCTACTTTCGTCTTCCTCGCGAGCGCCGACTCCAATGCAATGACAGGCACAGTACGTTGTGCCGTACGTCGAGCTTGGATCCCGTTCTCCAGACGGTATGTACATTAAAATTTGCAATAAAATGGTTTCGCCCATTGTATTCAATTAGCAAAAGCATACCTACCCAATTGCGAGGTCATCCATTTATCAGAAAACACCTAACACTCTTACCAAGACCTATCTGTACCTTCAAAATCAGTACATGAGCTAGAAAGATGCAGCGTAATTGCGCAGCGGTATAATCATTGAGTGCACACGGGAAACCTGGTGCTGCCGAGACCAAGCATATAGGCAACACGACGCGCACCCAGGTGGGACAAGAGTAGAAAATATGCAAAGATACCAAGTTGTTCGAATGCCACAAGTCTGGCTTGCGCCAATGCAAGAAAAGAAACCTTTAACTCCTTGCGGATCACACACCAAGAAGAGTGCCGTATGATACAGTTGAGGCTTAAGCCATTAAATCAACGAGGATGGTGATGATGCCAAGGACTGTTAGGGTACAAATTTGAGTCAGCGTCCGATCATGTCAAGAGCGGGAGTGAATTAACCAATCTCAATGCCAATCAATGCAATGACGATTTGCTCCAGGCGTTCCGCATGTCTGCTCGAGACGGACTCCTTGAGGAGTTGGAGCATGTCTTGAAGCACCTGTTATCACACCCGTCGTCAGCGACACGCCACGTCAGACACATTAGGGGATCCGATCCACGGACCTCCACACGTGTATTCAGTAAATCAATACGTTGGGGAACCTCCAAGTAACTTCTCGCAGCTTCATACAGAGGTTGCAAATCGGGATAGGACTGTCTCTGCCCGTCAATTTCCGCGGAGAACAAACGTACCCACAGGTAATATCAAATGCCTACCCAAAATACCTCCTACAGAAAAAAAAATACGATTAGAAATCAACATCCGACACACGCCAAGTAAACGTACCGGTGAGTCTAGTACGGATCCGACGGAATTGATGTTTGTCCGCAAGATGAAGAGCTCTCCCGTTTTACGCATGATCTCTGTTCTTCACGCGTTCGCGAACCACGTCACGTATTCAAATGGGGTTCGGCATACCTTTATGGGGCATTCCGATCTTGCCGGTTTCCGAAAGTGTTTCAGGTATGTCCTTGGTTTCTTCTATTTTTGAGGATATGAGGTCCTCAAACTAGAGAAGAATGCTCAATTAAGAATCGTTAGAGAGACCAAACATCATACATACCAACGATATCTTTACTGATTGGGAAAGCGCGTGTGATAGTGACAACTTGGTCCTACGGACCCAGGTTTATGGCACACGATGCAAAGCGATAGGAATCAACTCACATGTACCCCGAGCCATGCCGAAGAGTGATCACATCGTTATATATTCTTTTCAGGAAATAGGTTTCGCGTTATAATCTCCAGCCGAGGACAGCACACATACCGACTGTAATTTGCATAGTAATAGTTCAGATCTTCCATTTCAACGTCGTCGGGTCCTAAGGCAAAACATATTTGCAAACGGCGCCTTCCGAAGACACATGACTCACTCAGTCTATCCACCTCAAATCGTCGTCTAATAAAACGTTATTGCGACACCCGAGAGGCGGAGCGAGCGGACGTACATGGACGCAAGAAACCGTTTTTCTTGAGCCTCGGACATGCCCCAAATCACGACCGTACCATACCCAAAGACGAATATCTCTGCCTCATTGGGTACGGCATGGAACTTACTCCGCTTCTTCTTAGCGGTATATGTATGATCTGTATCAGACATTGGTGGGTGCAACTCGGAAACGCCGAGAAGGTCTCCCGTCATATGATCTCGGTTCGTGTGGACGTCCGAACTGCTCAAGGGTTCGTAAGCGTAAGGTGTGTAAATCACGTCGTCCATCAACTTTGCATCCGACCGATATGCACTGCGCCTTGCATTAAAAAACTTGATGAGCTCCGGAAGCAGATACGACCTGTCGCCAAACGTGATGAGCTGGCGATGGAAAGAGAGGGAGAAGGGGGAGAAACGTACTGCGCAGTAGCATAGGCAGTCACCCTCGGCAACGACTTTGCCTTCTTCTTTGTCAGCCTGAGCGCATCCCGCCGTGCGGTACCTTGAGGAATCCGAGATATTTGCCGTAGACGTCCTTCAGCCCCTTCCTCGTCGTCCTCGTCCGCTTCCTCCTCTTCCTCGTCATCCCCTTCGTCGGTGTCACCGGTGACATTCGGACTCTCGTCGAGCTCGGGGGCGAGTCGCGTGGCTGGGCCCGGGGTCGTTGGTTGATCAGGCAGGACCTTGAGTTTCCCCGCTGTCTTGGTGGAACGATTGGCGCCACGAACCTTGGGCTCTGCTTGAGCGACGGCAGCAGACGACTGCGGGGGATTCGTCTTTGGCAGAAGCGGTTTTGAGGACATGGTCGTTTGCGACAAAAAAGGTGTATCCGCTCGTCGTGTCGCACAGCGCTCGCGGTCCAATTCAAAATGCCATCAGAAAATAATTAAATAATTAAATAAACCGGGGGCAAAACCATGACATCATCGCGATCACAGTGGTATGAGGGCAAAGGACAGTCAGCTCAAGGTCAACTGGCGCACGACGGACGGAGAGGGGGAACAACCCCCCGAAATGTGAATTTTTCTTCGCAGCACACGTCGCCCCTGCTAGGACCCCATTGGCTAGACTGCGGCGCAAAATCCAATGTTCCGCAGGATCGTAACAGTGCGGCGAACCCACCCGGGCGCGTTGCCGCACCTTCATGATCCTGGAAAATACCCTCAATCTCCCGCACGTCGATACACCGCCGGCTGCCGTGCCAAGCACCTGGCAAGCCTTCAGATCCAAATCACGGAACATGGTCGTCAAGTCAGGAGCAGATTAAACCAGGAGCCCTACCGCCCATCGTCCAGCCATCAGAAAACGTGTTCTGAACGCCTGTCCCAACGTCCGGCTCTGGTCTGGTGCCTGAACCAGCCCTTGTGATTTACGCTCGTATTCAGTCTATAATCAGGCTTTGAATTACTCACGCTCAGGGGGCGGGGATACTAATCGTCAGCCATGGGAGGTCGCCATGTTTCGTCCGCGAGCACTGCACGCGTTGGGCGTTGTCATGAGTCTGCTATTTCCCACTCAACCATCGCGACATGAATGAGACACAGCCAGTCAAGAAATCTTGTCTTACCTGAACGGACTAAAGCCCTCGGCCCCAGGGATCGAATACTAGAAAATATCTATTTCATCCGCGGTTTGATTACCACGCTCTCTCTTTTGGTGAACGGGGGCTGAGCGCGGACTTGATTTAGATCTAAATCTTGTAGTCAAAATCAGTGTTGTCGAAGGCCATGCATTATAATAATTTCCTTGAACGGGCTGCGACGTAACGGTGCCACCCCACCCTGCGTCAAGATGATAATAATGGATACCATTCCGATTGGTCCACGAGACATGATCGCGGCGTTTACTAGGGCCCTAGCTCGGCGAAAGGGGAACAAGGCCAGGCCACGCAAGTACAGCCAGACCGTCGAGCCCCGGGTCTAGAAAAAAGAGAAACGTCATCCACTTGGAAAAGACAAGAACACGATACAGTATATCCGCCCCGGTATCCCCCGGTATTCTCCCGCGCCAACCTTGTTGTGAAGGAGTCATCTGTCCTCGGGTTAGACGTCTCTTACTCCTTCTGGGGTGGCCATCTCCTTCTTCGTCCCTGCGCTTTTTCCCGAAATTTCTTTTCGCCGCCGCTAAGCCGATTATTCGGACTGGGTTCAAGATGAAACAGCGCGCCCGCGGATCCACCGAGAACAGAAGGATGATTACCATACAGTCCCAAAGCATAACCTGCCTTCATCCGCCGGACGCAACCTTCTTTTTCCACCTTCTTGTCAAGTAGGGGGCAGTCTTGGCCAGTGATGTGGCCAGCGTTTCTGTATGCTCAGAGGGGCCAAGTGCGGTGTATATATCAACTTTGGAAAAACACAGAAGGTTCAAAACATTTAGGAAAAACACTGGCAATGGGAACATACCCTTGCCTTGTCTGGGAAGCCAACCAGTTCCGGACAGTTAGTATTTACGTACGAACACGCCGGACTTGTCAAATTTCTCGGGAAAGGAGACCACCCCATAGATAGTACAATCTGGACCTAATATTAGTAAATTCATAGTGCAATTACCGCTCGCGGAAATTTCACAATACTGCGAGAAAAATGCAGAACACGACAAACTTGTTAATTAGGAGACCAAAGATGAGCTCTTCGGAACGCCTTTGAGCATGGAAATAATTTACAAATCCAATTTCCGGGATTCGAACAAGGATCCCAGCCCTCTATGAATAAGACCTCATAAGCCTGTCGACAGGTTACCGAGCATCGCACTCCCTTACCGTCAAAGACCTCTGCTCCGCGCTCCCAGGAAACGTAACATTGCCCACGAGTCAGGAAGCACTAGCAACCAACTGAGATGACAATACCGATTAGCAATTTTCATTTTGTCCGCACCGCCACTGCATGCCGTGCGAGATGATGGATTCAGCCCTCTGGTCGAAGTTGGTGCATGACAGCGTCAATCCACGGGAAAGCGGTTCTCCCTTCTCTCTAGAAATTCGTCCAAATTCTTGATCATAGGAGGCGGTCCTGATGGGTTTTAGATTCATCAAATGCACCCACGCTGCTAGTCGCTCCTCACCAACGGCATCCCCGAGGGTCGTGGAACGATCTCTCGTCCGTTCTCATCATATTTATGCTACGTGTTGAGCGATAAGTGATGGGTGTAAATATTATCTTTAAGGAACATAAAAATACCTGTGGCCGCCAATCAATGTTACATTGATTGAAGTGGATGTGAGTGAACACCGCTGATAAAATAATATCATCAAAAACTAAGTTTTACCGGCAAATAGGGTTCCCGCGGATTTGGCCGAATAATAATCCACGGGCATACACCGCGTCTCTAAACTGGAGCTGGCCCGTTGAGGCGCTGGAATGCTCGAAGAAAGTCAATTCGACAGAAGCGAACGCACGCGAGCCGAAAATTTGCGGGAAAACACGCACAAGCGGTGATCCGAGTACCTTTTTTTTACACCTGGGTCTAACACGCCAAAGGTACTCGCGTGGCCGAATTTCATGCAAGGGGGCCATAATTTCCGGTGCATCCAAGCCCGTCATACATCTAGAATTCGTTCCTCGAGCGCACACGTACCAAGAAGGTCGTGGCTGGAGAATCAAAGGTCGCAGGACTCGTCTTTGACTTCGAGAAAGCAGCGACACGCTCCGCATCTTCACAGAACGCGGCTAGCCATTTTAGTGCTTCTGAATCACCTCCCCTGATGCTCGTTGTAGCAAAGGGCAAGCCGAGTTCCTCGAGGGTTGGAATTTCAAAGCCCCCTTTGGAACCCCCAAACGAGTCTAGATTGTTGCATAAGGTCGTTTCGGTGGCGTGATCGGCGAAGAGAGCATGATACCGTAACATGTTACCTCCGTTTCCCGCCCATTGACGTTGAGATCATATCGCGATGTACGTGTGAACCGTCGGAATATCAGTACATCCGGGGGGGGAAATGTGGCCGGGGGACGGGAGAGGACGGTTGGGAGCCGCGAGACGCTTGACCGCCTTGGGAAGATAACCGTTTAAACAAGCGTGATGAGCCGAGCACCACGAGGGAATAGGCAGCGTGGTGCCGCCGTGTGTTTTCACCGCCGCCTGAGGGTCGTGCAGGGTACTATGGTTTGCGTTGCGCTGGCGGCCGGTGCGTATGTCCTTTTCAAATACGAGGTGCGTAATGCGCCACGCTGAACACACGACCGGAATCATGATCTGAGAGGGTGATCTCAGTGCAGAAAGGGAACGGGAAAGATCGCGCGAACGACAGAACGGTTCTGGGGACCCACCTACGGACAAAAGCATATTCTAGACCTCAGGGTAAACAACGAGTGAACAAGGTACCGGATAAAACACGTTTGGGGTTGAGATTGAGTGATACACTAGTAGAGGACGCGAACGTTGATGGTTGAAACTCGAATGTGGCTGGTCCACAGCGAGATATGATATTCAGGCCAATGCGAGTTGGGATAACATACAAGATCTGACAACAAACTCCAGTGCACGAGTCCATAATCTATATACGTGAGACCTGAATGTAGAGTGCACAACAAGGTATAGAAACAAAAGAGTCCCTCAACTGCCCAAAGATGAAATGCGAGACGACTAGAATTTCATTCTGCCAGAGAATGAATGTGACGGTACGTGCCCAGGGATGGACCCTTTGAGAGTCGAGGATGTGAGGGCTTGCATGGAGAAGCGTTGGAGGATCTGCTCATCGATGGGGTCGCGTCTCGGGTAGGCGAGGGATTGGAGATGATCAAGAGGGACGAGCTTTTCAGACAAGTGGATGGGATTTATTCTCGGGCTCGGGGTTGCTGGAGTGGAAGAGGATGAAGAAGGGGGTGATGGGCAGTTGGGGGACGTGTGACCTGGGAAGTTGTCTCGATACCTAGTGTGGTCTCTGCCGGCAACCAGATTAGGTTCCGAGTACGTAGTTTGACGGATACTACTTGAGGTGTGATGGGGGAGTTCGGCAGATGACGGCAGAGAGAAGGCGGTTTTACGGGCTGCTGGAGCTTCTGAGAGGTCCAATTGAGAAGCACTGGCTGACGTGGGGAATTGGGTGTAGATGGGGGTGGGAGCATGGGAGTGGTAGAAAGAAGAAGAGAGGGCGTCAGAGGTTGAGATGACACCTTCCATTGGCGCTTGTGACATGCGTTTCGCGACGACGGACTTTGGTAGATCGTCGTCTCTGCGGGACTTGCCATCACGGCGGGCACTACGGAACCAGCCGTCTGGGACGGGAACGTCACCGATCCCCTGGATATTATCGACTGTGTTGAGCCGATCAAGTTTTTGTTGGCTAAAGTATGCCGCTATCAAAGGGACGATTGGTCGCGTCACTCGGGGATTGCCATGAAACACGTACTGAGGTGCCACTTTCTGACGATGCCTCGTGGGCGATCATCGGGCAAAGAAACACGCACACTATAAGTTTGCTTTATTAAGCGTTCAGATTCGCTTGTTGCGCGGGATCGCGGTGAGGGGTACATGCTGTAGAGGATGATCGAGATAGGAAAAGTGAGCAGAAGAGGAGACAAGAGGGAAGTTGGCAGGGACGGATGAGAAAAAGGGATAAATGACTGACCTAATCATTTGCGCCCAAGGCATGGAAGCGCTTGCTGGATCATCGCTCACGTCGCATTCCTTTTGGTGGTAGAAAAGAAAGTCCTGGAGGGAGATGAAGAAAACGACGGGAGAAGAAGGTCACGGGACGCACATCACGAACACGACTGGGGCCCCAACCCATGCCGTCGGTCCTGGAAGGGAGGTGTGAGTAGAGGTGAGGTGGGAGGTGGGGTGTATGGACTGACCAGCGTTCCATGCCGAGACCGGTTGCCTCCGAGCTGGCGCTGCGCTCTTCCCAGACATAGACGTTGCCTGGAACGATGGCGCGTCGCTCTTCGGCATCGAGGCGACGGGTGATAAGTGGGATGGTGTTGCGTGCGACGGCGTAAAAGACGTGGAGAGCGTCTCTGGTTGAGCGGATACGAACGTTTTGAAGGGAAGGGTGTTGCATTGTAGAATGGGAGGGATGAGAAGGGGAGGAGGAGGAGGGGGGGAATGGGGAGGAAGGGGGAGTCTATATATTCATGAGTGGGGTTCGAAGAGTTGGAAATTATTTAAAGTTTGAATTGAGTTAACACACAACTTTTGTAGTGTGTTGTAGCGACATGGCGCACCTCCCTGGAGATCGGCGGTTACAAGAAAGTTAAAGGTCAAAAGGTAATGGAACCCACTCTATTCCCAATTCGCATCAAACCTTGAGCTTGATCTCCCTCATCTGAATAACCCCCCCCCCTCCTCCCCCTTCTCAGACACATGTGGTTCAACGCCACTAACCCGTTTTCGCGTGCTAGTACCATCCCAACTAACCACAGTCTGGCAACAATACGACCGGGCCACCTTGTATCCAGCATCCTACCTCCAAGGAGATTCCCGAAGAACCCATCCGCCGCCGAGACGGAACCCATCCACCTTGTATCGACACTAACCCCGGGAGAGAACCAGATCTAATCTTGAAAGAGTCCCCCCCCTGGCTGTGTCCCTCTTGGGAAACCGTTATTTTCGTGCTTTCGGTTGTTTCCGTCCGACTCTAGATGGACACTTAGGAACCGGGTCCTCTTTCCTGCGGCCTCCCGCTTCCTGTGACCATCTCTCCTCCAAATGAGACCGTACCGCCATTCCTCTGGCTAATGGCTGTGAGTCCCTGAGTCCTTGTTTACTCAATTCAATTCAATTCTACGGCTAGAATACCTCGAGGCAACTCCCCCCCCCCCCCACACACACACAACTCGAACCGCGAAGGTTCCACCGCGTCGAACCGATGTCAATGTCCGAGACTCCGTGGCGTACAAGTTCATGGCGGCCAATGACGGCGTCCCCGGGGCACTTGGACCCCACCCTCCTCCTTTGGAAACTGCCAGCTCATGTTTCATCGCGCCCAATCTCTCCATCTGTCCACAACGACTTGGCAACAGCCCATACCCACCCCCGAACTCATCGCTTTTCCCACGATACACACCATGCTGGCTCGGGCGCAATCATTCCAGAAAAGGGTTTTTGATCCCCTGTCATCATTCCTAGCACGTCACACAAAACATCTTTTCGCCCACACACACACAAGTTGCATTACGAACCCACAGCAGTTATCATCCGCCAGCGGGTAAGCTGAAATTCAGGGTGGCAAACGGGGATTACTCGTCTAAACATTTCATGAGCGTGGCAACAATGCTCTCCTTGCCAATTCGTTCCGACCCATATACTCTTGGTGGTTGAACCGGATCCATGCTTTCGAGGCGTAATTGACGCGTACATGCAGGCCCACTTTAGGGTCGTCAGTCTCTCCATGGCAATTCCATCTCTCTACCCAGTTACATCGCCGTTGGCACTCACCCTTTGACTCGACGCCGCATCACCACGATCCGGAAGCCAAACCGGACTCGATCGCAAATCCTGTGACAGGGTCTTTCAGACTTGGAGAACGCCCCTGCCTCAAGCTCTAGCATGCCCTCCCAGTCCCACCCATCACTGCGGACACAATCCCATTCCGTCACCATCCAATTCCCGGTAAAGAACGCGTGCGCCCATCATGGAATGTGTGGGTGCACCCAAAAAAAAAAGACCTTCACCCTCGACGTGTTCTTCATAAACCACATCTCAAAGTTTGCGCGTCGACCACCTTTGTGACAATGAGAATGCCTGTGCAACATTGTCCTGTCGTAATGCAATGAGGGGAGTGTATGTACCAATAGAAATGTAATGGATCCTGTGCCATGTCTGCTGGAGGTGAGTAACCCAACTCGAAAAGTACTAAACCGGTACTAGGGCTAGATCGGAAGCATGGAGCCACATCCTTGGTAAACACCACGTCTTACACCACCAAATGATCTTTTTTGTGGAAAAATGGAGTCAATATCGAAAAACTCAAAAAGCGGACGGATCTTACCTCGCAATGGAAGTACGATGGGTACCAAGTCTGGAATTTCGGCATAATGCATCTGGTCACGGAACATGTACCGTACTCGTAATGATTTAGGGGTCTCTGGCGTCGGGTCACAGAATCCTTGTATACCCGACTATGCACGCAAATGGGTCAGTGTCGTGTGAACATTCCACCGCATTTCCAAAAATCACCTTGGGTACCTTGTTTGACACGTATAACTGACTATTATGCACAAGCGCTTGAAGGGGTATCGTCACGTCTACGTCGAGACCCGCTGTGTCATCGTCCAGAACCCCCGGTCCATATGTGGCCTCCAATATAACCAGTCCTAACCAGAGTTGGTAAGATGAGAGGGAATGTCGCATTCAAAATGCCGTGAGTGTTACCTCCTATCGCTCTTTCAGCATCCATATGTCTTCTAGCAGGCTCCCTCAAAACGAGAATGGTATTATCGGTCTCCCTCATTACCGCCGACCGCTCCTCTTTCAGCGCTCTTCGGGCAGCATCAAAGTACCTGAATCCCCGTTCAGCAAAAACACCGAAATTCGGATAAAGTGTTGACGTACTTGGCACGCTGTGCACGACGGCGAGGTTTGAGTATGAATTGGTATCCAAGCACCAATGCCGTGGAGGGTATTATGGTAGAATACAGTGCCAATGTCCCATTGTTCTCTGGCGAGAGAATGATTGGCAACGTCCATTTTTGCCGGAGATACGATAATCTGACGGCACGCTGAGTCAAGGTAAACGGAGCATCAGATGGGCCTCACTCAAGTCTCACGAACACTCCCCCATCACCCACTCCAGCGGCGGTAGAAAAGGCACTCCTTTTCCCATTCCACTTTGCCGAGATGGAATAGGCCAGGCCTGGTAAACCAATTTCCACGCTTGCTTTTAGACGAAGGGCAAGCTCGTGGAGGAAGACTGAATAATTCACTGTCAAGCATGATTCTATGCCGTGAAGAACCAGTCCATACGACCACGATCCAACACCTACACCGAAGCCAGTAATTGACCCAGGTCCATTGTCAAACATGGGTTCGGTGGGGCCTGGGGCCTGTCTATATTCATCTGGTAACGTCAGATCAAACGGCTTTGACGAATGCACGTGGAGCTCAAGACGACCAGCAGGCGACCCTGGCGAGAACGTCCAACTTGTTGACACCTGAGTCGGGGAATGACGGAACAACCGGCGACCGAACGATAAGGTCAAGAACGGAGGTAAGGTGCGCCACAAAGCGGGGATAAAACCCGTTCGCACCACAACGGCATTGTCGTTGTCATTGTACGTCGTCGTTGCGGCGATGATGTGAGGTTTCAGAAATCCAGCCGTTAGCTACATTCACCGTCCCCTGAGTAAAGAGTTAAAGGGCGTCCCAAACGTGTGAAACTTACGTCGAGCGCGATTCGCGGCGAAAACTGGTGCTGTAGAGTTCCAGTCAAAGTACGGGTGATACTGCGCGGGCCTGTCTGGGCATGAGCATTGAGGGCAACAGTGGTTTTGGGTCCTAAGCGCTTCTACAGGATGGAAACACTGTCCGTTAGATCAGTGTCACCGGACATTGATCGATGGGATCTGACCGTAACGTTCTGGTGGACCCCGAAACTGGTGACGCCAATAGCACGTATGTGGTTGAGAATGTTTCGGGAATTCGGTTTAGAATCGTCGGTCCTCGCGAATAGGGAGGAAGCATTAATGGAACAAATAACCGAGCCTCTTGGCTGAAGAAGTTGTTCAACAACTTCATGGCGGCGATCAAATTCCCATTCACTGAGCGCCGTCTTGATCTGATTTTCCGTTCGCTGAGTATTTTGGTCAAAAAGTTTCAATAATATCAAGAGCGCACTTCTTCGTTATCTTTCGAGCGCAGCTCCGCGGGCCATTGAAATTTCAGACCTTCTGGACCTGAGTACCGAGAAACAGGAATTTATAGGAACCTCGGATTGGAACGGCAGGTCGTGGAAACCGCTTACCCAGGCGATCATAAACTTGTCTGTTGGAGCAAGACCGGAGTCACATGAATGGCGCGGAGGAGAAACACGGGATGTGGTAACGCACCGAAGAAATGGATCTGATAGAACTGTTTTATACATGACAGTTAGGAGTCACGGGTTGCAACACGTCAAGATGGAGGTGAGAGCGTTTGAAAACAAACCTTCATAAGCCTTCTGGATGTCGAGAAATTTAGAGGTAGCGGTTTCCTTGGTGCGTTCATCGTGTTGCTTGTCGGGATGGAAGATGACTGACAGGGCTCTGTAGCGCTCCCTTATTTCATTCTGGGATGCGGTGCTTGGCAAATTGAGCACGGCACTGAGTGAAACGTCAGCTACAGTGAGCACAAGAGTCCAGAAATACTGACTAGAGGTATTCTCTTGTCTCTATGGAATCTACGGTGGAGGTCATGTAGGAGTTTGTTACCGAGTGTCGGACGCGTTTTGGAGGTCGTGGTCATGTGACGTTCCCATCATTTCCCATCATTTCCCACGGTGTAAAGTGCCACGTTCGCGTTCCTAACCAGCCTACAAAATCATTGTCAGCCCTTCACCACCAACCATGACCTCCCGCATCAACATCGGTCGTCCAGTCGCACCGAGCTACAACGCCGACCCACACGGTTTCTCAAATTCTCGCCCTTCTGCGGGTTACAGAGCCGCAAACACGGATGACCCACTGGACAAGGTTAGAGCGGTTGCAAAACAAGTCGAAGATGCCATCGAGGTCTACTCACAACCCCTCCGACCCCACCTCCCTGCAATTGGTCGCTTCCTCATCGTCGTCACGTTCTACGAAGACGCGCTTAGGATCTTAACACAGTGGAGTGACCAGCTCTGGTATCTGCAAACGTACGTCTCTCCGTCTTTTTCGGCACCTTCTCCTAAGCCCTTTAAAGTCACAGACACTTTTACTGGGGCATCTCACATCTCTTTCTGCTTCTAAACGTCATTGTTCGTGTTTTTTTTTCTACCTCAGTCGCCGCATCAGTCAACCGTGACAACCATAGGTCATGCTGGGAGCATCCTCGGCCGTTATATCGAAACGTTTCACCGAATATGCAGTTCTGGGTCTCTTCCTTGTCGTCATCTCCCAAGGCTTTGGTTATGGCCTCATCTTCGACTTGAACTTTTTCCTCCGAAACCTCAGTGTGATCGGCGGTCTCGTCATGGTGTTTAGTGAAACGCTCATCTCTAAGAAGAAAAACTTTGCCGGTTTACCCTCAATCAGCGAGACAGACCGCAAGAAATAGTCTGTAACCTTTTCCACATCTCTTACTCCTTCTAATTTTGTTCTGCTCTAGTTTCCTCCTTGCAGGACGCGTCTTGCTCATATTCTTGTTCCTTGGGTTCATTCTTCAGGGGAAATGGAGTGTAGGTCGTATTTTCGTCTCTCTTTTCGGTCTTGCCGCATGCACTATGGTGGCTGTCGGCTTCAAAGCCAAGTGGTCTGCTACCTTTTTGGTTATCGTATTGAGCATTTTCAATGTCTTTGCCAACAACTGGTGGAGCGTACATGGCGCACATCCACAGCGTGATTTCCTAAAGTGAGTACCTGGTCGACTTGTATTCCACGTCCCTCACGCGTATTCTACAGATACGATTTCTTCCAGACGCTCTGTAGGTCCTTTGAATGATACTGCGTGTCGCTTGCTTACCGTTTTCCACAGCAATCGTCGGTGGTCTTATCCTTCTTGTAAACATTGGCCCAGGTAAACCTCTTGTGACATACCATCCTTCCCCCATTGACCTCTTTTCAGGTGGTCTCTCTGTAGACGAGAAGAAGAAGACGTATTGAGGGACTGTCATGCTTGTGTGTACTGAGTAGCTGTGCGCTGCTGGGCGGAGGTAAATTGTGGTCTCTCTGTTCGACCCTGAGTACATACGCCGAATAAGCACATAATATTGTCTATGCATTCAGGTACACCGATTTTATCGTGTGCCAGATTTCGTTGCACAAACGACCGCGAGAGTTTTCGTTAGTCACATTGTAATATTTACGAGGTCGGACGGCGACGTTTGTCAAGATGCACGATGTCAAGGTTTATACCGTCAACGGCGCCGCTGCGGGATCCTCTTCTTCGATACCTGACTGGCTCACTAAAGCGAGGACAACTAAAACAAAAGGAAAACGAGCGCTCAGAGAACATGTCGAGGGTCAAATAGAACTCATCCAGGGGTTCGAGTTTCCAGAGGCCAGCAACAAAATCAAAACTACACGAGACGGACACCATGCAATCGCAACGGGGACGTACAAACCCCAGATACGAGTCTGGGATTTAGACGAGCTCACTCTCAAATTCGAGCGGCATGGGGATGCAGAGAACGTCGACTTCATTGTAAGCGAGTCTTTTGAAAAACGCGCAGTGAGGACATGGCATGCTCAGCCAGACACGATAGATCTTGTCAGACGACTGGACAAAGACGATACACCTCCAAAACGACCGCACGATCGAGTTGCACACGCAGAGCGGCTTCCATTATCGAACACGCATCCCCCGCTTCGGTCGTTCCATCGCATACCACTACCCATCCTGCGATGCGTTCATATCAGCCTCTGGAAACGAGATATACCGTCTCAATCTCGAACAAGGGCGGTTTATGAATCCGCTCGTGCTCACCACCAGAGAGGACGACCCGATCGTCGGGGTTAACTGCATAGACATCAATCCAGCGCACCAATTATTGGCGTTTGGGATCGACGGGCGTCCGACCGTGCAGTTCTGGGATCCCCGTTCGCGTTCCGCCGTCGGCGTCCTCGACCTGCCCAAGGGTCGTATCGCTCGCAGCACGGGACGGGCCAGGGTGACGCTTCCGGGCGTCGACGATGGATCGCCATCGGACTCTTTGGCGGTGACGGCGATTGCGGCGAGGTCGGACGGACTCTCGTATGCGATTGGCACGTCGACTGGACACACGCTACTTTATGATATACGTTCACCCCAACCGTTCGCGTTCAAGGACCAGGGATATGGATTGCCTCTCAAGAACGTCGCTTGGCTGGAGGGTGGCAACCGCATGGCGGGCGATGGGATGGTTCTCAGTGCGGATAAAAAAGTCATCAAAATTTGGGATCGGAATACGGTATGGGTAGTACTTTTCGTACCGTGTTATACGCTGATGTACTTTTCCAGCCATCGTCAAATTTTGTATCCATCACGCCGGCCACCGACCTCAATGATATTCATCACATACCAGGGAGTGGTTTACTCCTCACCGCCAATGAAGGCATCAAAATGGCAGCGTATTACGTCCCTCAGCTTGGTCCGGCACCGCGTTGGGCAAGCTTCCTTGAAAATATCACGGAGGAAATGGAGGACCAAGGTGTGCGCAACGTGTATGAAGACTACAAATTTATCGAGAGGAACGAGTTGCGGACGTACGTTATCCCGTCTTGTCATTCATGTACGTTCCATTGACTCTCTTCCTTTGAACGCAGTCTCGGGGTGGATCACCTCATTGGCACTCCTGCACTCAAACCATACATGCACGGCTACTTCGTGTCCCTCAAGTTATATGACACTGCACGGGTTATCGCCAATCCTTTCGCTTATGCAGAGCACCGCGAGAAGCTCGTCAAAGAACGCCTCGAGAAATTGGCGGATAGTCGTATACGCACGCGGAAGGACGGTGCCGCATCGTCTGTCAAAGTCAACAAGGCACTCGCAGAAAAGATTGAACAAAACGCAGAAAGGGAACGAAGGAGAGAAGAGAAGAAAAAGGCGAGAAAGGCCAAGAAAGCTATGGAGAATGATGAAGGGAACGCTGCATATGTAGCCATGTCCGTCGACGAAAATGAAGAGGGCGGTGAAGAACAAATTACATTGCTTAACGACCCTAGGTTCAAAGAACTCTTTGAAAACCCTGACTTCATGGTGGACGAGATGAGCAGGGAGTATGCCCTCCTCAATCCCTCTGCCGTTGCGCTGAAGAACACAGATTCATCGCGTGGGAAGACGGCTGTGGAGAGTGAGGAAGAAGAAAGTGAAAAAATGTCGTCCGATGGGTTGGGTAGCAGCGGTGATGAGAGGAGTGAGGATGTCAGCGAGAGTGACGACAGCTCCGATGCCGGTGGTAGGTACAGAGAAAACGAATTCATTTCCGGGGACTGACGCATTGCGTCGCAGCGCTCAATCAAAACGATCCCCGATCCTGGGTCAGACACAAGAACGCACGTCTTCAGCAAGTCTACTTGCGGACACGTGATGCCAATAGACAGTCGAGCAAGGTCAACTTTGTGCCCCTTGTCCCCCAAGCGGCCGCGTCTGCTGGCAAGACCGCCGACAAGGACGCTTCGTTTGGACAACGTCTTGTTTCTCGACACCTGCCAAAATCCTCTGTGGACTCACCTTCGTCCGCGCGGTTTAGCGCGGATGGCGGCATGGAGATGAGTTTTGTTCCCTCCGGTAATGGTGGGGACGACCAAAAGATAGCGCTTGTGAAGAAGGATGTACGGAAAGGCGTTGAAGCATTTGGTGCGGGTATGGAGCGGGGTGTGGAAGAACCGAAAGGCGAGATGAGTGAAAGCGAACGGAATGGACGAAAGCGACATAGAAAGGGGATGCGGAGTGGTAGTAAAAACGTATTCAGACAATTGAGCTCGTAGCTGTGATCACCGTTGTTGTTCCTTCTCTACCGTTGTGATGGCAGATCATTGTGAGTCGCTGTAAAGATCCACGACCAGACGCACTAAATTACGATGTAGCAACACAATCGCAATACGCTGCTGCTGCTCGCGTCCCACTCATAAAGTCACCTGCAGTGAGGGTGCCGCCCCCAGTGAGTCTTTCCCATTCCACCATCTCGCCTTCATCTCACCCGTCTCTCATCCAGGTCGAACTTCCTCCTGATATTCACCCACTTCCCGACAGCGTCACTCCCTATGTGAGTCCTCGCAGATCAGTACAATTCCATGCCGACATCTCCTCGTAGTTCGTCTATCCGTTCGTGCTCGAACCACATATCCTCACCGTCGAGTCATCACGGCGAAACACGCTCGCCGCCTACGTTGCACGGCGCGAGGCCCTCCTACGATCTCGCGAGGACGAAAAAGAACGACGACGACGGGAGGCACTCAGACGGGTCGCCCCTGGATTCGACGGCAACGGGACCCCGCTCCAACCCATGCGCAGCACAGCGTCCGAGAAACATCCCGAGCCTCCAGGCGGTCCTGGCCAGGTTTCCGAGGAGAGCAGAGGCAGCGTGGATGTCATGGATAATCTCGTGGACGAACTCGAAAAGATGGTGACTACTTCTACCGCTGGTACTAGGACAACGACATGAATCAATGATGGAGCGTTTGGGGGCAATGATTGTGTTTACTGTATGACGTTGACGCAACCCGTCGCTCTCGCGATCGGCTTCGCATGGACGCTTTCACCATCGATGCGAACAGCTCATCTCCGCATAATGGGCAGTCAGCTGTCGACACCTGATAATGGAGAAACCAATCTGCCTGAAGTAACATCGGGAACCGTCCGAGAGGGGTTGGATAAAGCCCAATGAACGGTACGATACCATGCTACAGTGATTCGTCGGGCAGAACCGAGGTTCCCATCTAACACGTCATGCCAACTCAACCAGTCATTGATGTGATTCGGTATCGTTCCACTGTGGCCGCCGGGAAATGACGCTGAGCAAGATGATGGAAAATTTCAATGATTGAAGCAACGATCAAACGCTAAACCATGATCATGATGGAGCTATGCTCATTCCCACTCCATTACCCATCGCAACCAGTCAAGCGATAATAGATGAGTTCAAGACTTTCTCGGACTTGTGGTATTGCCGTGGCCGGCGGTGCAGAGTTTCGGATGTTCGCTCGAGTGCGTGGATACTTTCTCCATGAAGTACTGTCAAGGCATCGGGCCCTTCGATGCGAGGGAGGGAGAACCAGGACAATATGGTACTTCATCGCTTCTTGGCTGCTAGGTTCTTTTTCCTCTCAAAATTTTAGTCCGATGGTCATCACTCTATCAGTCGTGACCATAGGCTGCGGATTCAAGAGGAACGTGAGTTCGTTTTCGGGTCGTCCAAGCTGTGACCGTCCAATGATGCAATCAACTCGTAACGATCATAACTTGATGGCCTCACTTTGGGATGAACCGGTGCGTTCCCACTGGCGATGTCGGTTTTGATTTAGCATGAGAACGTGTGCCAGTTGACGGGGCGTTAATCAATTTGGGGCCTGTATCGCCCTCATCTTTCCAGTCTCTTGGCATCGGATGGATGTCCGGGAGCACCGGGTGATAGGGAGCAGTATACAATGCGTGCTCCTTGTTCTCCGCCGCTAAACTATTTACAGCTCGATTATCATGCAAACCTGTGAAGTATCCACGCTGCATTTGGTCACCTTAGGCCATAGTGACGTTTATTCATCTGGAATATTGGGGTCACCATCTGGTCAATCAATGCAATAAGGCAAACGCCGAGAGTGATGAATGCCCAGAACTTGAAGATGCATGCACGGCCCTGGTCATTTATCAACACAGGAACATGATCCTTCATTTCGCGTGGTAGGGTGCACACTGGCAATTACTTTATTACTCATCCCACCATCTGTTTGCTGGGATCTTGAATTACAATACTAATGGAGCAATCGCATATTAACCGTTTGATGTAGCCCATGGGTCTTCTCCTGTCGACCCTCTAGATGCGGACGACCTCCCTAATCGTAGTTGATTGCTACCGAGATCAGCGTCGTAACCTTGATTTGAGACTTGCGGAGTTCTTTGTGACGACGAGTAGGTTCCTGAGAGAGGGAAGCCTGTGCCTGATCCGGTGGTCGAGAACGTGGTTGAGGATGGTGCAAACGACCCTTGGTTGTTCATAGAAAGAATTCCGCTCGTAGGAAAGCCAGAGGTGCCAGGTGATGAGAGCGACACCCGCAACTTACGGGTCGGTTCAAAAGGGGGTGCTTTGCTGGATAACGGCGTCGATGAACCGACGGAACTCGTTGAGCGAGACAGCGAAGATGACGGGGATTGGGAGAAGATCGTGTTAGCGGAGTGTGATGACGCCGGCGTCGCCGAATGAATGAATGCCGAAGACCCAGGATGAGATACTGACGAGGGTGACGAGTGTAAGGGCCCTGAGGGATGAGCCAGGCCAGGGGGATGCGACAACCCTGAGGCGTTGAGGTCGTTGCTTATTCGATAAGCGGATTGTGACCGGGGCTGATGGCGAGGAAGATGTGGAGGTGAAATTGGTGGCTGGTAGATTCTTAGTGGAGGTGGACGTCCGATAGTACCAGGATGCGACTGGCGTCGCCGCTGTGTTTCTGTCCTCGAAGGATCTCCGTGCAAGCTATCCCATGCGTCGCTGTGCTGCAAACCCTCCCGCTCCGCGACTTCGATCTCCCGCTGGATCTCGGTGAGCTGGGCCTCGAGATCAGGGATCACAGAGTTCTCTAGTTTCTCCTTCTTTATAGTCAATCGCTCCAACCTCTGGTTCAGCGTCGCACACTCTCCTTTCACGCTCTCCTTCCTTTTCCTCACCTCCTCTGCTCGTTTCTCTCGTTCCGCTCTGATCGTGTCGGCTTCCCCCTTCACAGTTCTGAGAACCTCTTCGGCTTCCGACTGATTTTCCCTTAATCCTATTAACTCCTGTTCGTCAGCTACTTTCAGCTGCTCGACCTGTTCCCGGCTTTCATTTGCGCGTCGCACGGCATCTTCGAGGGCGCGGACACGTTGGCGCCCTTTACCTTCTGCAATGCCGGCCTTCTCCGACGCTCGTTTCAATACGTCAATCTCAGCACGCAAACTGGTGGTGGTTTTGTTCGCGTCGCGTCTCGAAGATTTGAGCGCAGCTTGTAACGTAGCCTGCTCAGCTTGCAGAGCGTTTAGCTGGTGTGAGAGCGTTCGCATACGCTCTTCCGGAGCGGGCGTCTGGGAAGTTGATGGGGAGGGCGACGAACATTCGTTGGTATTGTTCGTCGATGCAGATAGCATCTCCGGCGTCGCGATGGCATGATGGTCATCACTTCGTTCGTTATCCAAGGTCGTGTTCTCAGCGTCTACATCACACCCTGAGCCGTACGCCACGCCGAACACACGTGTACACTCACCTTCGGTGGTGACCTGCTTTCGCATGGTCCCGCCACTAACGAGCGCTAAATCAATGTCATACTGTCTCCCAGGGTGTAATCCATAGATGACGATGATGGCTTCGTCAGCGTGATCGTTCATGCGAAGGATGACGCGTTGCCAGTTGGAGCCGTTCACATCCACGGAGAGCCCATGAGACATAGCATCCGCAATAATTCCGCGCGAGTCCAAGATAGTATCGTTACCGATGTCATTTGAGGTGTCACAAACGAGCTCTGGCTCTGGCTCATCGTCTGTGGTAGGTTGTGTATCAAGGGTTGATGAAAGGATGAATGTAGCAGAGACGGATGTTATTTCTCGTACTGCCAGTGTGAGGTGAGGTGTCCACGGACGTATGGAATGCCACTCGGAGGGGCTAGATGCGGAAGAGTTCGGAGCAGCAGCGATAGACGCATCACCCATGTCAAGCGGGAAAGAGATGATGACTGTCAATGTCGAACACTAAGTGACCTGATTTGAGCAGAAAGGAGGCCCAAGATGATATATCGAGTTTCTGGGCACGTTCTCTCGTGGCTGAGCCTGTCACTGCAGTCTATGGTGGCGGAGCGATGGTAAGTGATTGCAAGCAATCTGGCGTTGTTTGGATCTAAAGCTTTTAGTAAACATCTAAATAAGGAAGTTTGGCTTCACCACAAAGAACACTACGCCATGTACGGACTTGGACAGCCTGGACGCCTGCCACCCACATTCCTATCCCAAGCACTTCTTTCTCTACAATTGTAATTCTCACCACAATAGAATCTGATCTGAATATGCATATTCAAAATTTGTATTCTGAATGTAAGTCGGGCACCAAGCTCGACGTGAAGAAACGGATGATATGCGCACTCGTCAATTGAGATGGATAGCACGAAACAGTAGCAGTAAATATCCCTAGCCACCTAGAAAAGAAATGTGGAAGAGCAAGCAGACGTGGAAGACGGGGTCGAGTGTTCGAGTTGTAGCACACCTTAGCAAGGCAACATACCGCACACCATCACCGGCTAATGACCGTCGTGTCTGAGGGTGAGTTTAGTTCCCCCATCTGAGCCTGTTCCCAACAATGCGTTGCATCGTGCACCGAAAAACCAACAAGGGCGACACCTGTTCAAGAACAAGCTCGTAGCACTTGACAACAAATCATATTACTCAGTGCATAAAGTCAATGATAATGATGGACATGTTCTCGCCTCGCTGGAACTCTGGCTTTGGAAACAATGCAAGCTTCCCACTCTCTTCATCCCAAGCTGCCCTTGCCACTCTATGATTGTAATGTTCAGCGTAAATCAGTGGGTGGACAAACTCCCCAAAATCGGCTTCGGGAACGTTGATACCTGTGATATCAAAAGAACTACGCTCGCAAAAGACTGGCTGTAGAGGCGTAGGTAGCGATCCAATTCCTACTCTACCGTAACCAAGATCCCAGAATGCACGTTGTGGACCCAGGAGCATCGGAGACGTGAGCTCTCCCGGACACGTATACGTTGAGAAGTAAGTTGGATGTATCCCCGGTGGATCTGTGTCAAAACTCGGCACAATGAAGAGGCATTTGTTCCTGTAGAATATAGTAATACTGGGGGTATCGACCGCCGGGGGAGAAGGCACCAAGTAAACAGCACGAGGGGACATGTAACCGCATGGAAAACGCCAGAAGTGCTCTACGAAGATGGGCTCACAAACAGTCGAAGCTGAAGCCATATGGGGGGCCTTGTATGCTGCTACTAGCGTCGTATTCGCGACCACGACCGTTATCTGGGAGTCCGTGATACGCAACGCATACGAGTGCTTCGCCACCAAGTTGTCAGCACCCGATGTGATCAATTATCGTGGTACTTACGGAGCGTTCGCCAGCCTCCCATCTGACCTTCATTGTACTATGTTCTGCAAGCTTGCGATAACAGGACTCGAATTTCAATACTTTTATGAGATGCCTTGGCTTTGTCCGACTGCGATCGATCCACCCATAGACAATATAGTTTCCTAGGGCAGTAAAGTTCTCGATTTTCTGGACTGTAACGGTCCATACCATCTCCAGTTTTGGAGGATAACTCTCCAAAAGATGGATGAGATATACTCCAAGCCTCGTTCTGGATGGAGGAATCAGGGTCTCGCAGTATGAGCAACGGGACAAGAAGAAAGCATACTCATTAGGGTGGTCCGAACGAAGCACCATCAGCAGATCTCCTTCGTCACTCGAAAATATACACATGTCGGCCAGGTCTCCAGCTGGGACCGAAGAGTACGTGGTTGATTCGCCTAAGGGATCATTTGCTCTGCAAAACATCACTCCATCTTCGCCTGCTTTTCGGCACAGCACAACCAACCACTCTCCGCCTGGGAGAAAAGAGATAGCCCACACAGTCGATGTTAGTAATGAAAGACGTGTGGTCGTATAATGGGACGGTCTGAGATGCAAACCGAGGGGAAGACGATCGAGGCGTGTTAATAGTATCGCTTTTTGGCGTAGAGCCGTGTTGGAAAGCGACTTCATGTGATGGCGGAGGTGCGGAAGTCTTCTGTTGTCGGAGATGCGTAGCAATGCAGAATACCACACCCAATCGGCTTTGGTCACGGAGGCTAATGATCGACAAGTCTGCAAGAGAAGTCAGTGTTGAGTAACCATGACACAATAACTTGGAAGTACCATGCCAACATGAATGATATCGATGACCTCGCAATAGGAGAGTATCTCTAACCACATGTCCGGATCGAAGTCAACAACAAAGCTGTACTCCTTCTCACTCGACGAGTGTAGTACATCTTGCACAGAAGAATCCGGGAGGATGATACTTGTTGGTGAAGGGGATCTGCGTTTTCGCTTTGATCTGAACGAAAACTTGATTAGGACGCTCAAATTAGGCTTGAACTGAAGAAAGAAGGATTTGGGTGCCATGAACTGTAAGGAGCGTAGTGGACTGGGGAGGATGAGTTGACGAGTAAGAAGATCATAAAAACGCCGCTCGGTGGGTATCCAATGGGATCCGGTCGACGTACAGTAGTAGTACCCAGGTTCAGGGTCGTGAGCACCCTTGGGACCTACCGTAACGTTTGGTTCTGAATACCTGTGTAGTTTACTTGAGGCCAACGGCTTGTTCTCGTCGTGCAATACCAGGATCATGATGTCACTAGTACTAATGTCACGGTAACCCGCTGATGGTGACCTCATTAGTGACATTCAAGTTACAAATGTGTGACAGAATACGGCTCGAAAACGCACCGACCAACCTGTACAATCCCGCATCTTTCAAGTTATACGGACTCGGTGAGTCGTTCCCGTTTGCTCAGGCTCCGCGAAGCTTCGAACGTGATCAATGTCAAAGTTGATCATGGTGTACATAGGCAACACTCTCCGCGTCGCGGCGTCGGACCTCCAAGTTGCTCAGGTTCGTCTGTCAGAATGACCGACTCCGCTTCACTACGAGTCCGATATTCATGAACTCAAACAGCCCTGCCTGGACCAGTAGTCATTCCACACAGAAAGTGGATGCTAACGGTCCAGACTTCGGAATGCCACTGCGCACCTAGTCTTGTGACCAGACCGTCTATGAGGCAAGCCGTCGATAGAACCACTCCGCACTGTCAGTTTGGCTAGTAGGAAGTTGTTTCAATGAAAAGAACAAAAGAAACAGACTAATTTTATAATATAATAGCACAATACTTTAGCAGAGAATTTCATTAATGCATTAAGATTTCATGTTAGAAAGTCTGAATCGTCCAAAACCCTTCTCCCGAGTCGTGATACCTTGAAAGAACATTTTGTGCGTGATCATGCCTTTTCAAAAGCAGTGTCGTCCTTCTCATCAACCGTTTTCTTGGCCACGATGTCCTCCAAATTCCTCTTCCCAACGTCGCGCGAGACGGCCCAGGCACTAAAGGCATGCCCTTGCGCAAACACTTCTTCAATCTCCTCGAGCGTGCGTTGTGCCGTCTCGGGGAAACAAAACGTAAAGTGAATCGCTGCCGCAAAGTTGAAGGCGGCGAACACAAAATACGTCTTCCAAGCGATAGTCGATAGCCCCGGCGGGACGGCCCAGGCGAGCGCAAAGTTGAAGAGCCAGTTCGTCGCGGTAGCGAGCGAGACGGCCTTGGCCCGTACCTTCATGGGGAAGATCTCTGCGGGGTATGTCCACGAGACAGGTCCGATGGTGATAGCAAAGGAGCAGACACAGAGGTATGAACACACGATTATGGCCTTGGTCACCGCCGCGTGGTCTGTGATGACCCAGACCTTGGAGCCATTGATACTCCCCCATTCTCCATATCCACCCTGGAGACCGCCGACAAGGCAGAGGAAGAAACCCATAAGCGTGGCACCGATGATTAAGAGAGGACGGCGACCCCATCTGTCGATGTAGAGTATTGCAGGGATAGTGAACACGACATTGAGCACGTATTGGACGGAGTCAGCGATGAGGTTGCCACGCCGCCCAGTCAAACCAGCCCCTTCGAACACATATACGATGTAATACATCATGACGTTCATCCCAGACAGCTGAGACCACATCTGAAGTGAGCAACCAAGGCCAACGCGGCGGAGGATACCGGGCTTCAATAGGTCCGCATACGATTTGGCCCCTTCAGTGCGTTCAAAAGCAACCTGTTCCTTGATCTCCTCAAACTCCAAAACGACCAGTTCGTCGTTGCTATTCCCGTTTCCGTGTAGATCAGCAAGAATTTGGAGAGCCTCTTCCTCACTAAAAAGGATGTGGTGAATAAAGACAGGAAGAGTGGCAGAGAACCTACCGATCGTGGTCGATGAGCCATCGGGGGGATTCAGGGAACCATAACATCCCGATCCCGAGTAGTATTGCAGGTATAACTTGGAGACCCCATGGAATGCGGAAGGACGCAACGCCGTTGATGTACGAGCAACCGAATTGAACAAAGTACTGTAGCATGATTCCCCAGGTGATCGACCATTGTTGCAACGACACAAGCCGACCACGAATTGCAGGAGCAGTGATCTCGGATTGATAGATGGGGACTACAGTGGACGAGAGGCCGACTGAAATACCGCCAATGACACGACCCACTACCAGCATACCACGATTCTAAACGGAGGACAATATGTGAGCAGTTGCGTTCACCTGGTATCGATAAGAGAAACCACGCACAATCGCAGCACATTGCAAAATACCGCCAATGACCCAGATAACACTGGCGAGGATGATGGTGTTCTTACGACCAATTCGATCAGCGAGGGCAGTCACCGACAGAGCGCCGACCAAAGAGCCCGCGGGCATTGACGCAACGATAGCACCTTGCGCGTTGGATCCAGGCTAGTTTCATGTCGTCAGCTGTACGGATAAGCACTACCTCGACTTACGTTGTTGAACACACGGAGGTAGGCATCATTCTACACGCTTTTTGAACGATGGAGAGCTAAAAGTGCGAGGGACGACGCTTACGCTCAACACTCCGGACATGGACGCAATGTCCAAACCGAAAAGACCGCCACCAATGCATGCGAAAGAACCTACGATGTACTAGTTGGAGAACGTTAGGACAAGTATCCAATATCTAGTATAACACGTACCGGGTTTGCTGCGATACGCGCGCTGTACTATATTGAGGTTAGCTAACCCAGAACCAATCACAGGGAGCAGGAACTCACCCCAGGCATGGCGACAGAGCACAAGAAATGGGAAGAGGAGCACCCAAATCACTGGTACCCGGATGGCTCACACTTTATACCCACGTTGTGACCAAATGGTAGGTCCGCATCAACTACGGCCGGAAAACCAGTTGGCATGAGGTCATGAGACGCCAAGACTCTTGCGGGAGGTAGTTCGGCTCCGACCGCCACGCGAAGCACACAATCGTGTCGGGTTAAATGAGGAAATGGTGCGTGACATCGCTGCCCCAGTTACTGGGGTTCATGACATTATTGATGCCGGGTCTTGTGTTGCGGTTACCATATTCATGTCACTGCCGTTAAACAGCTACACACGAGCGGGGAAAAAGGGACGAAAGACATACCTCTCATCAACGGGACCCCGCGGTTGAGGTGTAAAGCCTCTCTGATCATAAGCACCAGTGATCATGAGGCCTAATTAGCCGCAGCTGGCAAGCTCGAACGGCCCGGGTGGCTACAGCGCTGCCCCCTCAGACGATGGTGCCGGTGAGACATCGTTCCCGTAGCCACTGGTAGTGGCACTTCATTGTTATCGATGTCATAGGCATATGGGCCAGTGGTCACTACAGTTATCGCGGAACAAGACACGGACGGAACTCGAACGATACCACAGGAGCACGCGTAGCGTCATGACGCATAAACAACACTCATATCTGGAACCAAAGATGGTGTACATGCTGAACAGGACCGTGGCCACCTACGTTTATATCGAGAAGCTTCATACGGGCGAGGAAAGAGCTGGAAGAGGGGGTCCGGTCCACGAAGGGTCGGGATCTAAAAAGTTGGTCGTTCCAACCGGAGATAGTTTAGGCTGTTTAGCAATTGAAGCTCTGTAAAGATATTGGCAACTTGAACTTGGGTGAGAACCATGAACAACTTTGCCATGATATCACCTCACACTCGTACACGAGTAGCGACCGAATTATATACTGCACTTCCACGTCACTCTAGTATGATCTTCCAAACATGGTCCAACGTTTCGCATCCTGGCCACACGCAACACATTTGGTCTTGCCATGCTCGATGGGGGTCCAACGACCTTGGTCAAACGGGATCGCGAGGGACTTGGCTCCCGCAGATGGCGCGCGTTCATCCTGGGGCTCCGCACTATTGGAAGAGACAATGAGCATTCCCGTACAACCCCTTCCACCCATGATCGCAGGAAAACAGAGAGAACACTCACGATCGACCACTTCGTTCCTTGATGTCATCCTCGCACGCTTCCCGTTCACACCAGGGAATGACAGCAATACACTTGTTGTCCAGCGTTGGGACAAAGTCTTCCCAACGTATGACCTCCTTCAAGTGTGCGTTGTACTCATCAAGGGCCTTTGTGTACATGTCCTTGTGGATGGTCTCAAGGAGCTGAGGGACAGTGGTCTTCAGGTCTGTGAGCGCGATCGGAGCTTTCGCACCGGTATCGCGGCGGACCGACAGTGTTTGTGCTTTCGCGAGATCACTTGGCCCGATTTCAAGACGGAGTGGCACGCCCTGTGAGAAACCAAGTACGTCTCGGTAATCTAGGAAGTAACTCGGGAATCAAACCTTTTGTTCCCAATCATTGAATTTGTAACCAGGAGTGTAACCCTCTCTGAGGTCTGCCTTCGCACGGACGCCGATGTCAATGAGGGATTTGGCAAGTTCGTCACACGCGTCATTGATCTTGCTCCTGTCTGTATCACTCGTCTTCGCTGTAATACCACACGGAACGACGACGACTTGGACCGAGGCAACACGAGGAGGAAGAACCAATCCCTGGTTGTCACCGTGTACCATGACCATGACTCCGATGGTACGCGTAGAAAGACCCCACGAGTTTTGCCATGCGTAGGTTTTGCCTTGACCAGTAGGATCGTTAGGATCCTCGACCACGATGTTGAACATCTCTGGTTTCGAGAAGTTTTGGCCAAGACAATGCGATGTGCCAGCCTGGATACCGCGACCACTAGCTGGGATGAAGCCCTCGACAGTCGTGGTATAAAGGGCGCCAGCGAACTTTTCCTTCTCGGACTTGACACCTTTAATCATAGGAACGGCAAGCAATTCCTCGTAGACACGTCGGTAGAGTTCAAGGATTTCAAGCACCTCTTTATCAGCTTCCGCTTTAGTTAGATGAGCCGTATGGCCTTCCTGCCACAGATATTCACGGGTTCGCAGGAATGGCTCTGGATGGGACGAAATTGAGTACATGATAGACATGATCATGTTTGGCGCCACGTACGGGGATGCTTGAACTCCCATCGCACAACGTTATTCCACAGGTTAAGCTTCAAGGGCAGATCTCTATGGCTCTTGACCCACTTGGCATAATCTAAATACCGTCAGTATATTACGTTGAAAAACGTGGAACGAGCGTACAGGGGTACATGACAGTCTCGGATGTCGGACGGATGGCGATTGGTTCCTCCAGATCGGAAGATCCGCTGATACATCATCAAACGTGGTTATTGACGCAATATACTTTTACGAGCAGACTCACGCTCTTGTGACCCATGCGACTTCCGGGGAGAAACCCTCGACGTGGTCCTTTTCTCGTTCGAGAACTTTGGAGGAAACAAACATTGGAAATGACGCGTTCTGCACGCCCATGGCTTTGATTTTCTTGTTGAACCAATCTAACAACACATTGTGTTTCGCTCTGGGAACAAACCGTGGATGGTACCTACCTTGAATTTCCTCCCAGATGCTGTAAGACCATGGTCTAAGGATATAGCATCCACTAACGCTGTAATACTCCAACATGTCGGCTTTCAACAAAACCTATCATGGGCCGTGCTCAGAACGCAAATCTATTCTTATTCGGCGGTACTCACGTTCTGGTACCAAGCTGAAAAGTCGATCTCCTTCTTGACGCCGATCGCGATCTGTACGGCACCCTCGATCTTTGCATCCTCTTTCTCTTTGACGACAGGTTTCGTGGTTGGCCCGTCAGTCTTGAGCGCGGCAAAGTCCACCTCTTCTATTTTTACCTCCTCGGTTTCGAGGTTCTTGAGGTATGTGACGATGTCTTTCCCGGACAAGAACAGAGTTGAGTTTGAGGAGCAGGCATGGACGGCAAACGTTGCGGACGAAGACGCGATGGAGGTGTCGATCACCGTGACCACCTTGGGAAAGGTATCCTTGTTCAATGCCAAGAGAGACACTGCGATCGGTGAGCATCAGGTGTTGCACAAGACACCGAACGGATCGGGAGACGCACGAGAGTTCTTATCGAGCCCGAAAAACTCGGTGAGGATGTCCTCCGAGGCCAAACGCAGTTCTTTGAGATTGAGCTTTTTTCCGAGGGAGGAGGAGCTGGTTTCGGTCTCATCGCGTGCGATGACAACGACGGGGACTGGGGTGGCTGTTTTCGCTGTTTTCGGCTTGTAGACGAGGGTTTTGATCAGTTCGAATGACTCGGGGGTGGAGGCGGAGGCGAGCAAGGCATCGCGCCAGGATGTTGGGGAATTCGTATCTGCATGGAACACTGTTGCGGTTGGGGTGATCGAGAGGGACGCAAGAGAGCCCGTGAGGGCATCTACAGTGGACATTGTGGATGTTGGTAGAAGGGGTCTGACTCGGTGGGGTCGGTGTTTAAAGGGAGAGTCAGCGTATGACTCGATAAATCTACGAGCTGTTATCAGATCGGACGCAACCCTACAACGCCTTTCGCGAGCGCCTGCCACCGTTCGCGAAAGCTCATGGATCCGTCGTGCAGCGTGCTGAAAAGCTCGCATACGACCACTCGAAAATTTCGCGAGAACTTGACGACCGCGTCTTTTTCACGCCATACGTAACAACACACACACAAGTATGTATACCCGTTCAGTACGGATAATCAATACCAGGAGGGAACATCATCGGCTCTCGCACTTCGTCGCTCTTTGCCTTGCCACACAGCAGCTCCACCAACTTGAACGCAAACGGAAAAACGGTGCCTACGTCTCACGCATTGGACATGCACAATCTGGTTGGCACACGACTCACCTGGTCCTCGACTGGACAGACACGTCATGCAATAGCACACCACAAGAATGGAACCATCGACACACCTTGTAACAAGCGTTCCCTTACCCGGTACAGCGCCTGACACGACAACAGAATCCTCTTTGTAATCATAGACTGTCGACAAACAAGTTCCAAGCTATTCTGTTCTTGATTTCGATTCCACTCACCCGAAGCCAGATCGTCCTTCACGACTGGATGCGACGTCACCGGTTGGGTCGGAAGACCAGCCGATTTTGCAGCCAGTGTACCTGACGCACCGTAACTTTGTTCCCGTGATATACCCTCAAGGGGTCAACGCACCTGCACATATCATGGCCACGATCTTGTTGCTTTCGTAGTATTCCCTCACCAGAGTTTGCACTTCGGTAGATTGAGAAAGGGCCTCGGCGCCCTTCAGCCCACCAGGAATGATCAGGGCATCGTATTTATCCTACAGAACGTGGATAAGACTGTCCCTAGATAGCCATTTGTACACATACCGGACCCGCATTCAGGGGCTGGAGGGTAGTGTCAGGCAAGATCTTGACTCCCCTCGAGCACACAACCAGCGCTGGGCTCGTCCCCACAGTGCCGTATGGAGATCCACCGCTTTGAACGTTGGCTGACGTGCATTCCACACCTGCACGGACAAGCGTGTCGTAGGTGATGGTACTGCCCACGGGTGAGCGAGCGACGATCTTTGAACATGGTGCTCACAATTCCATTTCTTCTGTACCGTCTGCAATCAATATCAGCGCCTTCTTGGACATCTTGAAAGCTTTTTGGTCTGACAGTCGACGAATTTGTGAGAAAAGGGCCACTAGCGTCTCGGATCTTCTCGAGCGGGTGTCGGCGCGGCAGTAGACAGCATCTCTCCAGATTGGCCCCAATGCACGGTAGAGCCGGAGGCTCTGGTGCATATACATACTGCAGGATCAAGATATAGTGTCTACATAATACTCTAAATTAATGACCCGATGTTCCTCAAAACCTGGAATCAACTAGTGTCATCGTTTGTCGCCTTCTTCATCATGTCTTGCCAATCCATCGCCAGCTTTGTCAATGTCTTGCTTCTCGCTGTATAGCATGTTATGAGGGACAACGTCGTTTGTGGAGCAACGTTAAACTGACCAAACACGGACAAAACTTCGCGAAGGAGGTCGCGTTTGACCAATCCCACCACTGTTGGGCACCAACAATCTTCCCTTCCAGGCCGCCTGCGTCACTGTCATCCACTGACCTTGCCAACCAAGAATGCACGCACCAATACACCGGCCCAAACAAATCCCTGATGAGCTCCTCTCCTCTCGCCCTAAAGCCTTCATCCGCAATCTTCTTTGCATACAAGAGTAAAGCTTGCTTGTATTCCGACGGACTTTCCAACGTTTTCGCGGCGTGCATTTTGGACTCGAGATGGCCCAGTGTCAATGCTGTGTTCCACCATTCAGGTCGTTCCCTGTGTTCGGTCGTCCCTGCAATGGTGCTAATGGCACCTTCGATGGAGGCAACAATCTCTTTGTTCGCCCGTTGACGACCTTGCCAGACATCTGAACCCTCGGCCCACCAGCGCTCACAAAGTTTGATCCACAAACAAAGTTGTGAGTCAAACGAGTACGTGACCCCGGTTGAACATTGAATGATAGGCGCGCCATTTGGCCGAATTGCGGCAGAGAGGATCGTACAATTTGGGGGAGTTAATAGTGATTCGACGGTAGTGGGAGGGAAATACGCGGATTGTGACTTGACATTTCTACTGGGTTGTCACAACTTGAGGTTGTTGATGGGTTGATGTACTCACATGCAGGTTAGCTTGCCCGACGTGGTCAACAACAGGAGTGCCGTTTTGCAACTCTGTATCATTGCACATGGAGAACCTAGACTTAGTGTGGGCATAATCCTTATGATGTGTTCGGGGTCAGCTTAGTTCACAGGGCAAGTAACGACCATTCGTACCTTCTCCCTGTGTGCGAATAAACGCTAACTGACCCGTCTTGCATTGCGACTGCACAGAACGACAATGATGCTGTCAAGCCAACCACCGGTGACGGTAGATAATCCAGCCACTGTGTTTGCTTGCTGCTCACGAACAACACCTCCGTCGGGCCATCTCCTTCCGAATTCCGAGCCTCTAGCACATCTTCACTCCCATCCACTTTGGCACTCAAGAATGTCAATATAGGTGGTGATTGCAAAATGTCGGTGGCTTGCAACAAGCGTGACGTTTCCCACCTTTCGCCAGCACCGACAATCTCGCGGACGGCAACGCTCTCTCTCGGTAAATCGCCACCCAACGTACGAGGTTTGACAAGCGATTCATCGTCCAAAACGGAGGCTTTCCGTTTTCCTCTACCCATCTCAGGGGTCTGTTCCAAGGAGTCGATGGGTACTTCCATATCCATGGGACCACCCATTTCGATGTCTGCGTCGAACCCACGTGTACTTGGCACGGGCGATACGGAAGGAGAGCCAGGTCTCGGTTTGGATGGTGGCGGTCGCAATTCAGGGAGTGGCAGCTCTCGGGAAGGTGGAGCAGTCGCTGCGGAAGGGATCGATGACATGAGGAGAGGTTGAACACGTTTTTTTGTGCTTTTCTTAGCGACCAGTCTGTTAATGTGTTCACCACCATTGACAGCTGTCATACCAAATCCTGATTGAGTGCTTTGTGAGGCGGCTCGTGGATTTGGAGACGGAGGAGGGGTGATACGGGACGCGGGTGCAGGGTCGTCTCCATAATTCGTCCCATGAGAGTAGCCCTTAGGAACAGGGGGTGATACGAAGCCGAACTTTTGTAAGTACTGCGTTTGCGCACTGTAAGGGGCTATCCCCTCTAATTCTTCGGCGTCGAAATCAAACACTGCAACTGAGCCATCTGAGGAAGCGGCATAGAGAGTGAGCCCGTCCCGGGACCTGCATCGCGTTAAACTGGGAGAAAAAAAAAAGATCTCACGGCACTCACCAACTGAGGTCCATAATTTGTCTCTCAAAAACTTCCCTAGCAACGATAATTGGGCGAGCGGTCTTCGTTTGCCAAATCGAGACGGATCTATCATCTGCTCCGAGAGCAACAACAGAGCATATGTTCGATGTTGCAAGAGGTGCATCCGGGTTGCGCAAAAAGATGTGTGGGTTATAACTCTAATGTCGCGTGACTCATCGACAAGAAGCATGAGACGGTGATGCTTACTGCAACCTCTACGGTATTTTCGTGACCAACCAAACTGATCTCAGATGTCCAAAGGCCGCGGGTTATGACAGCAGCGATGAAAACGAATCCTCTATTGTTGGTTGCATTGGAGGCTGTTATGTGGGCGCCATCCGGGGACCAACTAGGGCGGCATTTCAATCAACTCGGAGAGGAATGGAGCGACGACAAACCTAAGACGACGGAAGAATGTACTACCTGGCGAATCCTCGAATGGTTTGGTTACCTCGGCTTCTAGTCCCCAATCTGTGGTCCGCCATATTTTTACGGTTTTGTCGTCTGACTGAGTAGCCATAAATTCGCCCACGGGATCGAAACAAACACCTTTGACGAATCCATTATGCTGATCTAGCTTTCGTACTCGTTCTAATGCCATCCATTGAGTTGTTTGGGACGGAACAAAGATTGTCATCGAAATGGATTACTTACCCAGAGTATAGCCACACCAGATGATGACTTTGGAGTCCAAACCGACAGAGGCTAGATATCGGTCCTCTGGTGCCCAGGCAACGTCCACGACATCTACAATGCAATGAATATGTCGAACGAACATTAAGTAAAACAATGCAATTACCACTTTCATGGCCTGGCAATCGTTTCATAGGTTTCCAGTTTTCGATGTTGACTTCGTTGGAACCAAAGACCTTGCCTCTGCCTGACCTGTTCCGTGGCACACGGGTGAAAAGGGTGTTGTATGGGACGGGAAAGTATACGCACGGATCAAGGTCCCAGATCATGACAATTTCATCATCACTACCGCTCGCCAGCCATCTCCCAGAGTGTGCCCATCTGACGGTGAGTACCGGCCCCGTGTGCATGCTTAGGGTACAGAGAGATTTCGGTGGGCGATTCGAACGGTCGGAGGCAGGATTGAGGATGGGCTTGGTACTCCATATGCGCACTTTTGCGTCGAGTCCTCCTGTTGCTATTCGTGAGCCATCCGGGTGGACGTGGATGGAGAAGATGGAGAGGCGCTTGGTGTCTTTGGCACTATCTGAAGGTGGTAAGATCAGAAAATATCTATGAAACAGAACTAGTTGTACCTCTGTGCATTACCCATGTTGGCTTTGTGAACCGCATCTCGTTACATAGACGCCGTCGAGGATGAAGAACGACGGCATTGAAACCCTAGTCACGTGCCATATGATGAGGATGGAAAATGGTTGCTTCTTGTTATTTTCTAGTATCCGAGTTACAAACGAGTCCTGTGAAGTTTATCACGATGGCAAAGCGTCAACATCACTCATTCATACGGTCGAATCTCTGTGATTCCGCACTTCTCGTTCGGATCCAAAATCTGCATGTCTGTCACTCAACTGTATCTGCTCTCTTGAGCCGTCATTGCTGTCAATTCGTAGGTACCGTTCTCCATCTCTGGGATGGCATGGTCCCGATTTTTTTTTCCCTTTGTGTCTTGATGGATCTTATCAGCATTCAGCTGACGTGATCGTAACCATCGCACCAAGGCTATTACCGTGCCTTCAGACATGAAGTCCTCGTGGAGACTGAAAACATCCTTGCCACGAACCACATAGTGATCTTCGTTTATGAATTCAGGACTAGCCTATAGGCACGTATTACTACATTGACATGACAAACAATTGACACTCCAGGCCAAATCTCATCGCGGTTCTCATGACATACACCGTCACTCGCCTAAGATAGATCCATAGGCTCCTCTCCACCTTCTCCCTCTGCCAATACTTCCTCTACCTCTGCTTCCTCTTGTCCCTGTCCCTGCCCGTCCCGTTGCCTCAAATGCGGAAAACACAGTTCCCTCTCTTCCACAACCGCCTCCACATCATCCTCATTCCAATCACTCGTGGCCTCCCACTCGTTTTCAAACTCGATATCCAACGCCAACTCGGCATTCTCGCCTTCACTCAACGGGAGAAAGGAAGCCAGTGCATAGGCGCTATATGCTGCCGACCCCGACCCCGATCCCGTGCCCGTCGTAGCAGACGGAGAGGTGTGGTAATGATGTGAGGAATGGCCATGGGACACGATCTGGGGTTGTGCTTGAACCCAACGTCGTTCTCGAAGTCGTTTATGCCGCTCGCGGTCCTCTTCGATCCGCTTGAAGATCTCTCCGCGCGATAGATGCGCGTCATTGCCAGAGCTGGGGCCACGCGAGGATGGAGGACCGACCGACGTCTCGGCCGCTTGAGTTTTGCGGGAAGATAGCACTTGCATCACTTCGTCGACTCGCTGAGGCTCGATGATCCGTTTCGTGCGCCAGTTTTCGAGGATCTAACAGGGATGACGTTTGTGTGAGAGGGCACCCCGAGAGAGAATTGTAGACCGAACTTGTTTCGTGCTTGTAAGATTGGGTAGACCCTGCCGTCCGACCGGGACGACACATTCGACGATCTGGCGGAGGTCTCGAGAGACATAATCGACGTACAACGAAGTATTGGCTTGCTTGGCGTGTCTGTAAGGCACCATTAAGCAGGGCCCTGCTGCAAGGGCCGAAAATGTATGTTAAAGGCGGAGAACCCACGAAGACGACTCGGTAGGGGGTGGTTGGTGTGCTTTTGCCAGTAAAGATGACTCACAGAGCGAGTCGAGGAAATACAGAATGTTGATTCGGTGGTTAATGGAGCCCTGGTAGGAAAAATGTATCGATGACATGATATGGAGAAGAGAAGAGAAGAGACGTACCTTTTGGCATTCCTCGATGATGCACTCCCACAGATCCTCCCCACACGGCAAAAAGTACTTGAGCGCATATCCAACCACTTTTTGGATAGATTGCTGCGTCCTGCAAGGAGCATACGAGGCGTTTCACGACAGTTATGTGTGGCTATGATTAAACATGCGATGCCGCGAAGACACTCACGCGTTGAGTTTTCGGAGCAGACTTAGGAACTGCATGCGTACTTCAAAGGGGTCCATGGCGAGTTGTTCTGCCCTATGCAGAATGTTTAGTTAAGTAGAACTTGTGGCAGATGTCATGGATCGCCAGCCCTTACGCCACCAAACACGGCCGTTGAATACGTTAGTAGTGGGAGTGGTTATATAAGCGGTGTTCATTACTAGGTCACCACTTCAAGCAGTCTCGGTCAGATGGTCGAGATAGAGTGTAATTGTTGCATATAAAAATGAAAAGCACTTTGAGTCTTCACACGACCGTGAAGACTTCCTACTAACGACCCCTCCACATGTCCTCCAACTTATCTCGGCGGCCTTGTGCCAACGAATGGCGTTTCCTGTTGTGATTCCTCAGGCTAGTAAGTACCAGTGCACCAGGTATCGTTGAACGACTCGGCACTGGCAACTCAGGGAATCCATAGGCCTTGCTTTTGTTTCAGGAATTGTCTAATCTGCGCAACTATCTGAACGGGCTTTCATTTCAAACCACTTCATGCAGTTAGGTGAGCGCGCCTTATCTGTTAGCAATATCTTCGGACCTATACTTAGTGCTTGGGGTGTCAGTGACTCAGGCTCGTGGCAAATACCTCTGTGATACGGGGCGCAGATGATGTTGGTCATCACACCATCACGCCTGGATTGCGTGTTACTGGGAATGATGTTCAGTGCGCTTAATCCGGCAGTACTTATACACGGATAACTGCACGATAAAGTCAGATCCGGGCGTAGCAAAGTGATCCACGCAGCTTTGCTCCACTGTCTGTCTCTTATCGTGTCCCGCATTCCTAATACTATGCCCATCGCCGCAGACGGAGCGTTACCCGGTGTATCTGATTCAGCTTCCACGGATAATCAGCCATTTGACATCAAGAGGGCCTCGTCAACTTACAGTGGCCGAGTTTGTTCAGACCTCGTCGACGAAGAGGAAAACGGTTTCACTTGGACGGGGACTCTTTTCGGCAGACGAACCAAGCTTCTTCCTGACCCCGACGCCATTGCTACGAAGCGTTCTGTGTTTGATGACCCCCACCTTGCTCCTTATTATTGGCCAAAGAAAGAGCATGAAAATCTTCATCGTTTCGATCCCTCAGCAAGATGGACGTACAGAGAGGAGAGAGTGAGTTGTCACACCATCACACTCCTCCGCTAGCTGACTTGTCTACTAGGCACTCTTGCGTAAGGTCGACTGGAAGGTCATGGTTGTGGCTGCCATTGGCTTTTCAGCGGTCAATCTAGATCGTAACGACATAAACCAGGCAAATTCGGCCAATTTTCTTTCTGATTTGGGTTTGACTACAGACGGTAATGGCTCGCCTATATTGCCTCACGAATGATAAACGATTCTCTAAATCTAGATTTCAACCTTGGGAACTCCATATTTCGTCTTTCCTTCCTGTGTGCTGAATTGCCATCTCAGCTGATTTCGAAGCGTGTACGTGAATCGCAACACTACAGGTATCGAAAATTGATGTCAATAGGTTGGTCCCGATCGTTGGATACCGACGCAAATTTGTCTGTGGAGTAAGTTACCTGTTGATGTCATGGCGTCATGCTAAGCAAGCCGTAGGCATCGTCACCCTTTGCCAGTTTTGGCTTACTGGGAAAACATCATTCCTTGCGTGTCGTGCATTGCTTGGGTGCGACGGCTCAATCCTATTTTTCTTTCAATACCTGACTCTAGATCCCGCAGTCTGCTCCAAGGAGGGTATGATATCATCGGCTTTGCTTCGAATGATTTAACTAACATCGTGCTTCTTAGCTACGTGCCCGACCTGGTATTATACATGTCCTGTCCGTTCCCCTTATTCGTGATCGTCCTCTTTATTAATATTTACTAGACTTCTACACAAAGACTGAACTTCCCATTCGCTTGGCTGGGTTTTGGATGTCCATGAATTTCTGTGCCATCATTGCTAGTTTCTTGGCCTATGGTATTCTGCGCCTCGATGGTGTCGATGGGAGAGCTGGATGGCGGTCAGTGATTTCTCTACTCTGTGATGAATCAAGTGTTTACAAGAAGTTAGATGGTTATTCTTGATGGAGTGAGTAGAGTGGTTCATCCATATGTGCCGCTTCGCTTAATCATGTCGCCGACAGAGGCTTGATAACGTTTCTCATAGGCTTGGTCACTTTTTTCAATATGCCACCGTCTCCCACGCAAACAAAGACATGGTTCCGACCAAGGGGATGGTTTACCGAACGAGAAGAGATTATCATAGTCAACAAGGTCCTCCGTGATGACCCGACCAAGGTAATAAGGATATATTTGAAGTAATTTGCGCTATATAAACATCTACAGGGTGATATGCACAACCGAGAGGGACTAACTCTGAGAAGACTTTGGACTGCAGTATGCGATTACGACCTATGGCCTGTGTATATTATGTGAGTACGGACAGTGCATGCTTCAGCCTTTAACCGACATGGTTGGTGCATAGTGGCCTTATGTTCAACATACCGAATACCCCACCGTCGACTTACTTGACCCTCTTACTACGAGATGCTGGGTAAACAACGATCGGTTCTGCCTATTGATCGCCCGCTAAAACACTGTTTTAGGTTTGATACATTCCAAACAAACCTGCTGAGCATTCCGTCGCAGGCGTTTGGGATTGTTACGATGTTAATCATCACATTGGTATCCGAATCGGTTGGTGAACGCACGATTGTGGCGATGATGCAGGACTTGTGGATACTTCCGTTCCTTTTGGCGTTATACCTGCTACCATCGAGTGTGAATTCTTGGGTATTCTTTGCATGTATTCCTTGCCATCTCTCAGAGATACAATACTGATTATTGGCAGGGGGTGGTCACTGGGCTCCTCTCATTTCCGTATGTAATTCTCGTGCACTGCACTTAGCGCGGTAACTGATGACATTATTGGCTTCCCCTCGTAGATTTGCCCATCCAATCCAAGTAGGCACTGGGATTAGTCGGGCTTGGGAAGAAAACTAATATTCATAACAGGTCGGGTGGTGTTCGCGAAACTCTGGTGCGGTAGCCAGTCGCACCGTCAATGTCTCCTTATACAACATGTGAGTCGGTGGTTAGTCTGCACCATATTAGACTTACTGAGCACGACCGATATAGGTTCGTGCAAGCATGTGCCATTGTTTCGGCTCAAGTATACGTAGCCAGCGATGCACCCAGATGTATGTACGATCTACCCTCTTCTCGACGTCTATACCGAGAATCTTTATATCCGTGTTTCCCCGCAGATGAACGAGGGAACCGGACTCTCATCATCATCTGTTGCATCAACTTACTAGTGCTATATCCAGGAACAAAGCTATGGTACATCTGGAGAAACCGTCAGCGTTCTAAGATCTGGGATGCGATGACACCGGAAGTAGGTCCTTGGAGAGTTGCAGTAAGATGCACACGCAGCTAATTTGATTCGTAGGAGAAAGCTCATTATCTGGAAACGACCGAAGACGTTGGAAACAGGAGGCTTGATTTCCGGTTCGCACACTGATCTTAGAGTACTTGTTTACTCCATTTCCCACGTGGTATGATCATAGACTGGACTAGTATGGTCGCTCACGGCGATAATAAGGCCCAATGATAATCTCGGAGCATGTAAGTTCGCGAGGCCAACGCCTTTCTGTCCACCACACGACAGTCTCTATCTCGAACATTCTTTTTCTGTCTTGACGTCTCCCCCACTGAAACGCTGACCCCGACTTCAACACGCCACCCACTGCTAGTCGACCCGAGTCATCGGGCTTGAGCTGGCGGACAATGACATCGAGTTCTTTTGCAAGAAAGGCTGCTCGGAAGCTTTGGTCAGAAGAGTCTGATTCGTCCGATCACCGCGCCAACCCTGTTCCCAGTCAACACGACAGTGAGTTCGAATCGATATATACGCTCTTAGTAGTAGTTCCCTGACTCGTGCATTCTGCAGGCTCGGACTCAGTTACCTCACAGAGACGATCAGATCGTGGTACTGCTACACGTTGCTTTCGCAGTATGAATTTATATTGACCCATGGAACGCTGCTAGTTGAGAAACCCCGTAAAAGAGCCGCAAGAAAAGTCAAGTTCGACGTCCGAGACCATTCGGACAGCGACGATGCCACAGTACGTGCGGAGTCGTCTCCACGTCGTACTGGGCAGGACCAACGCGAGCGTTCTCGATCTCCTCCGATCGTCAACTGGATGCAAGAAAGTGGCAACAAGAAGGGTGAGTCCCACGCTTTTCTGCACTTTGAGCAATCCTGGTGAGACTTGTTCTAGCCGCGAAACCCCGTAAATCCGCTCAGAATTGTAAGTGTCGAGGATCGTAGTCAACGGTACAGACGAATCGCTGAGGTCGCTCAAGTGGACGTCTCCCGTGACAGACCTGTGAAAAGTACTCGTGGTAATGACTTTCGTGGAGTCAAAGTCAGGGAATGGGGTTCGAAGCTCGCTCGGAAGGAGCGCACAGAGGGTGGGCGCTATGCGCGAATGTCGATTGGTTCAGCTGGTCAACGTGGGCCATCTCAAAGTTCCGGTGTCTTCAAACGGGATGGACGACGACGATGGTTTTTACGCAGCGGACATGTCGGTTCGCGTGGGAGACGCCGGACTCATCGCCATGAGAATGAAAGTGAGGGATATGATAACGATTCACACCAGTGAGCCCCGTAACCATGGATAATGTATCTGCTCTGGGGTTGTTTACTATTTCTGACAGGCCAACCGGACAGAGGGCTAGCAAAACCGTTCGCAATCCCCAGTCTGCCAAAAAGTCTGCCCCTCGTCCATGGCCTCCCTCATATGCATCGGACATCGATGATGAACATGATATTAACAATCCTTTCCAGGATAGTGATGTAGGCTTGGATCTACTCGCCGACGAATACCTCACCGACACATCAGAAAATGAGGAGGAAGAGGTCCTTGGACACACGGAGCCATCTCAGACTCTTCTGGACGCATTGGAGCGGCTCTCGTTGAGTGTCGTTCGACTTCACAAGATGCGACGACTTCCCTTCTTACGTCGTAACCTCCATCGTGGTTTCAAGCTTCATTGTCGAATGGTTGGCATTGACACTGATCCTCATCCACTCCCGCGCCAGTCGATTCCTATCGTCTACAGCTTCCCACTTGTAGATAGTGCCTCGAGCGAATCAGGAAGAGCTCGCGCTACGACTGCAAAGAGCTTTATAAAAGACTGGGTGTGTCCGCTGTGTCACTTACACAAGAAGTTCGACAATCCAGGAATGTTAGACAAGCACCTGGCGTGGGACCATTCAAGCGTCAAAGTACTTTGGGATGACGTGCGTCTTGATTATTCCTTTGAGGCTTCCATTTTATGTGTCATCAGGATTATACCATGCTCTCCTTGACCATCCCAAATTCCCAACTGGAACTGTAGGCGATATCTCACAATAAACGACCCAGGCCATGATATTGACCACTACCCAACAATGCAGTAATCCGGTCGTAACACGACGTCAAGCTCCTATTAGAGAATCTCTTGTTCGTACTTCCAGTACGCCGTCCGGCATTACGAGCGAATCCGGTTTTAATTCCGCTTCCACCAACCCAACAAGCGTAGAGGTGGAGGCGAGCGTGGAGGTGGAGGATACCAAACCAAAATACGACCCGTTCAGATACTCGATCAGCAGCACGGTTGCCGATGCCCAGTCCGGAAGTAGTTCCGTATCAGGACGTTCTACCTCTCGGGGTCTGTCAGGTGCTGATGCACAAGATGGCCTCGGACCATCAGCCGTCTCTCCATACTTGCCAGAGACGGACGAAAATGGTGACTCTTACTATTCCTGTCGTCCTGGTGGCCCACGTCTATTCGATCTCTTGAATACGTTGTCTCTGAAGCCCTTTGGAGTGCTCAAGTGGGTGATCATTGACAGAGAAGAGGAACTATTCGAGTTAGACGACATTCTTGACGAGGACAAGGTCATGCAGGCACTCTGGTTTAGATGGATTTTCCTCAATCGGTAAGCACGTTCCATACATGTATTGTACCAGCGTCAAGCCAAACAACTACTCCAGGAATAGGTTTGTCGCAAATTACTTTGACGGAACCAAAGCGTTTGTCAGGGAAAATTGGGACATGATAAAGCAGGGTGCAGGGTTGTTGGCCTTGAGAACATGGCTATTGGTAAGCCACCGTGCAATTCAAGCATTCTGACGTGATCTTTCAACACTCGCAGGTCCTGGTCGTGAACAATTTCCTTCTTCCGACGGAGATTGCTCCGCTCATGCAGTATTACCAGGAGCTGGCAAACATACAGCGACGGTAGGCACGAACGAACGAATCCGAGACCCTTTGATCTTGCTTTAATTGTCTTCCTTTGCGCGATAAGGTATTGTGAACTTGGCAATTCGATTGTTGTGAGGCGGGTAGCCTGTGTATTAGAAGTGCATTGTATTTGCAGGCCGTGACAAAGCTTTAGCGCTGATTTGATACCTTTGCTACAAGACGAGTACTGTTTGCGAATCATTTTACTTCCAAGTTGCATGTCACGTTGCAGATCTCGTAGTCTGCACGGACTCCGGCCCGAGTTTGAGCCCGTCCTAACTAGTACTACAGGGCAGGACGGCTACTAGATTCGGAATGGCCTAGATTGAATATCGATCATCGATCAGGAGACGGGAAAGACCGTGACAATGAGCTCACTGCGCTCAACAGAGGACACCCTGCGACGTAACGTGCTTGTGATTGGGGCAGGTCCGTTTTTCGACGCACGTTCCGACTCGGAACCCATGGTGCTCTGTAGGCATAATCGGCTTGACCACAGCCTTAAAACTCCAAGAAACCGGCCACTATGATGTTACCATCCTCGCAGAGACTTTCCCCACAGATCCAAGGACGATCCGTTACACGAGTCACTGGGCAGTAAGATCTTTCTTTTTACCACGAAGTTCTCACAGTGTGATGGCACGTCCATAGGGTGCTTATCATGTCAGTCATGCGGGAGACGACGACCGATGGCAGAGTATGACCTCAGCACTGGTGTCGACATGCTCTCTGATGCTGTTCCTACCCCGATCATGATACAGAGATAGACAAAGAAACGTTTGATACAATGTGGGCTCATTCCGAGCCGGGTCATCTAGCCTCGCATTGTTTCCACCGACACCAACAGACGCTATACGAAACGACCGAAAGAACACATGTCAAGTGGCTCGAACATATGCCAGAGGTATACCCATTCCATTCGATCCTGATGACTGTCCGACATCCAACATACATGCATAGTTCAGATACCTCTCCTCAGATGAGCTGATTACTGGTGCTACACTTGGCTACACATTTCGCACCATCACGATAACCCCTCACCTGTACCTTTCGTATCTCTTGTCATGCTTCTTTGCAAATAGCGGGACCGTCATCCGCGCATCCCTTCAGCACATCAAACAAGTACTCGAGGAGGGCATTACCCCATTCATTCATGTTCCCGTTGGCGCGGATCGCAACACAAGTGCTACTTCACGGAAGATTGACGCATTACTCGTGTGCGCGGGGCTGGGATCACGATCTCTTGGTGGTGTTGAAGATGATCGCGTTTACGCTCTCCGTGGTCAGACCGTCCTCTTGCACGCGCCATGGGTACGTTTCGGTAGGACCTTTGAAAAGCAGGATGGGACGCACACGTATGTGATGCCGAGGAAAAATGGAGATGTAGGTTTCTCCATCGCTGTCGAGGGATGAATCACTGACATCATGATGCGTCGAGGTGCTTATTGGAGGTACGAAGACGCCCAACGACTGGTAGGCATCCACGTTACGAAACGCGTTGTATGTTCATTGGGCCCTCCCAGGTCAGCCACCCCCCACCCAGATACGACGACCGACATCCTCATTCGTGCCTTTGCTCTGGTACCAGAACTTGCACCACCAAGCATCTTGAGCCCGACGGCGGACGACCTCCGTCCCCTCATAAAAGACATCGGATGCGGACTTCGTCCAGCACGCGAAGGTGGTATTCGCCTCGGGGTCGAATGGGTAGCTTCCGATAACCAGGGAAGGAAAGTGCCAGTCGTGTTTAATTATGGGTACGTCTGCGATAAACGACTTGCATGCTACGAGAGTAGAGCTCATGTAATACTGCTGTGGATAGACACGCCGGGTACGGGTATATTTCATCATGGGGGTCAGCGAACGTTTCTGTCATCCTTCTCGAAGAGGCAATGAACGAGGTTAAGGAATGAACGAGATTGTAGAAACCTCACGGTAGCACTGCAAAGGACAGAGTGAATGAGTGTTAGGTTGCAGAAGTTGCAGGATGATGAATCGATGACAGACCAGGACGACCTAAGTTGACCGTTTATGTCGACACTTCAACTTGAGTAGCGTCTTGACACTACAGAGTCAATGTTTCCACGCTCATGATCCCCGTGATGGCCCATCGTGAGAGGCTGTAACTAGTAGACCTCTTGCCACAATCATGTCGAACGACCGGAAGGCGATAATAGTCATCGGCGCAGGTACGAGGTTCACCTATACTACGCTTGCACTAGTAGTGGTTACACCATATGGAAGAGCAGAGTCGTCGATAGAACATTATCTTGTTTTTGGTATCGCTGCTCACGTATACGTTTGGGACAGGTGTGGTCGGTTTATCCACTGCTATCCGCCTTCAAGAGACAGGCAAGTACGACGTCAGCATCGTTTCCGAGACATTTCCCACCGACCCCCGGACGATCCGGTATACGAGTCATTGGGCTGTGAGCATCAACTAATCATAAGAGATCGTGTCGTGTCAATCAAGTCCCCACTTATACAGGGTGCACACCATGTCAGCCAAGCATTCGGAGATACAAGACAGAAAGGTATCCCATTCTTCTCGAAACCTCTGTATTTAATTTCGTTTCCATGGTTCTTCTCATCACAACACTCATCTTGATCATGCAGCACTGGACAAGGAAACGTTTCAGGTGATGTGGAGAGACTCGGACCCCGACGGTCAAGGGGCGGTTGCAGGACTCTTCTTGAGACACATCCAAACTGAATTCCGAGCGGATGGCGTCAATCCTTCCTCGTGGCTGGATTACATGCCCGATGTTGGCTCTTCGTTTGGCTTCGAGTTGCTTTGCACTGACGGGATCGCGCAGTTCCATACAGTGTCAGAACATGACCTCATTCCAGGCTCCACAGCTGGGTATACATTCACCACCTTCAGTATTAATACGCTCGCCTACTTGAATTGGCTCCTTGCACGTTTTCTCTCCAGCGGAGGCTCTACAAAACGGGTGAATTTGCAGCATATTTCCCAGGTGATACTCATTCAACATCTATCTTGTCTTTATTTGGTCAGCACACTCAGACACTGGCATGATGCATCCGTAGGTGTTGGACGACGCCACAATAAATCTTGCGGCGATCATCGCATGCCCTGGGATCGGTGCCCGCTTTCTTGGAGGTATCGAAGATAAGGATGTTTATCCTATCCGTGGACAAACCATCCTTCTACGTGCACCATGGATCAAGTGTGGAAGGACGCTCAGTGGAGCAGATGGGTCATATGTTTACATGATGCCTTTGTGCACAGGGAATGTGCGTCCTCCTTTTTGTCTCTGTTCCGTGCAGAGAGGTTACGCTCAACACCATATATCGGACAGGTGCTCATCGGTGGGATCAAAGTACCCAATGACTGGCAAGTTGTTCCCTTACGGAAAACCTATGTTCATGCCTCCTTCACGAGTGTTTTTGATGCCAGGTACCCCGTGCCGCGCGCCACGGATCGGATTGACATCCTCACGCGTGCACTTGCACTGTGTCCCGACCTTGCACCTCCCTCTATTCGCTCAAGCCGTGAACCGACTATTAAGGACCTTGAACCGCTCATCGTCGATGAAGGGTGCGGGCTACGTCCAGGGAGAAAGGGAGGAATTAGGCTCGAGGTTGGCTCTCTTGAACGAGGAGAAGGAGGAAGTATTCCGGTTGTCTATAACTATGGGTGAGTTTTCGATCTCAATTCAGAGTCGAATGGGCAGTGGGTGATTCCAAGCATGTAGTCACGCTGGAATGGGGTTTCAGTCTTCATGGGGATCAGCAAGGGTCGTATTGGGATTGCTCGAAGATGCCATTCACGAGGTAGACACTAGCAAGTAAGTGTAGCACGGGTAGATACGGGATGAACGAGGCTATTGTTGCAAAAAAAGGTTGGTTCCCAGCGGAGCTGAGGAGCCTAGACACAGCTTGTCCGGTTACCACCACCACCACGATGAGGGTACTCAACTTGCTGCCTCTCGTCTTTCTCTCCACTGTCCTTGCGTCTTTTATCCCCGACGCACAGGTCGTTCTCAGCGATACCTTGTCTCCAATCCGCGAGGCCCTTGGTGGACTTCCCACACCGCTCCAGTTTGGACTGAAGGAGGCTGATGCGAAAATTCATAAATGGATAGATAGTGGAAAGACCTTTGTGCAGGAGCACGGCTTGATGTGTGAGTCTCTGAGTGGTAAATTGCAGTAGTTGGACTGACGGGATACGTATCATGTAGATGAGCTTGTCCAGCACCCACACTTTTCCGACTATCAGCTAAGAATTACGGAGCCTACGCTCTGCGACCCGTCCGTCAAGCAGTACTCTGGATACCTCGACATTACCGACGACAAACACCTCTTCTTTTGGTTCGCCTCATCCTAACCCGCGCTTTGCACTCCATCTAACGCGGTCGTCACATAATTTCCCAGGTTCTTTGAGGCCCGTAACTCGCCAGAGAGTGCGCCTCTGGTCATGTGGCTTAATGGTGGACCTGGGTGTAGCTCCTCCGCGGGTCTTCTCATGGAGCTTGGCCCTTGCCGCATAGCCAATAACGGCACCAGCACTACTCCGAACCCCTACAGTTGGAACACGAATGCTAACATGATCTTCCTCGACCAGCCCGTCGATGTGGGATACTCCTACGTCGAGGACGGGAGTACCGTCAACACCAGCCCAGTCGCAGGCAAGGACGTCTACGCGTTCTTGGAGCTCTTCTTTTCCCGCTTCTCTGAGTACGCCTCCTTGCCCTTTCATCTGGCGGCTGAGAGTTATGGTGGCACGTACGGGCCAAACATCGCGAGCGTGATATACAATGAGAACAAGAAGGTTCCATTGACAACATCACCCAGTGCTGCTAACATGCTCGTTAGAATCAACCTCGCATCTGTCATGCTTGGTAATGGGATGACCGACAACTATGTTCAGATGGCCTCGATACCTGACTACCTCTGTGAGGGACCATATCCTATCTACGATGACCCCGAAGGACCACAGTGCCAGGCACTCAGGTCAAAGGTACCGATGTGCCAGAGGCTCGCCAAAGCCTGCTATGATTATAGTTCCCGCTTTACCTGCGTTCCTGCGGCTTTGTACTGCAACAGCCAGTTGTATGCTCCTATCCAACGTGGGTCCAACTTTCAAATCTCATCTATCACTTTGAACCTCGTTCTCCCTTAAATAGAATCAGGCTTAAACCCATACGATGCACGTCGTTCCTGTAACCCTGAGACAGATGGTCCCCTCTGCTATCAAGAAATGGGCTGGGTTGAAACCTACATGAATCAACCCGATGTCAAAGCTGCGTTGGGCGCGGATCCTAGACGGAACTTCCAATCTTGTAACATGGCTGTCAACCAGGCATTCATGCTCCAGGGAGATTCGATGCACAACACCCCTACTTTGTTGCCCCCGTTGATTAATGATGGAGTGAGGTTATTGATCTATGCCGGGAACGCTGGTGAGTTGGATGACTCCATGTTGTCTATGATCTAGGTAGTGAACCATGAACTGACATTTCATGTTTGCAGATATGATGTGCAACTACATCGTAAGTCCTGGACATATGGGGGATGACTACTTGCTGACCCTCTTGTAGGGTAATGAACGTTGGCTGGAAGTTCTCGAAACCGATTTCCTCGACGAATTTGCGGCTGCACCAACAGAGCAATGGATAACGTTGCAGTCCGGTAAAGCTGCAGGCACCGTACGCAGTGCAAACGGGGGTGGCTCGGGTGCGGGAAATGTCACTTTTGTCACTGTTCACGAAGCTGGGTCAGTGTCTCGGTGTATTCTACGAACGCATGCTGATAACTCGCTTTCGTCTTGCAGCCACATGGTGCCGTTCGATCAGCCGGAGGCTGCTTTAGTGAGTGTCTGCTTGGTGGACATCTAAGAATATTCTTACTGATTCGTGTATTCCTTCAGGACATGTTTACCAGATGGATTACCGACACCCCCTTGGCATAAATAATGTTGTATTCAGACTATTTTTCCCCATTTTCGTTTGTCTTGGCCTGATCGACTTCTCGAAGACATATCACTTTTCTTATCGTATGTATGGGAAATCGGTCAGCTAGTAGCGGTCGTTCCGTGTTGGACGACACTGGGAAGTAGTACGATCTATTCAGGATCTTTGGTCGATGCGGTTAAATACGTTGCCATCCCCATATTCAGGCTGATGACGATCTAGTGGGATGCTCGTCCAAAAAGCCTGAGGTAGTCTCCAGCAAATTGTGGACTGTCCAGGTTCTTTTGGGGATACGTCTGAGGATTATTTCGATATTCAGCAAGAGGAGTCAGCAACACAGTTGCGGTCCAAATACTTGTATGGCGTATGTGCTTGTTACCTTGACAGTGAGTCACGGGCCAGGGGAGGCCTCTGGGCGAATGAAACATGTCTCAAAGATTCCCTTTCCGTGGGGGATGAACAGATCATGAAAGTAGATGCGGACCGCTCGTTCATATCCATCATAACATTACGAACATGATGGTCCCGAGTTGTCCCCTTTAATCGAACAAGCAGCAAATTGATAGGCACTCCAACTTGCGGGTTGAGCAGCGTAAACAGACAGATCAACTTGACATAGAAAAGTTGATTTTACACAGGAGGGAGGCATGGTTGTTTTCTTACGAGTACAAGGCAGTCCATAGTTGCCATCTCCGAAGTACAAGTGCGTGAAGGGACCGAACACGGGATCAAGGAGACAGGGCAACGCGCTCAGTCCTGGTAGTCCGACGTGGTACCAGGGCAGAGCGTCAGGGTGATATCCGTGTTGGTGCAAGTGTAGTCGACAAAATCGGCAGGCTGGTATCCGTCTGTGGGCGTGCATAAATACCCATACTAATTGAAAACAGCTCGAGATGAGGAGCGACATGACTTACTGGCGCCGTTGTTGTCAGGGAAGGCATACGCGTTGTAACAGGTGTTGTAATAGAATGCGCTGTTAGGGCCAGGGCCGGCGTCGTTCACGCAACCTCCACCGGTCGATGGGAAAGCACCATCACTGCATGCGTCGACGGAAGAGCAACAGGGAGAGTAGCATGAACCGTCCGGACCAGGGACAGGCTAAGCAAGTCACGTTAGTGCACTAACAAAAATTTCCAGAAAAGGTTTACTGACGCAGCCGGAACTGATAGTGCAAGCAAACGCGTCACAGCCAGTGTTGGCCGAGGATATCTTCATCCCGACGTTGTAGCCGTAGACGAGGGAAATATCGTATGTCACTTCACCGGAGATGGTGTACTAGATGAAGAAAGGGTGTTGAGTGGGTGTAACAAAAAATCGCTTGCGCTAGAGGCTTACAAAGTTGAACTCAGCCCTGCTGAATGGAGTCACGCCATTCCAAGTGGGACCACCGGTGGTACAAGTAGAACCCGTGCTGTCACATCCAGTACCTATGAACATGAGCGGAGCCGCCACAGTCAACGGGGGAAATGGCTCACCGACGTTGACGTTACCATCCCAGTCGGAACTAATGCCCATGTTGGCATTAGCACCAGCAGCAACGGTTACGCTGTTGTTGATGGAACCATAATTGTTCTGGGTGTTAAGGAAGACGGACTCGGAACAATTATTGACAACGGTCAGAGACTGGGCCTGAGTCGCCGTCACAAAAACTGCGAGAGCGATGGCAGAGAGGAGAGACATGTCTGTTATAAGGTCGGAGTAGTTTGTCGAACTGGGAGGATGGGAGGTACTAATCCGGCTTTTATGCCTCTTGTTGGAGGTGCAGAGCCTCCGCGGTTACTTCGTATGAGTTCCGGAAGCCACCTGAGGATGTAAGATATCAGCAGGGCGCAGTTCCGAGTGGAGCAAACCTAAATGGAGCTCCACATAGTTTGATTTGACGAGTGGGGACGATGACTAGAACATTTTGAGCACAACTGTGCTCGCTACCGTCCAAATTGGCTGCAAACAGTAAGGCAAGGATCCATTGTCGAGTATTGCGAAGGCAACACAGCAATCATATATTGCACTTCGTAACCTGTTGTGTCGAGTCTCGACTGTGATGTAGCTGCCCCCGGCAACAACACATCAAGTCGTTCGCCTCATTGGCTAATTGGTTGATGACGATGACACGGGCATTTCACAGAATTCTAGCCTTACATTCCAAGCGATTCATCAGGTTCCAATAGTGCCCGTGGTTCCTATGTCACGCCGGACGTGGTGGTCTCGTCGACTAACCTGGGTTTGACTGATCACACTGAGATGTGGCGGGCGGTTGATGACTATAGGGTGGTCTATAACATGTTGCACTAGAACTAGAAAGTCAATATTACTTGCTGCGGAGAGATGAACACTTGAACATACCGCAGCAGTGCCATTATGTAGTGCGCTGCGTGAGGTGTGGTTCATCTATAAATAAGAACGTGGTGCCAGCCATGGATGGACTATGCGTTGCGAGTTAGCTTAAAAGATCTTTGCGTCGTGAAAAAATTAAGAACGTTAGTATTGAAACAGGCTCCACAAGGTGCCACACCGTGACGCGAATGAACTAAAAGTTTGACGTAAGTCGGCCCCGCGCGAAAGTAGTAGCACAAGGTTTGGTTTAGTTCAACCATCCAGCGCCTGAGTCAGCTACCATAGCAAAACTTGTCCAGTTATTGGACCCACGCGACTTCATCTACTGTACTAGGCTGATGACCAGACAGATCATTATACCTCGGTGACACTGCTGCATGCTGCTCCGGACCCGGGAGATCTAGTAAGTAGGTATATGCCAAGGTTGAGCTTGTGATCGACCTACATGCAGTTCTTGAAGCTTGACGATTCATTCGGATGTGTGGTCATCTGGCAGTACTTCTAGATCACGTCCGTGCTTCCGTCCCCTTGTATCCTTGAAAAGAAGGTGAGGTTGCGGCAAGCCTCTCTCGGACATATCTGTTCTCGGATCGCTCCACTCACGGAAGGCCTGGTGCTAATAGTAGGCCACTATTCTCTTAGAACCTCGGATCCCAAATGATTGACCTGCGCGCAATGTCAGTAGTATTAACAACTCGCCGTGCACGTCTTACACGTTATGTGCACCAGAGTACCGGAAAGCACGGGCGCATCTTCTACAGCCGAGGCGTTCGGGACAAAGAGGCGTTTTGGATGCCCAGAGTCGACCTTCGTGACACCCCTCGACACGTGTTCTCCAGTAGTACGGCCTTGCTCGATATCCTTGACAACACGACTGAAAAGATGGACATCCAATCCTCTCTTACCTCCACCACAAGACACCACGCCCGTAGATACTTCATCGACATGGCAACTCTGGTTTTCATTCGCACTAAGCTATCCCTTCCCCGACCATGCCGCAGTTGCTATATAGACGGAGCGTGTCGAACCGAATAACTAATCGCGACCACCTGAACACCGATGGGAACGGTCGTTTTTGGCTGAGCACAGGTTCCTGAAATATTCAAGCTGGCTTTGTCATCATCGGCGATAGCACTGAATTGTCTCTAATCGCGTCCGCTCATCGGTCAGTGGCCCTTTCCCCCGCGCCCGGGTCTGATTGGAGATATGGAACACAGAACAACAGCCATACTAAACCTTCGTGGTCGCCAGCTACTTCAACAAACATAATTGATGGGGTTCGTCCAGAAACAACACTGTCATCGGATCGAATAAGAACCGCCTCACTCACAGGGTTCAAGATAAGATATGTAAGAATAAGCCCTCGCAAAGGCCATAAGGAGTGCAACGTTGTCAATATAGATGGATAGAGTGGCTCTAAAATTGTTCTTAATAGAAGAATGCACACCCAAGTTTATTGGCCCGGGGGGGGGGTAAAGTTTGGATGTCTCAACTGGCACCGAGATGGGTTACAGGTACAGTTATACAAGGGCGCAATGCCCGACGCGTCGGAATCGATATGTCGGCGGCATTACTGGGGCTTGGGGCCTTGGACAGTGACTGCCTTACCAGCGAATCCTGTCGTCTTTGCCCCCGTGTGGGTATTCACGATAGAGGACAAGAATACGCCACGGAACGTATTCGCGGGTCGACGTTTACTGTAGAACTGCGCACACATGGCGCGAAAAGAGACAGATAAGACGACCTTTCATGGGCATGACGAACAACATGCCGGTTCTGCCAGATGAATGGCCTGAATTCCATCTCGACTTGGACGAGTCGACACATGGAGGAAGTGGGACTCTGGGCGGCCTTTACCTGAATGCGTTATTGATGCCCACTATGACTATCGGAGCTAATAGAAGGATCTTTAATAATACGATGGTTTCGGATGCCGCGGTACGTTGATCGGTGTTATGGGTTGGCTTCCTCGGCCAATCTATTGTCTCCTCCCGCGAGGCGTATGCGCGATAGAGACCAGAAGGACTCGTCATTGCAACGACAGTGTCTCGAGTTTCGAAGCGTTGATTGATCAATGTCCATGAATCTTTGTGGCACTCCTGTATGCGGAGAAGTATGTGCGCTGTAAGTCCTCCATTCTAATCGTGATTTACGACACATTCCTTTTTCTTGCTTGTTAAAGTGCCTAACGTATTGGGCATCTGCGAGCACATTGACCAAACAAGTTGCACTCGGGGATTCAAGATGGGCCGTGTGTGAATGTCATGTTCGTGTATGTACTTTGCTGCTATACATAGTAGTCGATGGGCTTTTCGGAGACGTCATCCCAAACCCGGAATATTATAATTGAATGGTGCCCTTTCTCATTTTATGTCAGCGATGTTACCAACTAGAGGGGTGATCCCGGAGAGGATATATGTAGTGCACGTATACGGCATCAAACAGCGTGTGTTATCACATATCTATACATATGTTCTTCCTATCTTCATCTATCCGACAGGCTGTCGTTTTGGATGTGAATGTGAGTAACGTCGACGTCTGTCAAACGCGGCCCAGAATAGTGCCAGTGGCCATCGTCATCTAGCATTAATATTGACGCCGCCTTTGACAAGATCCCGGAGAGACTATAAAAACACATGCATCGAGCCGAAGTACTAGTATATCGAAGCCGCCACCACGAGGCAACCCAATCCCATCATGGATAATATCAAGCACAAAATTGGATCAAGGTACACCATGAAGTGAGATCGGAAAGATCCGACCATGAAAAAAGAACTTGATCAAAGTACTGTAGGTGTACGTCAAGGCGAGTATCAAAACCCAAATCTATCAAAGTTTGATCTTTGGCCCGCAGCCAGGGCACACCGTGGACTGTGGGCGTACATACGAGATCTAAGAGGGGGTTGGACCGTGAAACCAAAAGTTCATCAAAGTAAAGCAATTAAAGCGAAGAGAACGGTTGCATGGGAACACCTGTCGAAACTGAATCGGATCGGTCTCTTCCAAGCCCCCACCTAGTCTGGTGACCAGCCTGTCTATGAGAGGTCAGCGCGAGCAAACCGTCGATAGACGCGACGGTTCGCCTTGCGCTGACCTCTTATAGTAGACGGACTGATCACCAGACTAGCCCCCACCGCCACCGCCTCCCTTGCCCTTTCCGCTGCCGTTCTGGTTGACTCCCTCAGCTTGTTGGTGCCCTGGTCCCGATGGACACCGGGAAACCCGACATCAAACAGTCGACAGCCCGAGTGGACAGTGGACAACAGACGTTGGCAGCGCCATACCGGTGGTACATCGAACGAGCACGAGAGGCAGACTGATTTCAGAGAGAACCACAGGGGTGATTGCCAGTGCTGGATCCTTGATCGAGTACGTAGGGACCGCAATCCCAAGTTTAGAGGCGTCTGTTGCGTTGTGCGCCAACGATAACAGTACATACGAACAGCGTAAATACTTGTCGACGCTGTGTCATCGTTCGTTGGCAATATGAAACTGATCATCCAACACTTCAAGCCGTGTATACTACTATACTCCCACCTTTGTTCCTTGCTATGATTACAGTTCTCGCTTTGCCTGGGTTCCTGCGGGTTTGTACTATAACAACCAGCTGTATGGTCCTATCCAACGTGGGTTCAACAAGTTCAAATCCCACCTGTCACTTTTAAGAACATCGTTCTTCTTCTCCTTTAAATAGAATCTGGCTTCAAGAGCCCTTACGATGTATGTCGCTCCTGTAACCCTGTGACGGATGGTTCCCTCTTGGATTGGATGTACATACGACTATGACGTTAACGCAGTGCGCTAGCGCGCGGATCCCCGCCAGCGGAACTTCCAATCTTGTTCCGCGGTGGCTGTGAATTCGCACGCGTCTTGATACAGATGGTTTTGTCGGTAAGTTCTAATAGTGAACTATGAACTGACGTTTCAAGTTCAAGTTTACAGATATGATATGCAACTGCACACTACGTCCTCGAAATTGCTGACCTTCTTGTAGGGTAATAAACGTTCCGGGCTCGAGGTTCTCGTGACTCATTTCTTTGCGGCCGCGCCAATGGACAACGGGTAACGTTGCAATCCGGCAAAAGTTGCAGCCATCGTACGCGGTGCAAATGGAGGTGGCTTGGGGGCGAGTAACGCCGTTTTTTCGCGGATCACGAAGCTGGGTCATTTTTTTGGCGTATTCTAGGAACACATGTTGATAACTCCCTCTTGTGTTGCGGCTACATGGTACAATTCGACCAGCCGGAAGCTGCTTTGATGCATTGTGTACATGGTGATCATCCTCTCGAGAACGATTTAAGTAACTAATTCGCGTGCTCCTGGTGGACATTTTACGAGATGGATCACCAATACCCCTGGCCTTAATGCTGTATCCGGACCATCTTTCCCCCAGCTCCATTCAAATTCCTTTCAAGCACATGTAGGAGTCAACTCGGATTTGATGTCCAGCGATCAGCGGTTACAGCCGTTCGCGACACGATTGTACACTCCTTTTGCTCGTTACTGACGTCGACTTTGGCAGTGAGTCGCAGGGGAAAAGTCAAACTCTGCAGTCTTTTTGAGGGGTCACCGTCTCAACATGTCGTCGGCATACGTTGCATACATTGATGCGTTACAAAGGCCCAGTCACGGTATCCAAGACGGTATGACGTTGGTTACGGACAATGGCAAGACTCGCCACGCATGTCTGCGCGACTAAAGTGCCTAGCACAACATGTATGGTACGGATTGCTCGTTCAGGTCCATCGTGACATCGCGAATATGTTGGTCCCGAGTTACCTCCTTCAAGTTTACACTTGTGCTTGGACAAGCAGTAAATCGATAGATGCGCCAACTTGTGGGATGCGCAGCGCAAATTATAGACGGACCAAATTGACATAAAGAAGTCTTTATCTACACAAGGTAACAACGACGCGAGAACGAAAGGAAAAGGAGGCATGATTATTTTCTTGCAACTACAAGACAGCCCATGGCTACCATTCCCGAAGTACACGTCCACGAAGGGACCAAAACACGCGATCAAGGGGACAAGGCAGCTCGAGGAGGGCGTCTCACTGACGCGCGCAAACGAGCGTCGCGCTCAGTCTTGGTAGTCCGATGTGGCACCAGAACAGAGCGTCAGGGTGATGTCCGTGTTGGTGCAAGTGTAGTCAACAAAATCGGCAGGCTGGTATCCGTCTACGGAGACACGTGCGTGAATACCCATACAACTCAAAAACAGCCCGAGACGGGGAGTGACGTGACTTACCGGCGCCGTCGTTGTCAGGGAAGGCATACGCGTTGTAGCAGGTGTCGTAGTAGAATGCACTGTTAGGGCCAGGGCCAGCGTTGTTCACGCAACCTCCGCCGCTCGCAGGGAGAGCACCACCACTGCATGCGTCGACGGAAGAGCAGCAAGGAGAGTAGCACGAACCGTCCGGACCGGGGACGGGCTAAGCAACTCTTGTCAGTGCACTAACAAAAAATTCGAGGCAAGGGCCACTGACGCAGCCGGAACTAATAGTGCAAGCAAACGCGTCGCAGCCAGTGTCGGCAGAGGAGATCTCCATCCCGACGTTGTAGCCGTAGATGAGGGAAATGTCGTAGGTCACTTCACCGGGGATGGCGTACTAGATGAAGAAAGGGTATTGGTCAGGTGTAATAAAAAATTGCTCGCGCTAGAAGCTTACAAAATTGAATTCGGCCCTGCTGAACGGGGTCACACCATCCCAGGTGGGACCACCGGTAGTACAAGTAGAACCTGTGCTATCACACCCAGTACCTACGGTGATGAGCGGAGCAACCAGAGTCAGTGAGAGAAACATGGCTCACCGACGTTAATGGCACCATCCCAGTCGGAACTAATGCCCATGTTGGCACTGGCACCAGCAGCGACGGTTACGTCGTTGTCGATGGAACCAAAACTGTTCTGAGTGTAAAGGAAGACGGACTCGGAGCATTTATTGACAACGGTCAGAGACTGTGCCTGCGCTGCCGTCACAATTGCTGCGAGAACAAGAGTAGAGAAAAGAGACATGTTTGTTGGATGTTTGTTGGAGGAGTTTGCTGAACTGGAGGAAATGGCGTGCAAAGCCATCTTTTATACCTTTTTGTTGAAGACGCAGAGCCTCTCGGGTGACTTTGTATGAATACCGGGGGCCGCCTGAGGAAGCGAGATGTCGGCAGGGAGCAGTTCCGAGTGGAGCAAACCAAAAGGATAGTTTGATCAGACCAGTGATATTCCCTTTCAAATCAATACAACGATCAGAACGGAAAGGGCCTAGTCGAGGTGGTATGGTGACTAGGTTGAGTGTAGTTGCGCTGGCTACCGCTCGAATTGGCTGAAAACGATAAGGTAATGACCCACTATCTGGTGTTGCACAGGCGACACAGCAATCATACGTTGCATACGGGCTGCGGTTTTGTAACCTGTTGTGTTGACTGTGATGTAGCTGCCTCCTGCAGCAACGCATCAAGTCGTTCGCCTCATCGGCTAATCGGCCGATGATACAGGGATCTCACCATGGAATCGAATCCCTAAAAGAGTTCTAGCCTTACAGTCCAAGTGATTCATCATATTCCATGAGTACCCGTGGTTCTTGTGTCTTTTTTTATCATCTTCTTGTGACTAGTAAGATGAGGCTACTAGCCCTCGGAGATGGCAAAAGCACCATGGGTTAGATCCATGACCCTGGAACAGGATGTCATGGTTTGAATGATCTTAATTAGCGGGTAGTCTGTAGCTAGGGTCATCGTTTTCTTGCACTGCAGAATCAATATCACCTACTGCGGGGGGATGAATGCTTGAACATGCGCAGTCACGTCTTGTACGGGGCCATGGTTGACTCATCTGTTGAAATCTATAATTGTCCTGGGCGCTAATGCGGTCGGTTCTCACCGCACCGGTCACCGCCCACTGCCACTGAATAGTACTGAGCATCAAAATGTGATCAATAATGTGGCTATAAACCAAGAAGAATTACGTGGTGGTCACTGGCCAACCTGCCATGCATGAGAACGAACGATCGCTTCAAGTTAGCCTAGAAGATCTCGTGCCACGACTGTGACAAACTTGAACGGCGGAATGTTAATAGTGCGATGGTTTCCATGGTCTGGTGACACGGCAGGGCGGCTGGCAAGGACGAAAAGGTTGGACAAAGCAGTGGCATGCGTACTAGGAAAGGTTTAGCCTCAGCCTGAGGCTGGTTCGACCGTTGTCAGCTGACTTCATCATCTACTTTGAGTACTACATACTAGTAGTACAGTCTGGTGACCGGACCAGTAGAATTCATCACACAGCACCTCCGAGTCAATGACGCTGATAGACCAGCGATGCTACTCCGAACCCGGGAGACCTAGTAAGTAAGTATATGTCTAGGTTGAGTTTGTGATCCGACCCACCCGCACGCAGTCCTGAACAATTCATGCGGACTGACGCACCTCGTGCTACTGCCAGATGGGTCACATATTCTAGTCGCTCGCACCTCCATCCCCTTAGTTCCCTCGAAAAGAAGGTTAGGTTTCACTCGGACACCTCTGTTCTCGGATCGCTTCACTCGGCCCACTCACGAAAAGTTGGTCGCCTACCAGTAGGCCAGAAACAGTAGGCCAGCATCCCCGTTGCGAACCTGCGACCCCAAATAATTGACCTGTACGCAATGTCAGTAATAAGGTCCACCTCACCACGCACATCCAACACGTTATGTACCCAAGAGTACCGGGAAGCACGGACGTATCGTCTACTGCCGAGGTGTTCGGGGTAGAGGCGCTTATACTACGCCCAGAGGCGACCTTGCGACACCCCTGGACACGTGTTCTGCAAACTTCACGTATCTGGTCCAGACTGTCCAGTAGTGCGGCCCTACTCGATGTCCTTGACAAGCCCAACTGAAAAGAGGGAGAAAGAGGGAGATTCGTTATTCCTCTCTTTCCTCCGCAAGGTACCACGTCAAAAGATGCTTCATCGACATGGCAACTCCCGTTCTCGTTCGCACTAGACTATCTCTTCCTCGACCATGCCGCAGTTCCTATCCAGACGGAGCGAATAACTAATCGCGACCACGTGAACACCAATACGAATGGTCTGGGAGCGGGTTCCTGAAATCTTCAAGCTGGCTTCAACGTCATCTTCGGCGATAACACTGAATTGCCTCTAATCGCGTCCGCTCATCGGCTCGATCAACACCCTTTCCCCCCATCCAGGTCTGATTGGAGACATCGAGCACAGAACAACTATCATACCGAATTTTCGTGGTTGCCAGTCGCTTCGACGAACACAACCGATGGGGCTCGTCGACAAACAAGTCTGCCACCGGATCGAAGAAGAACCGCCTCACTTACACGGATCACGATAAGATATGTAAGACGAAGCCCTCGCAAAAGCCGTAACGAGCGCATCGCTGTCAATATAGATGGATAAAGTGGCTCCAAAAATTTTCTCAGAGAATCTGCCCCCAAGTCCCTTGGCGGAGGTCTTGGCGGGAAGGGGCCTGAAGTTTGGATGTTCTCAACTGGCCCCGAGATGAGTTGGAGGTCATGCCAGGGCGCGATGCCTGACGCGTCGGAATCGATATATCGGCGGCATTACTGAGGCCTGGGGCCTTGACTGCGGCTGCCGTACCAGCGAATCCTGTCGAGTCTTGCCCCCGCCCCGCGTGGCCGTTTACGATGGAGATAGAGGACAAGAATATGCACCGTATTCGCTGGTCGATGTTACTGTAATGCTGCGCACATATGGCTGGAGAAAAGACAGACGAACCGACTTTTCCTTGCATGGCCGTGACGAACACGGAACATGTCGGTTCTGCCAACGAATGGCCCCAATTCCATCTCGACTTGAGGAAGTGAGCACTGGGCGGCCTTTACCTGATTGCGTTATTGATGCCCGCATGACTATCGGAGCCAGTAGAAGGACCGTTTAATTATACGTTGGTTTCGGACGCCGCGGGACGTTGATCGGTGTCACGGGTTGGCTTCCTCGGTCCATTTATTGTCTCCTCCCGCGAGGCGTATGCGCGATAGGGACCAGAAGAACTTACCATCGCAACGACAATGTCTCGAGTTTCGAAGCATTGATTGATCAATGTCTACGAATCTTTGTGATACTCTTGTATGAAAAACCCGGAGAGGTTCGGTGCGCTGTAAGTCCTCCGTCCTGATGCTGACTTACGACACATTCCTTTTTCTTTCTTTCTTTCTTTTTTTAAGTGCCTAACGTATACGCGTCCGTGAGCATGGACTAATCAAGGCATGTGTTGCAGTCGGGGATCCCAGATGCGTGTGTGAATGTCATGTTTATGTATGTACCCACTTTGCCACTAGTCGACGAGACATCGTTCCAGACTCGGAATATTACAATTGAATGGTGCGTCCTTCCCCATTTCATCTCTTCGACCTCACCGACTAGAAGGGTTGTCCCGGAGAGGATATATGTAGTGGGCGTATACGTCATCGACAACAAGCATGCCTGTGGGGCCCGGGCATACGTCATTCCATATCTATCCACACGCTCGTCGTATCCTCAAGTTGATCTATCCCACAAGCTGTCATTTTGGATGTGAGTGTGACTATCGTCGATGCCTGCTAAAAGCGGTCCCGAATAGTGACGACCGTGGTTGCATGTGCACACCTACGCATTAACACCGTCTTTAATGAGGATCGGGGTCAAGTCGGGGTCATCCCAGAGAAGCTATATGTGGCTCCGAAAACGCATACGTCAAGCCGAAGTACTATATCGAAGCTGCCACCACGAGGCAACCCATGGACAATATCGAGCACAAAGTTTGATCTTTGACCCAAGGCACATCATGAGCGGAGCTCGCAAAGGTCCGACCATGAACAAAAAAAAGTTGATGACAGTATTGTAGATATACGTCAAGCCGAAGTAGATCGAAGCCACCACGAGGCAACTCAACCTCGTCGTCTATAATATCAAGCACAAGGTTTGATCTTTGACTGGGGCACGCCCATATAACACAGATGGGAAAGGTCCAACCATGGAAAACAGTTAATGAAAGGGCTGTATACGATATACGTCAAGCTGAAGTATATCGAAGCAGCCATCGGGAGGTAACACCCCAACATAATATCAAGCACAAAGTTTGATCTTTGACCCAGGGCACCATGAACAGAGCTCCGACCATGGAAAAAAAGTGTACTAACGTCAAGCCGAAGTATCCACCGGGAGGTAACACATAATATCAAGCACAAAGTTTGATAAGTATCCGACCCAGGGGCACACGATGGGCAGAGGTGGGAAACGACCGACCATGAAAAAAATCAAGATACTGGAGGTATGCGTCAAGGCGACCTACCAAAGCTGCCACCACGACGCAACTCAACTCTATCACAGTTTTAATTTCTATCCCGGCGCACACCGTTGAAAAAAGTTGATCAAAGTAAAGTGGCTAAAGCGAAGAGAACGAGCTGCATGGGAACACCCGTCGACGACTGGACAAGGTTGGTTCCCTCCTCGTCCCGCCCCGCCCCTCTTGTCATCGCCACTGCCGTTGTGGTCGCTCAGGCTTGTCGTCTTGCGCTCTCAGGCTTGTTCTGGCCCTGACGGACACTGTGGGAAATTTGACAACGCCGCCCGTACACGCCTGACAGTCAGTGGCATCGACGGGTCGACAGCCCGAGTGGACAGTAGACACTAGTCGTGCGACACCAGTGCCAATCGAACGAGCGATTCTGAAAGAGACAGAACTGCCACCAACATCGACGGTCGACAACCCAGATCGGCGATACTGGCGCCGTGACACCGACTGACGCTCCAGTGCCGCCGCCGCACGAGTTGAAAGAGGCGGACTGCCGCATCCTCAAATTCAAACACCTCCTCTGAGAGACGTTGCCCAGGGGTGACTGCGGGAATCCATTTCAAAAACTGCCCAGGATTGACCTCGGTTGCTCGACGATCCCTAGGCCTGTGTACGCTGACAATAAATATGATGACGGATCGACGTCGTTCATCGAGCGATTGGACGGTATTGAATATTGAAAATCCGAGTCTGACGGCGCTACCTCCGGAATCCGCCATTCAAATCCGTCTAATGATTCAAATACTCCTCGGAGCCAGGCGGGAGATTGGTTTTTGCAGTGCGCTCCGTTCCATATGGTGTGGCAACTTGTTTGAGATGCGGATAAATGAACCGTGGGAGACCAAGGGAAAGTGACGTCCATCGTGTTGGGTCAGTGTTGCCTCTTTTGGATTACCGAGTGCGGACCTGCGCGGCCAACGCCGAAGTGCCACCATGGGCTTCGCGACAGGTCGGTCGCAAGGTTTGATTCAAGAGCTGACGTCTCACCAAACGCTGTCCCTGGCTGGAGTGAGTAGAAAACAAGGTTCACGTTTCAAAACCCACCCTCTCTCACTAGAATTTGATCGAATTGCGTTATATTCGGTTCCTTTCTTAACCGCCAAGTCTACAGGATGATGCCAGTAAATAAGATAAGCGTGAGTTGTATCTACGAGGGATGATGCGAGGTATTGATGACATGTGAAAGAAAAAAGAAAAAAAAGAATGCAAGAGATGAACGAGCATATTGAAGACATGTGTAGATGGAATTTATTTGTTTTGGAGAGACAGAGCACTGCTCCTACGACCAAGTAGCCCTGTAGCAGAAAATGGAAGCGAACCAAGAGGTTGAATGTCTGCACAATGTATACAAGATAAAGATATGGATCAATGACCCACCACCACAAGGGCTTCCATAGGCGATCCGAAAGTGAGCGAGATTGAGGACACGAAATGCGAACGATACCCGAGAAAGAGGTAAAATGTGTACACGTAATTCCACAACAAGGATTGATGCAGGACGGAGATGAAAGCCAGAAGGAGCGAGCTAGAACTGTGATGCAAGTAAAGGACCGTTTTGTAGGAATGCTGAACGAGTAAGGACCGTGATGGTAATATTGTTGGAGGGCGGGAGTCGAGTCGCAATATATTGTATACAAAGTGTCATGCAGTTGTCGCAACTACCGCATGGTTAGAAAAGATCGACCTGTAATGAGTGATTCAAGCTTACCAGTAACGGAGATTATTGTCTTTTCCAGAAGCCCTTGACAGTTCCGACACGTGTACCTTTGGCCGATGCTGGCATAGGCAGCCTTGAGGACGGCGGGAGACTATCTGCCGGTAGTTTTTCCGATGTCGTAACAGGACGCGGAACCTTGAGGGGCATGCGGGAGGGTGGCATCGGAAGCTTCGATGTACTAGAACAAGTCGGGCCCGGGCTGGCAAGGGCTGGACCTTGCCGTGATTGTGTTGCAATCACGTTTGCCAGCTTGGCTGGCGGGATGAACTTGGCGGGAGACTGAGGGATCCTGGAACGCACAGTTGCAGACGATGACAGAGAAGCGTTTCCGGCGAGAGGAAGCTTGGATGGCATCATTGGAACTTTGGTTACTGTTGTCATAGGCGCCTTGATAGTTTTTGGTTTGGCCGTCAACCTAAAGATCGATTTTGATCGGACCGTTGCCTGGCTAGTAGGCACCGGGTTGTTAGGAGCCATTGGCTCGATACCTGCTGCGGACGCCAGCGACGTCCGCTTACTAGGGGCGGGGAGAAGAGAAATTCGGGATGTGTTTGCGGATGTGTTGCGAGAGGCACGCGATTCAGCGGACGCATCCGAGATGGAAACCCGTGATGAACTGTGGAAAGATGTGATTGTAGATGCGGACTGAGGGATGGGAGGTAATGAGGTATTCATGACATTGCCGCGGGATGGAACCTTGGAAAGGGATGGCCTTGGAACGGATGGGGCCATTTCCAAGGGTACGATACTCTCTGCCAATGATGAAAAGGTGGGCGAGGTAGGCAACGGGGGCACTTCTTCAACGGGTGAAGAGACAGGAGGACGCTGGGAGCTAAAGGATGCCCGAGAGATGGAGAAAGAGGCTCTGAGGGAAGCAAGAGAAGACTTTTTGCTCAACGACTTTCGCGGTTTGTTCTTGTCCTTGTCCTCCGAGTCACTATCGTTGGCAGAGTCATAGTCGACGTCGTCTGTAGACTGGGTGGTGGTGGTGGTCGATGCAGGATCAGAGCGACCTGGGGAGAGACGCGAAATGAGACTGATGAAACGGGTGCGCTTCTTGGGCGTTTTCAAGCCCTTGTCTTTGGGGGGCGTCCTTGGGTTCAAGAGCGCACTTGGTTTAGGTTCTGCGGTGGACTGTGCGAGGGAAGCTGTAGTTGCGATAGACCAGCGCGACTGAGAAAACTCGATGGATTTGGGTGCACGAAGAGGATGGAGTGCGCCGGCTGTGCGAGGATTCTCCTCTGAGGAGAGGGGGGACGGAGGAAAGACGATCGACTTGGATGGAGACAAGGGAAGAGACCTGGAACTTGCAGAGGGTAAGACAGGAAACTGTGTGACAGAGTCGCGAAGAGAAGAAGGCTTTTCCTCCACAGGGGATAAGGGAAGGGCAATGTCCTCCGGGGAACAATGGGAGGGGGAGAAGACGATACTTGTTGGGGAAGCAAGAGAGCTGGCATAGGGGGTTGTGCAGGAAGTGTCGCGAGAATGGGCACACGAAAAACTGGAAAAAGTGGGTGAAGGGTGAAGGGCAGAGTCCAAGTCGTCTGGGACGGGGCACAAGAACTGAACGTCTTGGGAGGAGTCATCACGTTTGTGCAAGTAGCCGTCGATGAGGGGAAGGTCGCGAGAGAGAACCAAGTCATGTTGGTATTCGCCGTGGACTATGACTGAGACGGGAAGAGGAGGAGGGATTTCATGAGGATGACTCTGATCGGAGGAGAGGGTACTAGTGAAGGAGGGAAGACGGGAGATGCGGGTAGAGGAAGAGCGAGAGCGCATGGCACGAGAGGAGGTGGACTGAGTGAGAGACGAAACGGGGGATGGAGGAGGGGCTGGGAGGGGCTGGGAAATATGAGGAAAGAGTGAAAAGAGAGAAGACGAAAAAACTGACCTTGTCTGAAGTGAGACGGGGAGAGGGAGGAGCGACGTGGGTGTTGGAGTGGGCCATTTCTTGGACGATGAAGCGAAGTGCACGGACGCGTTCCTGTTCCTCAAAGTCGTCGTCGTCGTCGTCGGACTTGGAGCGGGAAGGGAAGAAGAGTGCATCATAAGAAGGACAGGGCGAAGATGGGCGTTCGGAGGAAAAGCGTGGGAGGAGAGGAGAATCTGGGCGGTCGATGGAGTACGCACGGTGAGCGCCAAGGGAGGAAGAGGGTGAAGGTGAGGGTGGACGGGAAGATGCAAAGGGTTGTTCAGAGAGAACAAAGTCGTATTGATGTTCTATCCAGGAGTGAACGCGTGCATTGCGAGACGGTGCAGAATCGGAGAGGAGTTGAGCGAGTAGCGCAGTGTAAGCAGCGTCGTCTTCTGACATGGACTGCATCGGGGGGGACACAAAAAAAAAACACAGACGACGGCTCGCATTTTATCCAAGACGGAGAGAACGAAAATCACATAAACCTTTGCAGATCAACAACCGAGCCAACCACTCGGTTTACACCGTAGATTATGTAAAATACATATCAATTCTCAGCCCGATCCACACATTTTTAAATCTATTTTATTTACTATTTGTTCTTGATTGTAAACTTTGCCGAGCGGTGCCGCGAGATCCCGCCGCTCTCTCATTCTCTTGCCGACACTACCCTTCATTCTACATAATTGCTCTTTGCCCTCTCTCCATTCCCCCACCTCCTTCATCTCCCCATATCCATCTCTTTGCACATCGTCCAACTTGGACCATAGTGACCGTGTGAGATATTCCGCAGCCCTCTAATTTGTAATCCCATCTGTACTCGTCTATGTCACCAGCCCTTTTTCAACCCTAGATCTTTTTTTCTCTTCCAACCCAACACTTTATCTTAGCCTCGCTAAACCGTAGGGCTCTCGTGACGTTACTACTCTCACTCTCCCTGAAATATTCTGTCTACCATTTGCCGGCCTTCTCGACAGATTTAGAAAAATGTTTCCTGCAGCAATACGAACGCCATCATCCCATGTCAACCCTCCACCAACCAGTAGGCTGTGCATGAAACATACACGCCAGGCCCCGATCCCGGTCCGTTTCCAGGAGTACCACTCTTAATCGCGGTCTGCACCAATAATGACACGCGGTGCTTTTACTCTTACCGCCCCGTACCGCACCTGTCAATCCAATTGCCAGCGGAGTGGGTCGTGCACGACAGCAACTTGTCTTTCCTGAAGTCAACGTCACCAATCCAGGGCGGGCCTTCAAGTGCACTCTTTGGCCTGTCGCTTGCCGAGGTGCCGTTCATCGCTAGATCTCTCATATCTATCCAATACAACCCCGCCCTGCCAGAGTGGGGACTTCGCGGCGTGTGCCACGCGATCCATAACCGGCTCTTTGACAGTTTTTTTTTCTCGGTGCCATGTCCAGCGTGTCCGAATCTCCACGTCTGTGCAACCAGCCTCCTTTTCCCGCTACTTCTCAAACACCACCCCCACGAAGAAAAGAACAGTCGACGACCTGCAGATCTCTCAATGCGACTCGATCGGACCTCCCATGGGGATCTGGTGGCACATGGCCATGATGGCTTTGCACTTGCCACCAACCCGGTCCCTGGAAATAATTACCGTTAATTATTATTCATTTATACATACCATTCCGAGTGGTCCGCTTCCCCCAAACATACACACGCCGCCTGTTGAATCGCGCGTGAAAACCTGCGCGGTCCTGATGCGGCCACACACCCCCGCGCACAAGCCCCACCGCAGTATCGTGTTCGTGTTCCATCTTCCAGACGCTAGATAGTTGTTGCGCACTCGTCGGTGGTGTGCGAGAACACCGTGCGCGAGAAGCCCTCATCCTTCACTTCGACGTATCCAAAATCGACTTGTAGAGAAAAACCGCCACCATCGGGACAGTCCCGCTCGTACTCGTACTACATAGCGCCATCCACTTTAGTCGTCCGATAATGGGCGTCAAAAAGAAAATGCCGTTCGAGCGTCGCGGTCAAGTCCCCCGCGATAGTCGGGTTCACGGAAACGTAGCAACGCCCCGCGGATCGATCCGTACAAGCGTCCATCATGATCTTGCACCGTGAGCGAACCCCATAGTATGTCCCTCGAGTACGTATGTACGGACAGCACGGTCAACTTTAAGTTGACGCGGACGCGCTGCTTACTGCAAGTCGAGCGTAGTTCGAACTTGAGCGAATGGCCCGCTGTTCTCGCGCCTTCTTCCCTCGGTACCACTACTGTCAGCCGCGCTGGCCGCCGCCGCATCTTCAAGTTCACGCCGGGGAGCAAGCTAGTACTACCGGGTCATATCTTCAGGGTGCGCGGTCACCGTCGCTTTTGCCGGATTCCCGGATTCCGGGCCGAGCAATTGACTTCAAGTTGAATCTTGTCGCGTACGCGCACGCGCGCTAAGCTAGTACTAGTAGAGACAAGATCTAGCTCAGCCCAGACCCTCAGGCTGCCACTTTAGCCGACTCACAGCCGGACAAACGGCGAACCGCCGTGATCTAGTATTCGGTACGAATGAACGAATGAATAGTTCCTTGAGGTTGAAAAAGTCATGCCGACCGGTCCTGAAAGGCATTGAACCCGATCATATCATGTCTACGTCTACTCGGAGGCATAGTTTGACCTACGTATTAACCGCATCTAGTGCGCTCGCACGAACAGCGCTGTGCTCATTCATCCCGAGATCGAGCCCGACAACGTCTATCGAAGCGCAGCGGAGCCCATTCTTTTCTTTCTTCCCTTCTTTCAAATACGCTTTCCTGCATCGAGGGTTCTTCTCATCGTCGAGCGCGTTGCCATGTACGACGGGGCGAGAAGAATACCTCTCTCTACGAAAATGCGCCTCGAATCTAGACAGTGCACGGTACGGACAAGCCACGCAATCGTGAACAAGCACAGTCGCCATCTGCCAGTGGAGATAACTCGAACAGGCGTCTACGACCGACTCCGAATCGGCGTTTGTTCCCTCCGTCCGATACGTTCGCAGTTCGCCCCGGCCGATCCGCGGTACTACGGCGAGTCGGTGAGGTTTCCTCAAGGAAAAACCGGTGTACTAGTTGTCGGCGGCGCAGGCGGTCTATTCACACGTCCTGCCAGTGGGCCGAGCCTGCGTACATACGTGCATACTTACTTTCCAGTGCAGTGGCCGCTTCCGAGTCGCGGCGCCAGCGCTAGATCTGATGTCACCGTCTCCACGTGGACCCATCAACGCCCCCGCTCCATGACCATGTGCAAGGCTGAAAAAGAAGGACGATTCAGGTTTGTACCATCGGATCCGGACGCGCTCGTACATCATCCTGGCTGACGACCACCATCATGGGATGATGAACGCGCGAAACAAACGTTATAGACCTCGCGGGAGTCTTGTTCTAAACATGTACACCGTGACAATGCATGGAGACGATGTTCTATTCTTGCCAAGTTCCCAACAGATTACGGTCCTTGCTCTTCTTTCGTTTAAGTTACATTCCTATAAACCCGAGCGATCGGATGCCCCTTCTTGTAATGTACGTGTACTGTGGTATATGTTTGTAGCCACCCAACTTCCCCCCGGAACCTTCCGCAATGAATGCCGCCTTCAAATTCACGAAAATGAACACACACGCTCATCTCCACCGATACGCATATCATCGATGTCACGGAACAAGAGAGAGGGAAAAAAAAAGGAAAGGAACGCTGTCTCGACTTGGTAAACCGACCTCTCATACACGGACGGGGCAATGCCACAACCCGATACATCCCGCGCGAATCCCAGCGGACCAACGCATGATATGATCAACGGCCCATTTTCGGTACTTGGTGTTGGTGTCACTTGATCAAGTCAGGTCAGTCCTCGGAAAGCGATGTTGCGCCGTGCGCCGCCATGGTGCGGGATTAACCCGGATCGTGTTCGTGTTCGTACCTCATTTTTTGTTTTATTTTATTTTTCTTCGCCCTTGATGTGATGGCGGCCTCCGTTGAGCAATCCTGCGAGGTCCAGGTCAGCAGCGCCTTTGTCGGTACGGGAGACTGGTCGGTTGTCTCTTCGTCTATGACGGTCGTTTGGTGTCATACGCGATGACGCATCCAATGCATGTACACCAGCCCCGGCCCTGGTCCTGGCCCAGACTACTGCGGGACGTGTCATTGGTACACTTGTCAGACGGCGGTCCGTCCCGTCTCGTGTCAGCCTTTTGGGGGGCACCAATCAAAACCAATCACCAATCGCAATCGACGTATCGTAGACACGCACTGCCACGCGCGATCGGGATTTGGATTGGATGCGGCGGGGAGGGGCCTATAAACGATGACGTGCGCCAGCACGGACGTGGACAAGCGCAAGCGGTACGCCGACCGTGGCTGACGTGCCATCATTCTGTGTGCTCGGGCGGTGTCAATGTCGATAAGTCGAAAGAATGATTGTCAACGTTTAGTTGACGGGGTGCCGTGCGCGTAGTACATACTGGCAAGTCACGGTCGTCGGACGGTTGGGAGGGCGCAGGGCCGTAAGCAGGCTCGTTTGAAAAAGGTGGGCGGATTGGTGTTCCTTGGAAGTGGGTCAGCATCAGCACAGAAAAGCGAGTGCACGATGAATATGCCAGGCGTTCATGGCCGGACGGGTTCCAGCAGAAACAGTTAGGTTTGAACGGATACGGGCCCGGGTGCATCCGAGCCATGGGTACAGATGTAAAAAGTGACTCGACGACGCACCCCCAAACGGTAAAAGTTGTCAGGCGGTTGATCGAAACGGTGTATCATGAGACGGCTTTCTGGCCTTTCCAATGAATTGAAAAGCTGAGGGCAGAAGTGGACAGGTTGGCTGTGGCTGGCATCTGGCGTATGTCAACGTTTGGAACTCTAACCTTGTCTTTACCGTACCGCCAACCATCCTGTCTATCAAGTGATTCCCTCGAACAAGGTTTCAAAGAGATACATAATATGACATACTCATTCTCACTGAAGGCGACGACAAGAAGCACTCGCGTACGCCACAGCGAGAACAAGGTATAGTACAAACATTCCTCCACTTCGACGTGGTAGTAGGATGACGTGTCCAGAGCACAGAAATATGCATACAGATGACGATGGATATATGGGTATCATAAATGCATGATGGTTCAGCTGCACAAGAACCATCGAGGGCGGCGTGAGTCCAACGGCGAGAGTTCGATGCATGCTGGACCACTCACTCCTTTTCAAGTCAGAATGTGTCCTGTGAGTGCATGCGCAAGAGGTCGTTGAGTATCCTCGCCACCGACCCAGCGCCTTCGGAAACACGCTCTCTTTCGCTCTCCTTGACTTTCGGGAGGAAGTGCGAGTTGAAACGGTCAGGATGCCACCTCCGAATGTTGTCCTTGATGCGCTCCTTCGTGGCTCTGTCCTGCGGGTGGATCGTTGACAGCATATACGCGGTGATGGCAGGCGACGTCAGATCTTCAGGACTTTTTGGTCGCTTGAACACAGGCCACGGAAAGTCTTCCCATATCAGCGACCCCAAGGTTTGAATCTTGTCCCACTGGTTCCGGTGAGCTTCGAATAACTTGGTGACATCCTCTTTCGACATCGTTTTGCCCGCTTTTGCCTGCCTTTCGTGTTCCTGCATGGCTAACCTCGCTTGCTCACGTCTAAATTGCTCTTCGCGTTGTTGTGCCTGCTCAGCCTGGCGCCGGTGGAACTCGGCCTCCGAGAGTGGTGGTATCGGAGTGCTACTAGTGGAAGGCTTTGGTGTCGGCGTCGGTCCCGTTGGTTTGGGAGTACTCGACGGTTGTGTACTGGTGGTGGAACCAGGTCGTGTCGAAGCCGTTGACCAACCACTGACAGGATTGTTGCGACCAGAAGCGCTCGTACTGGTTCGATCGACGGGTGAACTTGCTGCGGCGGATGCGCCACGTTCGCTACGATTAGGGATCGGCCAAGGGCCTGAAGAGTTGGGCGTCTGGGGGGAGGGCGTAGGTCGAAATGTCTCTTGGGGCCAAGTTTCCCAGACTTCTTGCTTCTTCTTGTCTTCAGCTCTCTGGCGCCGAATCTCTTCCTCCCGTTTCCGAAATTCATCTTGTGACTTATGGTCCTCCCTGCGGCGCATTTCTGCCTCTCTGCGGTTGAGGTCTTCTTCCCTGCGTCTCAGTTCCTCCTCTCGTTTACGCAATCCTTCTTCTTTCCTTTGTGTTTCTTCTGCTTTTAGACTGACCTCCTCTGTTCTGCGCCGTGCCTCCTCCTCCTTTCGCTCTGCCTCTTCCTGCTTCCGCCTCGCCTCGAACTCTTTGCGTCTTGCCTCTTCTTCCATTACCTTGACATCTTCCTCCTTCCGCCTGGCTTCTTCTTCCTTCCGCCGGGCCTCCATCTCCCTTGATGCTGCCTCTTGCTCCTTCCTCTTTACTTCCTCCTCCTTCCTCTTTACTTCCACCTCCTTTCGTTTTGCCTCCATCTCTTTCCGCTTTGCCTCTTGTTCCTTCCGCGTTGCCTCTTGCTCCTTCTTCTTCGCCTCTTGTTCTTTTTTCCTCGCCTCCTCCTCCTTTTTGTTCGCCTCTTCCTCTTTTATCGCAGCCTCCATTTCTTTCCGGTTAGCCTCCTCTTCCTTTCTCCGTAGTTCTTCCTCGCGCTCAGCCTCGTCGTCTTCCCTCTGCTTGGCCTCTTCCTCTAATCTCCGATTTTCCTCTTCGCGCCTCAGCTCTTCCGCCCTCTTCTTCCTGGCATCGTCTTCGCGTCTCAGTTCTTCGGCTTTCCTTGCCAGCTCCTCCTCGCGCCTGTTTGCAGCCTCTTCCCTCTTGCGTAGCCCTTCCTCGATATCCTGTATACGCCGTTCGTTATAGTCACGGCTGCGCCAGCTCCTGCTATCAAATGGATCGTCCGATCCGTCCTCCTCAAAGTCCTCGCGATGGGTATGGACTGGACGAGAGCCATAGTAGCTCCCCTCTTGCTGAAAGTAGTGTCGCATGTCCTGAGAGGAAAACCGCCCTCTGAGTTGAGAGGACTGCCAACTCCGTCCAACCTCTTCAGGGGTCTGGGGAGAACGAGACGAGCCTTCCCAACGCGTCTCGTATGGGGAGCGAGAGACCGAATTCCAGTTCCTCGAGCTAGGGCTGGACTGGAACGGAAACGTATCGTCGACGGTGAACGATCGTTTGTTGACGATGGGTCTGCTCGCAGAGGGAGGTGGGACGTGGACGCGCGAGATATCCCCAGTTCGCGTATACGTTGCGGAATTCGGTGGGGATGTAGTCGCGATCTGGAAAGCCCCGATGCGGTCCTCGGACCTGGTGCTATACACCGAGCGATCGTCTGCGTACACGTATCCAGACCTCTCACGTTCTCTGTCCTTTTCGCGAGCGCGGTCCAAGCTATTCCATTCTTGATCTGAAGTGTGAATGCTCGATCGTTCGCGGTCGATGTAGTTGGACAGGGCATCGAGAGGGTCCGTGAGCGCGGCGCTAAGGACGGAGGGAGCTTTGAAAGACGATGTTGCGCTTGCGGTGCTACTACGCCTCGCGAGGGTGAACGTGCGTGACATTTGCGCGTCCTCTTCGGGCGTGATGGACGGTTTCCAAAACTCTTGCACGATGGGTCTCGCGTTCATGCTCGGTTTGCGCCGGATGCTCTCTTTGCGCGTCGGATCGGGCGGATCGGTAGGCGTGCGCGCGATGCGTAGCATGGGTTCGGGTTCGTCGTACAACGGAGAGGGTTTGGAGCGTTCCGAAAAGGGTTTTTCGGTGTCGAGGATGGAGGGCGCTTTCCAGGAACCCATGGAGGTGATGGATCCGGCGCGGACTTTGCGTGTGTTTCGGAAGGAGGGGATTTCGACGGGGGAGGCGTCGAGTTCGTCGCGCTCGAGGGTTGTTGGGTGGGAGAAGTAGTGGTTGATTTCTCGTTCGTGGTCGATTATTTGGGTTGGCGTTCGAGCGAGACGTTCGGACTTGCGAGTGGGCGGAAGGGGGGCTAGAATGGAGCTTTCTGGAGGAGAATCGGGTTTGGGAGGTAGCGGCGGCGGCGGAGGTGGAGGCGGAGGCGGAGGGGGCGGGGGTGGAGGTGGTGGAGGAGGAGGAGGAGGAGGCGGCGGAGGCGGCGGAGGAGGAGGAGGAGGCTGAGATGGTTCAGGCTGGTCAGAAGAGCGGGGTGCCTTGTTCTTCCTCTCCCTCTCTATCCTGTCCAAGATGGCCTGTTGCTCCTTCATCATGCTCTCTGACCAAGCACGATCTAGCTGCTCGCCGGCAGCCCACCGTCTCTCCTGACGTTCGCGTTCGAGTGCGATGCGGAACTGTTCCTCTGCGAGTTGACGGATGGTCTTGAGTGTCGCGAGGTGGTCGGTTGTCAAGCGGTCTCGTTCTTCGGGGCTGACGATTCCCTTTGCGAGTTCGTCGCTGAGTTTCTGTTTTGCCTCGTCGACCATGGAGCGGAGACCTGCCTCGATGTTGAGTTTGAGCGTTTGCTTCCATTCTTGGTCAGGTTCGAGATCGGGGGGTAGCGGAGCGCTGGGGGGCTGAGAGGAGGTGGAGCTGTGTAGTAGGGTCTCCATCTAGCGACGGGGACGAGATCGAGGAAGCGCCGTGCGATGGAGGGGGATGGGAATGAGGAACGAGCCTGGTGCGATGATGGCACGGATGCCTCGTGTTGAGGACACGCGTCCGAGAAGCAGGACGATGAACTTACGAGTGGTCAAGCTAGCTCGATAACGCGCATTCGCGAGTACGGATAAAGAGTTTGAGACGGCTGTCCGTCGCGATCAGAAGTTAAAAAAAAAAAGGGACGATGAAAGAGTTCACTCAAGTACACATGTGTGAGCTGTAAAGGTTCTTATCCGACACGGTGGAAGGATAACTGGACAGGCCAGCATCCTGGTTCATTCTGACAAGAGACTCTTGCGAGTTGGAGGTCTCTTTCCAAGACTCATCATCATATCATCGAACTTGGCACAATTGATGCCCGATGAATTACTATCATTCAAATCACACACGTAAATTATTGGGCTGCGCTGGGGAAGCTGAGAAAACTGGCAGTGTTGGTGTCTTGTCATTGAAGGTGGTGTGTGAGAATAGACTGGGCAGTGTTGGGCCAAGTTTTCCCTAAAAGACGGTTGCCTCGAGGCAAAAGCGAGGCTTCAGTCGAGACTTGACTCGTCGTAAAATTTTCGGTATGTCGTTTCAACGTCTTTCAAAAAAAAAAGTTCCAAGTTCCATTCAAATCGTCCTTCCGAATCGTTCCAGTATCTAATTCCTATCATGGACCGATCGCGCACCTGATAACGAGCAAGATTAATCCCACCAGATGCTCATCATCATTTCATCTTCTCACATCTTCCTCCTTTTAATTTTCTCGCTTCATCTTCAACTCCCACTCCATCATGCCTCCAAAGCGTCGCGGCGCTCAGGCAAAGGCGGCCACAAGGCCTGCCCCCGATCCACCCATTCAACCACCCCAATCAAAACCCGTCCCCGTCGTCCATCCCCCTCCCCCTCCACCTCCACCACCACCACCACCGCAGCCAATCGAACCCGACGCGGAAAAGGTCCGCAAGGAGTGGTCCAAATTCATCGACGCGTGGTATGAACCACAAAAGAAAAAGCTCGTCGAAAAACTCCAAAAAGACCTTCTCATCAAATACAAGAACCTCGGCTCCGCAAAGGAGACCCAGAAATTACGCGAGATGGAACTCTACGAGAAGCTCGACTCGATAGCACAGCAGCTCACACAGCCTGCCCGCGCAGAGTGGGAACGTCGTCTCGACCTCGCTCAGCTCCGCGAAGACCAGTGGGACGACATGTCCGGCGAAGAACAGCAGGCTGTCATGAGCGTATTCGTCGGCTTCTTTACCAACGATTTCGAAGAATTGGACGATGACGATATCTCACCAAACACTTCCTCCATCGGGGAAGATAGCATCGTCGAAGAACCTCAACATAGATTCCCGTCTCATCTCCCTTCTGCACCGTCTGCCTCTGCAAGACAACTCATTCCTCCCACCCCAACGAGAGGAAACTTTGAATTCGTCAATCCAACGTCCTTTTTTGCCGACGCTATCACTCCACCTAATCCATCAAAAAATTTACCTGCTCTGTCCACTGGCATGGTCAGTCCACGTCGCATCGCATCACAGCTCGCTTACCCCCTCCACTCCTTCTAGGATCACCTAGCAACGCTAGGGCCATCTAATTCGGCTCGCTCAGCTGAACCTGTGAGTGCCATGTCTGGCTTTCAGAACTGGGCTTCGGAAGTCGGAATCGCCACTCAGCCTCAGGGTCACTCAGCCAAGCCCACCGCCCCTTCCGCCCCTTCCGCCCCTGTCCCTCCCTCTGCTCAAGCTCTCAACCCTCGTCCCCGTGCGACGGACAACATGTCTCGTCAAGCTTCAGCAGCATCTAATTTATCTTCTCCTCCCTTGAAATTATCCTCGCCACAACTATCGCCACCAAATCCGACCACTAAATTCTCTCCTCCGACAAACACGGAGAACTTGCCTCTCGGCAAACGTTATATCGGGCCCGTCATCACGGAGGAGGAGCCCGATCCCATGGACGAAGAGCTTCTCAAGTCCAAAATGGCAGACGACTATCAGCAGTACAAGGTTAGCCTTCGCATCCAAATGATCTACCAGTTCCATGCCGAGGCTGCCGACATCGAGATCAAACTCTTCGAATCGCTTCTGGCTGACGAGGGCACGAAGGAGAGCCGTGCCCGAGCAGTACAGGAGCATGAGACGAGCATGATGCGCCTCCGCGAGCAAAAGGAGGAAGAGCGCAAACGTCTCTGTGCAGAGGAGCGCGAAAAGCGGCGACAGGAGATACGGCAGCACCTTGCACAGCGACGGTTTGTGCCGAACCGTGAAGTCGACCCTGCACCAAAGGCGAGTCCACCGGTTGCGTGGCCTGACAAAACATCGGTTCAACAACGGTCGGGCAAGGCGGCGCACCAAAAGGAGAACGTCCCCCTTTCTCAGCCGCCTCCTCCTGCGCCTTCCACGAAGCTCGAGGCACCGAGTATCATAAGGAAGTCGAGTAGTACTCTTTCCCAGGACGAAGTTTCCGCGAACGATGCATTGTTTGCGAATGCCATGGCGATGATGGCTCAAGGGAAAGCTGCTGCAGGGTTGACCCCTGCCCAAGCTTCGTCGAACGAAGCACTATTCTCTAACGCCGCCGCCATTCTTGCTGCTCAAGGTCAACCCGAGAACAGCGGGAAGAGCACCCTGCAACCTCCCAGTATCATGAAAAAGTCGAACAGTGCCCGTTCGCAGGAGTACGACATACCTCAGATCACCGTGAGCTTCGCCGAACATCCCACCGTTGCCGCTGAGCCCGTACAAGCACTGCCCACCCCCGCAAAGGCGAAGAAAGGGAAAAAGGGGCAACCAGTGGTACAGCCTCCTCCCCCAATGCCAGTTACCATCACTGAGGAGCCGGAGATTGATGTGGAACCGCCGCCAACATCTCTCTGGGAGACGGCCTCATTTGTTGCCAAGAATGCTTGGGGAGCGGCTTCCGCTTCCGTCTCTGCGTCCAAGACCAAGCCCAGCGCTTCGGTCGAAGACGATGGGGAGGCTGATATCTTTAAGCCAGCGCCGGCGCTATCCAAGAGTAACGTCAGTACGAAGAAGGCCGGCCCTGCCTCGAAGAAAGGAAAGAAAGTAACGATTACCGAGGAGCCGGATGTCGACGCTGACCCCATCGTTGCTCCACCGCCAACCCCGAAGACGAAGGCGACGAAAGGCGGGTGGGGTCCTGTGAATGGCAAGTCCTCCAAAGTCACACCTCCCGTCATCGAGGAATGCGAACCGGAGCCTGCGCCCCCGCCGCCCCCCGTGACGCCAGCGTGGGGCAAGAAGACTGCTCAACCCGCCAAATCCTCTCTGAAACCGCAGTTAAAGGTCACCATTACGGAGGAGCCAGAGAGCGAGTTTGAGCGGAGCCCTCCACCTGCAAGGACGAACAAGGCCAAGTCGGGATGGGACGTACCTACTGCCACGCCTAGTGCGAGCATGAGCGTACAAGCGGGCAAGAAAGCCACGCAGCAGCAGCAGCAGGCAGAGCCTCGCCGCGGCGCCACGACCCCTGGTCCCAAGTCCGTCCGCGTGAACGCCGTCCCGGATCCCGAGGACGAGATAGCCGCGGATGATAACATGATGCCTGGTGCTCTGGGTCTTGCAGGGTCGGAAGAGGGAGAGGAAGAGGAGGGCGATGCGAGTACCTGGTTCAACCCAGAGAACATGAGCTACTGGGCCAACTTTATGGGCCAGTCTGAGGCGGAAACGCAGGTCGTTCCTGAAGCCACTGAGCAGACAGGCATGCATGTTCGATGGACACCTACCGTCAATGGGGAGAGCGACGATGAAGAAGAAGAGTTTGGAGACGCAGATGCGGAGCTGGCAACTAGCATGTGGATGCAATACGCGACCAATGGGGGCGATATACCCTCCTTGGGTGACGCACTCGAGGAACCACAAGTGACGCCGTTTGAAACCCAGCGTGACGCAAGTCTTTGGGAGCAAGGCAAGGGGAAGAAGAAGTCACATCCGACCACCGGTGACTTTGGGAATCGCGCGCAGCAGACTTCGGTCTTCGATAGAGCCGCGCTCACCGGACAGTGGCCCAAGATGGAGACCTGGTTGTCCCCTCCTTCGAGAGGGCAAAACTCGGGTTCTACCAGAGTCTTTTGATGTGTGTTTGTTGTGTTTGAAATCCGGTTTATTCTTTTTTTTTTTCTGTTTCTGTTTCTTCTGTCGATGATCGCTTTCATGGTTCTATTTCTTTTCTTTTTTTATTATTTCCAGCGTGCTACATTTCTGTATATTATATTCTTCTTCACGAGCGCCTGCAGGTTCAGCACGAGTAACTTACTCGGATAATTCTAATCTTGGCTGTTGTTGTTTTGCTGCTATCCCGCGGTTCTAGTCGTAGTCTATCTTCCTCACCATTGCTATGATATGTTTTTGATGCTTATTGTGCAGAACGATTGGGGAGAAATGTCTTGTTGGTACATTGGAGGGATGTAGGAGGGAGGTAGGGGGGAGGGGCGGGCGAAACGATAGCACTGCACATGCAATTGATCCCACTCAAGGAGGGCGCGTTTTAAACGAGGACCGGTCACCGCATTTCTAAATTCTACGAAATGGATTATGAAGGGGGCACGTTGTATCAACGCCGTCGGAGTGCGGCGAACTTTGCAAAGTTGGATGACCGCATGATGCCAATAAATTTTGTTCGAGATGAATGGGTTGATTGGATTTGACGCCAATGTCGCTGTTAGCGGGCTGGAACACCTAAGATATGGGCGCGGCGTCGTGCCGAGGAGAACGATTGAGCTGGCACCCTCAGGGGGTCCGGGCCTCGGACCCGAGAGTCGGATGTTCACCTAGGTCACAAGTCGGCCATGATTCACTTACTACATAACGCGCGTGTATACTAGTAGCCCGACGGATGACGTTCTAGGTGCCATGAGCAGCCCGGTTTGACACCCACCTCGATCCGAATGATCGCTTTGAATGAACGCCAGACACTATCACTAGAGGCTACATGTCAAATATCATGAACACTCGATTTCATATCAAAGATTTGCAAAAGGAGCGTGTCGTATTGTGTCAAGTGCTAGTAGTCAAAGTAATATATACAATATGATTCATTGCTGCAACGCAGCATTTTTACTGCTCCACTTCTTCCGTCATGATTCTCGTTAGTATCCTCGCTACTGCGCCAGCAATCGCCTGTGCGACCGCCTGCTGCGACGGCTGGATTTTAGGTAGAATCCGCGTGTTGAATTTATCGGGATGGAAACGCAGCACCTCCGCCTTGACCTTGTCTCGCGCAGTTTTCCCTTCGACGCCGGGTCGTTGAGGATGAAACAGGAATGTACGAACGTCTTCGTACGTGATATGCTCCTCAGAAAAAACGACGCCAAACACAGGCCAAGGCATCTCCCGCACGTCGACAGGGGGTAGGGAGGTGTTCGTCCGAAGTTCGTGCCACTTGTCCTCGTACAAGGCAAGGTGCCGCTGGGCTTGCGCCTCCATTTCGGCGGCCGCGCGACGCGTTTGTTCAGCGATGAAGCGAGCCTGGCGTTCGCGATCTTCTCTCGCAAAACGTTCCTTCTCTTCGTGAGCGAAATGTTCGCGTGCCTCCTTGAACTGACGCGCACGTTCCTCTTGCGACTTGCGCTCTTGTTCTTCTCGTTTCTGGCGCTCCCTTTCCTGTTGCAGCCAACGCAGCCGTTCACGTATTTCCTTGAACCGACGCGCCCGTTCCTCTTGCGACCTGCGCTCTTGCTCTGCTCGCTGCCGGCGCTCCATCTCCTCCCGTCGCTGACGATCCCTTTCCTCTCGCAGCTTGCGCTCTTGTTCTTCTCGCTGCCGGCGCCCAATTTCCTCTCGTAGCCGGCGTTCCCTTTCCTCTCGCTGCCAGCGTTCCCTTTCCTCTCGTAGTCGGCGCTCCTGTTCTTCTCGTTTTCGGCGCTCCTCTGCCTCCTTGGCTTTGCGGGCCAGTTCCTGGCGGAAAAGGCGCTCCTGCTCTTCCCGGATTTGGCGCTGCAGCGCCTCATGTGCACGCCGCCGCTGCTCGTCCATGCGCATCGCCGCCTCTTCCATCCGTTGAAAGCGCGCCGCGTCTTGAGCTTCGTTCGCCCGTACAAACTCTGCCACATGTCGCTGTTGCTCCTCCAAGGCTTCCTTATCTTGACGCTCCCCCCACAGCTTGGCGGCTTCCGCATCTCTCTCTGCGTGCTCCCGTCGCCTGTTGGGTGCCTCGGCCGCGGCTCGCGCCATTCGCTGACGGCACTGCTCGAGATCGTGCTCCAACCTTTGGTCGAGTTCGAGCCTCTCGAGTTGCTGGAGGAAGACCCTGTCCCCGTCGTCCATACGTTCGGGCTTCATGAGTACCTCGGCCTCCCTTCGGAGTTTGCTGAGACCCTCGCGCGCCCGGGCGACGCGCCGCTCGTGACGGTCCAAGATCCGCTTGCGGGCGTTGTCTCGTTTCTCCTTCATGCGTTGCGCGCGGCGGTGAGGGAGAAAAATGCCGGAGCGGTTCGCACTGGTGTTGAACGAGAGATGGTTAGGCCCGCGTTTGTCTTCGTGGCGAGCTGAGGTCGACAACGGGTCCTGGGCGGGGACGTTGGTTTCTTTGACTGTTGGTATCTCGTCCAAGTGGTCGTGGGGGTCGGGGGCGGACGGACGGGTGGGAGATCCAAAACCGTTGGCAATAAAATCGGCGAGGCGCAGGGTAGGCGGGGCGCCATCGTCATCTGGATGATGCGGTGACTTGAGAGGGCTGTTCAAGGGGCTTGGAGCGGGAGAACGTGTGTTGGTGAAGTCGGCTCCTTGGAACAAGTTGAAGCATCGTCTGGGGTTGATGTAGTCCGCGACCCTGAAACCAGCAGGGGACCGCTTGGGCGTGGACGGCTTGTAGGGATGATAGAGAACTGGCCGAGTGAACATGGCCTTGACAAACCGATTGGGAAAGGCTGTTGAAGTGAGAAAAAAGTGCCCAAGGCGGTATGGGCGTGACTGACTTTGGTGGAATACGGTGCTATTGGGGTGGGATGACTCGGTGGGTTGACTTGACAGGCGGACGAAATGCATCCGCATCTTTTATATGGGAACGGTCTGAGCATCGCCATTTTCGTCCGTCAATTGTCAAGTCCACACCTGAGGGACGTTTGTTTGAGTGGTTTCCATTGTTCGCCTGAAAACTCCGCCAGAGCCCACAATTCCATGCGTCAGTCAGCGACGAGTTGATTGCTGAGTCGTACACAAGCGCCCACACACCAAAGCAATCATGCCAAGTGATGCCCAATCGGGCAATGGCCTGACGACGCGGGGCCCTTGTGAGGGGCGGCCGTAAGGTTACCGCTCGGAACATGACGGAGCACGGGAAAACACGGCCTACGTACCAGTCAGATCGGTCAACGAGGCGCACACACTAGGCAGCCTGCCAGCGAGGCTGTGGTTTAGCTTCAGTGCGCCGCTTTGGCCGCCACAACCATAAATGGAAATACCCCTGACCGGGCGGTTTCCACGAGGTGTCCCACCTGCCGGTATAAAGGAGACAAAGCGCAAAGGAAGAACAAAAAGATCCCTGTCAGACCACCACCACGCGCGTGTCAAAGCAAACGCTATCCGTAGCTATTTGAACCTCACCGAACAACAAATTCCAATCATCCACCATCCGCCAAACCGTTCTTAGTATGTCGTTTCTTCCCCTGTTCGCCACTCATCAGTCTGAATGAATGTCTTTGACTTACAGCATGGCGCCCCAGACCCGTAGTACGAAATATTCCCCAGGTCGCTCGACCCGCAACAGTGTATACGGCCGGTCTCCGTTACCCACTAAGCCTCGAAAGAGCACGACCAATACGACCCCAGTTAAAACTGCGCCAGCAGATGATAAACAAGCACAAGGCAAAGCAACCTCTGATGTCGACGGTACAAGCGGTACCCCTTGGCTCGCATGCCGAGATGTGTATGGCGTCTTGACCACGGTCGCCGTTTCCGAGACTGGCCAGGGAGTCCACGTACGCTGGTATTACCCAGAAGACGACTGCGAGGTCGACGAGGACGAAGAAGAAGAGGCTGACGTCGAGATGGCGATGAATATCGATGAGGAACGCGATCTCACACCTCCCATCGCAGCGGTGAGGGCTGGCAAAGGTGTTCGTCCCCTATTCCCGCAAACGCCGATGGCGCTCCAGCCCTACGATGCCGGCTCTGTTATTCTGACCCCTGTCAAGAAAGCGAGGCCCCTCCAGCCTAGTCCTCCGCGCATTGGGGACAAGGGTGTGCGCTGCCTGTACCAGAAAGGAGGAGTCCTTAGGGAACTCAATGGCGGAGTCAGGATCGTCCTCCGCCACCCTGTGGGGTCCTCCGCAAATCTTTCGAGAGAGCAAGTAGAACGCCAGGAGAAGGAGCGGGAAGACAGAATCGCCCTCGTCCAGGTTGAAAAACTTTTGGCTGAAAAGAAGCGCATAGTAGAGGAAGAGGGCGAAAGCTTTTCCGACAGTGGTTACGAAGACGAGATGGAAACGGACGTGCCTTCGCCACGGCGCAGCCTCCGGAGGGAACGAACGAATGACACCATCCTTATCACCCACGACGACTTGTCCGACGCTTTACCGCCAGTCTCCCCGGAGAGGGAGAGCGTATCAAATGTCTTCAGAGGCCCTCATGGAGAGTTACTGGATCGTCACGGTCGCCAAATGTTCGGCCGCGAAGGGACCATTCTCATCGATTCCACTTATGCGTTGCCAAGGTGGGTTGCGAGGGAGGATGCTTTCCTGGCATCGTCGAGTATCGAAGATCATGCCAGCAACGACCTCGGTCACCGCGCCGGCCAAGCCAACGAATTGCACCAACCACATTTCGGACCCGAGGGCACCGAACTCATCGATTAAACAAGCACTGTCACAATGCGCAATGTCACCATTATGATGGCATTATCATTCTTATAATTATTCATCCATGTTTCAAACTTACCGTATCACGCTCTCTCATGTTTCAGCATCGCTCTCCTTGTAGTACTTCCCGCATCCCAGGAACTGGATCAGGATTGAAGATTTACACTTTCATACTATGTAACTTTAGAATTACCACATTATCATGTAACTTGTGTTCGAGAACGCACCCGCTAGCGTATAATCTCACTTGCTTATACCCATCTCCTAAAACAACCAAGCACGGCACGCAAGTTCCCTTCCGTTCCCTTTGGCTCTGCAAACCTCCTTCAGACGGTTTGCTGTCGTTCTAAACGTGACCGCTTCTTGGCTATCCCCTGTCACCCTCACCAGCGCTTTGCCAAACTCCTCGGCTTCAACACCCGGCGCATAGCATTTATTCCCGAAAACACCGATGTTCAAGAACTCGACACGACTTGCATACTGATACGTGTCAAGCCATACCGAAAGGATAATCTGTGGGGTCCCAGACCTGTTGAACAACGCTGAATCTAGTTCCCCCTCGAGGACCACAACCATAAAAAGCTTACCAAACACCTTCGTAAAACGAATTCGCACCTCCGTGGTGCACCGTGCAAACCACGTTGGGATGCTGTAAAATCGAGACCGGGCCTGCGTCCAACCAAGCCAACACCTTCACCCACCCTTCTTTTATCTCCTTCCCGATCATCCCGTCGATCACTTTTTCGATATCTCCACTTGCCTTGACCTTCCAGAGCACCTGCATCTTACTGGCCCCTTTTGCGTCGTGACGACCCAGCACTATACGGATCGCACCAGCAATTTCGCGCGCGGTCTTTTCGTGGGACCCTAGGTTGATCATCACCGTTGGGCCTTTGTCCAACCAACCCCGGGTTGCTTTCTTCCACAGGGACAAAGGGAAGTACGACAGGCCCGCACAAGCGCATCTCTTTGGGGATGACTGCATGAAGTCAAATTCAGGCAGCACGGGACAGATCACTGTTGTTCCAAACTGGAACGTATTGTCAATGTCAGATTTGACCCCAAGTGATTTTTGTATGGCTCGAATTTGTTTCATGTGGACCGCAGTCATCATATATGTACCGAGTCGAATGGTGAGGTAAATGTTCAATGAATCTGCTACTTGAGAGGAAATCCATATCCCGACGATAGACTAGACGAGGGTGAATATCAGTCAGACTGAAAGAAGCCAAAGAGGGAATCAACGACAGACACAGGATATTTCCAAAGCGTCGCTAGATGGGGTTGCACTCTCGCCGCAGCTTCCAAGATCGAGTTTGGTAATAGACAAAGTCGGAATATTCAATCACGGTGTTACAGGCAAGCGGCGATGTGGGTAAGCAACCCACGCAAATTGCATGCTTGGCTGGCGCTGCCCGTCATGAAAGACAAAAATCATTCGGCATCGGTCCGACGCAAGTTCGATAGCGCTCCGCCTGGTCAGGAACTGCGACAGGGTTAAATAGAAATAGTCTGGCGGAAATTAGGACCGGGGTTGCTATGTCGATACTACGAATGTGAGTGATGAAGTACAAACTGTACCAGCGCCGAGCACGACCGCATATTCCCGACTCGGACAGTACCGCGAAGCACGGACTCGGATGCAACGACCGATGCCGAGAAAAAGAATTCGAAATAAAGGTATTTCCGACCACGACATGCTTCAGCGCACGTTCTCCTAGGTGTACGTATCAAACGCGCGTGACGAAAGTGAATCCTGATCACTGACATTGAGCGCAAGTCAATACTTCGAGATCCAAAGTTTGCGATGAGGATGGTAACCATATTGTTTGTGACACGCTGAAACTAATGTGAACGGAGGGAGTGGGCGGACTGGTAGACTGTGCCGCATATAGAGCACGGTGGTGAGAGGTTTGCCAACCTAACCTCGCTTTCGTTGGTACTGGAAATTGGATTGTTGCTTGCGGCAACGGCACGATCGACCGGTAACACAAAATGCATCGATGGATCTGCACGAATAGTCAAGGACCGCGTGTGGGTTCAGAGTTCCAAGATCAATCTTGACACATACTGTAATGTCCCGGCGAGGTTTCGGAAAAGAATGGCAGGTCGACCATTATCAACGCCTCGCTGTGTGGTAAACCCACTGGCTAGTCTACTGACCAGACTGGGTGAAGTCAGTTAGAACCAAATCATACCCCTCCCAAGTGTGGGTTTCGTCTAACCGTATCTACAACGCAAGTCATTTAATGTGATGGCAAGAGATGTCGAACACTGCTGCGTACGGGGTTCAGCTTCTTGAAACAAACACGTAGTACCGGGTACAAAGTTATCCGAACAAGCCTAGGAAATCATGATCTTGAACGCACAGCTTTCCCACGATACCTTGTTCGCCCCAACGATGGCCTCTCCACCAAAGCCATGGGAGCGAGTGGGCACCCAGCCCTCCGCGCCGTCACCATCGTCAATACCATCGACGACGACGGCAGTAGCACCATCGACGGTCTCGACGCCCTCCTCTGAGCCCCCTTTTGTTCCCGCTCGTCCAGCAACCTTTTCCAATCCTTCGATGACCACCTCGCCTTACACAACTACTACATCACCCTACAATACCCTCCCGTACTCGCCATACTCACGATTTGGTTCGACTTACTCCCAGTATGGCAATTCGTTGTACGGGGGAGGTCTAGGATACAGTGGGATGGGTGGATACGGATACGGAGGGTACGGAATGAATAACATGTACGGTGGCATGCCAGGGATGGGGATGTACCCCGGCATGGATCCCAACAATCCATCTCTCACCCAGAGCCTCGAGGCAACCACCCAACACACGTTCTCCCTTCTTCACTCTATCGTGCAAACTTTTACAGGCGTGGCGCAAATGCTCGAGTCGACATTCATGGCGACACACAGCTCTTTCTTCGCCATGGTTGGCGTCGTTGAACAGTTCAGTCATCTCCGGAATGCTTTGGGCAGCGTACTTGGGCTGTTTGGGCTCATAAAATGGATGAAAGAACTCATCACTGGGAAGCCGAGTTCACCAATGCAGGGAGAGTTCAGAGAGTTTATCAATGGGCGCCCTGTCCAGGGCCCTCTTGGACCGCCTGCGGCGAAGCCGAGCAAGAAACCTCTTATCTTCTTCTTCCTTGCCATCTTTGGCGTTCCATACGTCATGTCAAGGCTGATCAAGATTCTCAACGAGCGTGCTCAGCAGCAACAACACAATCAGACTGGTGGCCAGCTTGGTCCACTCGATCCTTCCACACTATCGTTTGCTCGAGCACTGTACTCATTCACACCTTCGTCGCCCTCCGAACTTGCGTTGAAGGAGAATGAGATCATTGCGATCATGGGAAAACTGGACCCCACTACAGGAATGGAAGTGGATCCGCGGCTGGAGGTGGAGAGCGAGTGGTGGCGAGGACGGACGCGCGACGGGAGAGAAGGCTGGTTCCCGAGGAAATGGGTGGAGATCTTGGAGCGCAGAAAACCTGTGGAAGAGTCGAAGAAAATTGACTAGTATATCACCATGTCGACTTGTTTTGGTTTTGTTCTATGCGTACTCTGAATGGTCTTTGCTCGACTGGCAATTGATCGCAAGTAATAGAGATGTCAAGACACGGGTGTTATAATAAAAGCCACGGGACTGAACCCGTGGAAACGAAAAGACTATCAGGTAGAAGAAGGTAAAGACCCTTCTAAGAAACAACCGACGTCGATTTCTTATGGCAACTGCGTACGGCAGTGCCTTGTAGATATCGACGGAGCTGTGCCAGACTGTGTCGTGGCACCAAACCCCGACAACTTCAATACTTTCCATGTTTCATCTCTCCATCCTCGTTCACCCTTCGGTTTTTTAAATAGTTTAGAAATGCTAAAACCGTTCAGAGGTAACAATTCACCCCTTTCTTCCCTCGTAGTACTAGCAATTTTGGTCGGCGTCCTCGTCGGGTTCGGGCTATCGACCATTGGGTATGGCGCCAAATTTCAGTTCCTCGGTCAATCGCTCCCTGCGCAGACAACGTTGAGCGAAGAAGTTGTCTGGCTGGACCAGCCTGTTCAAAATCCCGTGCAGAGCTCTTCGAGCCCCTCAGATGAACTCCCTTTGGAGTACCTCACAGACTTGGTTTCCAAAACAAACGGGTTCTATGCACGCGATTACAGCCTCTGGTTGGGTTGGAACAATGTATGTTACTCCTGGATGCCCATGTCCACGTACTCACAACGCTGATAGATGCGCTACATCATCGAAACGGCCGTCCTTCATGGCCGTATACTAAACCGAACAACTATCTTACCTTCCTTTGTGTACGCTCGAGCGTGCGAATTTGACCTGTACGCCCACATTTCTCAACCAATGTCAGTCGTGTTCTGAGCTTTTACTCGTTCAGGGCGACGTGCGCAGCATTCGTTACCATGGTGAATCGCGGTGATGCTACACATAACGACGAGTGGCGCGAACTCCCCATTGAGCAACAAATGGCTTGGCGAATACCAATATCCCTCATGTTCAACCTCACACACCTCAGGCAAACACATTCCGTCATCACAACCGCAGACTACCTTCGCCTACACAACATTTCGACCGACGTCGAAGCGAGCGACGGTCAATGGAACATTGACACTTACCATGTGCACGATACCACGGGAGATGTAAGCCCCAGTCTACATGTCATCGAGAACGGGTGGTACGATTCTGGTACCATGGTCCGCGTCGATTTTATACCCCAAGACATGCGTTTCCGTGGAGGGTGGAGCTCACAAATCGGGAGTGATCCTTCTCGTGACCAAGTAGGAAGATGGACTAAATCAAAATCATACACGGAGATCTACCACGCTCTGACAGAAGTCATACCCCTGGACAGACCTATCATAGATTGGGACACTGTTCGAAGGGTCGTAGAAGATGGTGGGCGCATCACCTCGACATCCTCACCAGAGGAGATTGGCGATGTCCTCCGAGAAAACGGTTTTGAAGTGGTCTATACCTACGAGGGCGCGTAAGTGTTTCTGGGAGATTTGATCAGAAGATTTACTGACAATACTTGTTTTCACAGAGCTGGTCTTGACGCAGTCAAAGATGTAATTTCACCGATCTACGAGGCCGTCCCAAGGCATCGAATAAGGGGTCTGTACGAAGATTTCCACGGTATATCTGAGCGTGTTCTTCTGTTGCGTGGAGAGGTTCACAATGGACGTAAGCCTGTGAGTAACAATGTCGTTGCGTGGTCCCCGAGATCTCATTGATTGAACCAGGGTTCCTTGTATTTCACGTCATCTGAAAGCCAAATGCGTTACTCGCAAACGGTGTTGTACGACATGCCGCTGAGAAATGACATTCTCGCCTTGGCTGAACGAATCAGCGAGCGAATGTTTGCTTTGAACGGTGGACGACTGTGGATGGCCGCGCATATGCGCCGAGGAGACTGTAAGCTTGTGTACATCTAGATTCGTATCAGACTACTCACAGCTGCTCAGTCGCGAGATTAGGCTGGGCTATGGAGGCTGACTTCGCAGCTCACCTTGCCCGAATCAAAAGGCATCTTCAGGAGGGCCGAGGCAAGCTGATATCGATGCATGGCGAAGAAGCGACTGTGTACAATGTGCCTGACGCACATCCCGATCCGTCACTCGTGACGCTGGAGCCGCCAAATCCGGATGATAAGTGAGTATTGTCTTTATGTATGTCTGCATCCATTCTAAAGATGAATCGTCACCCCTTGACAAGGTATTATATCGCCACGGATGAACGGGATCCAGAGAACCTCAAATACCTACGAGATCAAGGGGCCATCTTGATCTCAGACCTCCTCACAAAAGAAGACTACCGAGAGGTTGGATGGCCGATTCTAGTGACGGACGTCTTGGCGCTTGTCGAGCAGGCAGTCATGTCCCGTGCTGCTTACTTTTATGCACACGGCTTTAGTTCTGTTTCAGGTGGCGTCATGAATCTGCGGGCGGGTTTGGGCAAGGATCCACGGACAGCAACGTTGGACTGAGGAACGGAGCTTTGGGTGGATACATACCTCTTGACTATCGTTTTCTTTCCTTTTTCCTTTCTCTTCGACTCTCATTATACATACGTATTTTTTTGGTTGTAATTTATGTGTCTACACTTTCTGAGATAGTAATGATAGAAGACATTACCAGTATACTGGATAAGCCTAATTTAAACCTCCCCTCAAAAATTGGTGTTGAACGCATTACTTCTTAAGACGCTGTTCGAATGAAATGCACGCGCTTGTGTTACGTCCAGTGGCGCGCCATTCCTAGGTGTGCTTGCCCCGAGTGAGCGACGGACAGCCTTGCCCTGTCACCGTGTCTGGCGGTAGGCCCGGGCTCTTGTCCCGAACGCACCCCGACCCTTTAGCTTCCGAGTCCAAGTCGGCCGCCTGTCTTTCAAAGTTACTGCGTGTTGGCGGTTCTCTTTTCTCATCGGGTCGCTGTCTTTGTCATGATCAGTACGAATAGTCACGTCAAGCTGACTGCGCTGGGTGGCCTGCGCCACTGGCATATCGATCAATTCATTTCCTTCTCTCGATCGGACGCTTCTTCAGCCAGGTTCTGTCAGTAAGCTCAGCGAAGAGTGACTCTTGATGAAGAGCCCATAGCTCTGGGGATACGGAAGCAAAAGGGTCACCACGTCACCGTCTCCATAATAAAGTACATCAGCAACAATTTTGACTGGGGCATGATCGATTGATCGTCAAGTCAGGTCCAAGCGTTCACTGGTAATCTGATCAACACGTCGAGGAAGAGCGCGTGGGGAATGGTGTATTCGCAGCAAACGAACGACTAGCAGGTACCACTATTCCAAGCAACGCACGACCGACCGATCCTTTCTGAATCCAAGCCACTAGAAACAACCACCGTCAAAAAGGGTACGCGTAGTAGCAGTAGCACTAGTAGGGACTGAACCAAACACGAACGCTCCACATCATCGGACAACACGCCAAGCCACAGTGAACTCAGCCCACCTGAGACGTATACTGTCGATAGAGGTCGTCGACAAATTGCTTGTTTGTCTGTTGGGACGCAACACGCGTGAGCCCAAGAACACGGCGCACGGGAAATGGGACGCACGTAGATCAAGGACAGGACCTCGGTGACAAAGTCATTCCTCGACATGTCTCTCAATCTCCCGGCGTGGTCTTGCGACGCGAGCGAGGTCAGCAGCGCCGACTGCGCACCGTTGATATTGATCTTGGACGCGTCGGAATGGGCCTGTTTCGGGACGGCGTTGGTAGCACTCTCGGGCGCGGGACATGCTGCTTTTCCGTTGGGCATGCCTGTCGGCGGGCCGGGGGCGGGAGAGGCCACGCCAAGGGGGCCAGGAACGTCCCAGCTCTTCTCGATCTCTTCGCGTTCCTTTTGTTGATCCCTCTTCGAACGCCTCGATTTCTTTCCTTTCGCCGCGTATTTCTCGAACGCGTCTGGGTCGCTCAAAGCGCTCGTGTCGGCAAAGTCGAGCTCGATGACGTCGGAGTCGGTCTCGATGAGGGGAGGACGCGGGTATGGCCAGAGCTCTGAGTCGGTTTCGAATGGTACGAGTGGTCGGGTTTTGGGAGGGTTCTTGGAAGCAGATGTTGTGGAGGTGTAAAATGTGGGTGTGGATTCTGAGTCTGCGGGAACAGCGGTCGTGGCGTTGGTGGACGTTTGGGAGTGCATACCGGAGGGCGTAGTGTCGACGTGGGTGTTCTGCTGTTCGATACGTGCAGCGGTCAGCAGATCGCTGACCTGGTTAATGTCAGAACCAAAACCACGTAACGCTGGACGAGGGGTGACATCTCCGAGAATTCGAGGACCGGTCTTGCCGCCCTCGTCGCCTATACTCGTCGTAGGCACCGAAAGCTGAGGAATGGGTGCTGAGAGGGACCCGGGCTCCGAAGCACCGTCGTCGCTGGCCTCATTATCACCCTCGTACCGCACAGATGAAGCACGGGATGGTGGGAGGCCCAGAAGGGTAGATATAACTTCCTGATTAAGAACTTGCGGGAGCGCGGTGGAGGTCGGCTTTGGTGAGAGGATATGGGGGACCTGTGAGAAGGCAGTAGAAGAGGTTGACTGAGGGGGGTTGGAGTGGAGTGGAATACGATTATAGTGTAATGTGGATTGGGAAGAAGGGCGATTGATCAAAATAGCACCGCGAGATGCGGCACGCGGCGGGGGTGGAGTGGCAGATGCAAAGATAGTGTCGAGAAGGGCAAGGCCGCGTGCAGGTGCGGATACAGCGGAAGATGATGGTGGAGGCACAGACATGGTACGTGGGGGACCAGAGATGGTGGCCAGTAGGCTAGCAGCTGTTGTCTCCGATCCACCTGTACCGCCTGATGATTGGACCTGGGAAGGAGTTGCAAGTTTGGCGAAAAGTCTGTCGAGACCTGTTGCATCACTGAAAGGAGCAGAAGTGGACGGGACAGAGCGATCGTCCTCTTCTCCTGATTCCGAGATACTATGTATGCTGCTGGTATTTGATGCGCTCGATGCAGAGCGGGCGTGGTGCCCGCGTTCTATATATAGTTGAGCGACGGACGGGTGTGATAAGGAAGAGCGTACCACTGGCTCTAGAGTTAGATCGGAAGCTGGGAGGAGGTGGACGGTCAGGGCCATACCTGAACTCGTCAGGATATGGCAGATTCATCTTGATGTATTCATGTAATCTAGCAATATCGAGCATCAAGATAAGGTTGAGGTAGATCAACACAGACGTACCGCGTCACGACATCTGTCATTGGTTCCCTTGCATCTGTGGCAAAGCACCACAGACCGACGGTTTGGGAACGACCCTTGTCAGCGTCGTGAAGCTTTTCAGGGTCAGCAATAGCGAATTCGGGTGCAAATTTGGTGGCGGGACCGTCTTGCATGGATAAGGGGAGTTTTGAGCGGGCTTCCGTTAAACGGCGGGAGGTAAAGTCGGGGTAGTGACGCATCATGAGATAACTGCCATGTATGCCGACGCTATCTTCAGGATATAGACGTTGTATGTAGTCTTCCATTCCGACACGATTCATAATATAGAGGCCATATGGAGGGTAGGAGTCGCTGATGGGGAAAGTCAGGAGAAGACGATGGCGAGGAAGACGGAGATGATACCGTTCGTAGAGAAACATGCTTCCTTCATAGCCCTGTTTCTCCCACTTGTCACCGTTATGATGATACACACAGACGTGGCTGAATTGGTCAAATATGGATACAATCGATGAGTCTCTTCTGCGGATGACTTTCATGTTAGACATGTATCGGGAAGCTGGGGACATTCCGAGGGAAGGAGGAGGAGAAGATGGTGGTTGACTTGGTGCATTGCGAAACGAGGCGTTCGAGTTTGAGCGAGATCGACGAGGAGGTCCCATCACACTGTCGTCGTTCAAAAGCTGTAAAAGTCGACCCCTCTTTTGGGGGGTTCTCTCTCATTGTTGCGCGTAGTCACGTGATAAAACGCGTGCGCGCTTATGTTTGGTTTTGTTTGGCTACCTAGTTCAAAACGGCAGGCGAGCTTGTCAATTGACCTTGTCTTTACCACCGACACGATGATACCCGTAAGTCCTCCTCCTCTCCCTCCCCCCTCTCGCTCATCTCGTCTAGACTCGCCGTGTCACTCGCGCTGCGGTCTCAACACACAACGAGAACGCTACTTCGCGCCCAATCACCCGTTCAAAACCCCCCTCCAAAGGTCCATCCATGGCCACGGCTCAATCCACACGTCCTACTGCCACCATCCCGGCCACCAAGGCAAAGGCAAACGAGAACGGTCTTGACGCTGCGACACAAGGCAAGCGCAAACGTGACGCACTCGCCCAGGTCCCAAAGAACGCAAACAAGACCAAGACCGCTCTTGCACCAAAGGAAGTAAAGGGTAAAGCCAACGATCTCCCCTCTGCCAAGGCAAAATTCGACGGTGTCGTTATCAAATCGAAAGCCCCCCCTTCCTCTGGTAATCGCCAACCATTGTCCACCGTCGCCGCAGCTCGCCGTGTTATCAAGGCCGCCGCACCACAACCCAAAGCGCGCCCATTACCAGGTGTAAGAGAGGATTTAGAGCCCGTCCCTGTACATACCGATGATGCCATGGCCATCGATCCCGTCCCTTCCGCGCCTAAAACGAATGCCAAAGGTACTCACCGTCCTTCAGCACCGACCGCCTCCAATGTCATCAAGCAAGAGGTGCATCGTGCAGACCTGTCAAAGCGGACTACCTCTCATTTGAACGTCAAAACGGGAACTCGTGAAGAAGATGACAACCGTGTCTTCAAGAAGCGGCGGACTTCATCCGACATACCTGACGAGGCAAAATTGTTTGAGGACCAGGAACAGCACGAGGCCCAGGTGGCCGCCCCACTCGATGCCGGTATCGACAGTGAGCCAGAGGCTGATCCGAACGGCGATGGATGGGACGACCTCGACGCTGAAGATGGCGATGACCCCTTGATGGTTAGCGAATACGTAAACGAGATTGTCAACTACATGAAACATGCCGAGGTATCCATCACCCTTGTAGTCTACCCACGTCGAGCTAATCCTTCTCCCACAGCTCACCACGCTCCCTAATCCCGACTACATGTCCAGTCAAAAGGAACTTGCTTGGTCGATGCGAGGAATCCTGCTCGACTGGCTCGTCCAGGTTCATGCTCGCTTCCGTCTCCTCCCTGAAACGTTTTTCCTGTGTGTTAATATCATTGACCGCTTCCTGTCCGCACGGGTCGTGTCGCTAGCCAAGCTTCAATTGGTTGGCATTACGTGCCTATTCGTCGCCTCCAAGGTTGAAGAAATCGTGGCCCCTTCCGTATCCCACTTCCTCCACTGTGCCGACTCATCGTACACCGAGTCCGAGATCCTCCTTGCAGAGCGCTACGTGTTGAAGACGATCGATTGGGACTTGTCATTCCCAAATCCCATGCATTTTCTCCGCCGCATCAGCAAGGCGGACGACTATGACGTCAAAGCTCGAACCATCGGCAAGTATCTCTTGGAGGTTGGGGCGCTCGAGTGGCGGCTATTGGCTACCCCTCCATCTCTGATGGCCGCCGCTTCAATCTGGTTAGCTCGCCTGATTCTTGGCAACTACAAATGGGTGAGTAATCGTCCTTGTGTCCATCCAAACCTTTTTGATTCTTTTTACGAAGACTGCCAACCTCGCTCACTACTCCTCTTATGCCGAGAGTTCCTTGCTTCCTACCGCGAACCTGATGTTGAACTACATATTAAAACCCATACGGCACGAGTCGTTCCATAGGAAGTATGCTGGAAAACGCTTCCTAAAGGTAAGCCTACACTATATCATCCAGTATTTGACTCACGTATCGTGTGCAGGTAAGCATCTGGGTACGCGAATGGGCCCTCGAACGATGGGAGGAGAACACACAAGTGTTCTTGAAAGACGATCTCCCCAAACTGAAAGCACTTTGTCGGGCCGACCGTCAACGGCTGGACGCAATTGCTGAGAACGGCGACGTTGATGGGGTCGGGGACGACTCATAGCTGCAGCCCGCGTTGACCCTCCTTTACTCGCGACAATCTAGAAGATTATTCCATCGCATATCACGGACACCCTACATTTCACTCTTCCGCGCGCATCCTATCATCCTATTATCACGACCAAGCATTATCTGTTTATTGTGCAACCAAGATTTCCTCGTCGGCGCCACTTATTCATCACTTGTTATGTTTACCCTACCTTCATGGAAGTTACTCGTCATCTGGTGTTGTTCTTTATCGTTTTGTCGGTCTTTCCCGATTCATCGTAACTCCCATTGGCGTCGCAGCGCAACATTGCTATCGTCCGGAGTCCATTTGCTACTGCTATCGATCTTTGCGTACATTGGTTTCGTCGCCATCGATCTCTGTCTAGCGCTTGCGTTGTCCATTGCGCTCGTCTTTCGCTGTGCTGTTCATACGCTCCGTCGTGGATACTCCGATTCCCGCGATACCTAACCTTTCGGCTTGACGCGTGTCCATATGTTCTGGTTTCTCTTTTCTTGCATATCCTTGCCAATGCGTCTACCTTTTTATCCTTGGGCATTATTGCTGTTATGGCCACGCGTAATACCTTGTGACCATTTCAGTGGGGCTCATGGATTCGTTTATTTTGCGGTACTTTGTGAATATGCGTTTGACGAGGTGTACCTTTAGCAAAAATTGAATTAATCATTTCTCCTTATTGTCAGGGGCTTCGCTAACTTGCATGCCGCGTGCGACCGAAAGTGCTAATGAAGGCTCGCGGCTCATAAGTATGTACTAGTACTGTACGTATACTCGATCGAGCCATAATGGAGCGTAACCGGCATGTGACCACATGATCATCTGACGCGTTGGCAACTAGGCTAGCGTTAGACTGAGGATTAATAGAACACCGCGCACCGCGTCAGGTCTCCACCAACCTCGGAGAGGAAGTAATATTTTCTTTTGGTCAGAAGTATTCAAACATGCTGTACTCTGTTGGATTGAACCTTCAAGTTCCCTCGATCGTAATCGCTTTCGGCGGGCGCTCGCCTCGCCCGTCTTCCATCAATCGTCTTCGTGCCGGTGTCGAAAAAGGTGAACCAGTAACATTTCTTCTTTGAACATCCTCCCTGACATCGGTAGACGCCACCCCCCCTCGCGCTGAATGGGCTATCATTCGTCAATATGCTCTCTGCATCAAACAACTCCACATGTCATGTTGAACTTTCGGAGTACCGAGAATGACATCTTTCTTGCCTTGTTTCAAGCAACACACGGGACCTTTTTAAACAGCAGTAATTCACAACCCATTTCCCCGTGTCAGATTCGGAGATGCCCCCTCCGTGCCAAATTTACCTTACCCGCGCTCCTTGAGGCTTGAGCAATCCACTCCTCGCCGATTCGTTTCATTAAACATAACAGAGAAAGAGCCGCCACTTTCACTTTCCGGGACGCTTTCTGCTCCTCCACTCGAATTTCAAAGCCCTCATATGGAGACTCGGTCACAACGTGTATATTTCAATGGAACTGGCATTATGATGCTGTCGATGTTCTCCCCTCCTCCGTTCTTCGGCCCCGACAAAAGTGTCAGCATCCCCTCCTCTTTTGAGCCCACCACCCACAAGTACATTATCCTTTTAACGCTCTCGGTATATTGCTCAGCCACATCTGACTTCAACACCTGCTGACATGTCGCTTAAGCTTCCTAACGACCACAAAATTGGAAATACATGAAATTTTTGATTTTTACTGCCGATCAGCGGGTGTTCGCATTGCCGTGTTCAAACTCTCCGGGTCAATCCGCTTCTTACTTCATCATGATTATCTTCATCGACCAGAATTCAGAGAATAGAGTTGGATACCTAGGCTCGCGGTTGGCCATCGTTCCAATCGGATTGCAGATTTTGGAGGCTGGCTTTGGGCAGTATGCCACTCGGCAAGCTGCTCCCCTCGATCGCCGTTCTTCTGGAGATATGTCAATAATGTCATATACACCGCAATCTGAAGACAACCGGGATTCGCATGCCAAAACTTTTTATTGTTTCAGATCCCAAATCATTCCAGCCATCCATGTTCAGGAACGGTCCTTCCCTCGGTGTATGTATGGGGCATTTGACATAGCCTACTAATATTCTCTGGAACGCACTCCACCGCGTCCCCGTGACTAAGCATGGCGACGCCAACCGTGACATGGTTATCCGATTCATGAAACATGCTCGTAGCTTTTAAACGCTGTTGCTTCCTCGGTAAGTCAATCTCTTTCCGCTATGGGTTCCCTCTCCACCGTGCTCATCTTTACATACCCAGAGTATGGTCAAGCCAACGTGAACCTCGCGACCGCATATGAACTCGCACTTGCAGGCGTAAACGTCTACTTCGCGTCCTTTGCATCTCTCAGATCTCGCATCTCGCGCCTTCAAGAGCTCGTCGTCCACCAGGCCCGTTCGACCGGTAATCCCGCAGGCTCCGTTTTCTTCCGCGAATGCAAGGGTTTCACCCCATGGGCTGCAGCCTTCGAAAAGCACGGTGCAACCATCCCTGGTCTCCGGCACCGCCCTGGTCTGTTTGGCGCTTTAGAAAGTTACCCAAAGATTCCTCTTGTCCTGCATCCCTGGGATCAGGAGGAATACCTCGCAGCTATCGAGAGTTGTAAGGAGATCATCGCGACCATTAAACCGAACGTAGTCGTGATAGATACATTATTCTATTCCGCGATGAACGCCTGCGACCTTTTGGATCAAAAATTTATGATCATAATGCCGAACTCAATTTTGGAAGCTGCGGCGAGAGTGCAACCCCATCTAGCGATGCTTTGGAAATATCCTGTGTCCGTCGTTGACTCCGTCTTTGACTTCTTTCAGTCTGACTGATATTCACCCTTGTCTAGTCTATCGTCGGGATATGGATTTCCTCTCAAGTGGTGGCAGATTCCATTGAACATATACCTCACCATTCGACTCGGCATATATATGGTGGCTGGGGGAAACATGAAACAAATTCTAGCCGTACAAAAATCCCTTGGGGTCAAATCCACCGTTGGCAATACGTTTCGCCTTGGAGCGACAGTGATCTGTCCTGCACTGCCTGAATTTGACTTCCCGCAAGCGGTCATCCCCGAGGAGATGCGCTTGTGCGGGCCCATCGTTGTTCCCTTTGTCCCCGTGGAGGAAAGCGATCGGGCGTTAGCCAAGTGGCTGGACAATGGCCCAACGGTGATGATCAACCTAGGGTCCCATGTGCTTTGCGACGAAAAGACCGCACGGGAAATCGGTGGCGCGATCCGTATAGCGCTGGATCATCACGACGTAAAAGAGGCCAGCAAGATACAGGTGCTCTGGAAGGTCAAGGCGGACGGAGATATTGAAAAAGTGATCGACGAGGTGATTGGGAAGGAGATGAAAGAAGGGAGGGTGAAGGTGTTGGCTTGGTTAGACGCAGACCCGGTCTCGATTTTACAGCATTCCAACGTGGTTTGCACGGTACACCACGGAGGTGCGAATTCGTTTTACGAAGGTGTTTGGTAAGCTTTTTATGGTTGTGCTCGAGGGGGAACTAGATTCAGCGTTGTTCAACAGGTCTGGGACCCCACAGATTATCCTTTCGGTATGGCTTGACACGTATCAGTATGCAAGTCGTGTCGAGTTCTTGAACATCGGTGTTTTCGGGAATAAATGCTATGCGCCGGGTGTTGAAGCCGAGGAGTTTGGTAAAGCGCTGGTGAGGGTGACAGGGGATAGCCAAGAAGCGGTCACGTTTAGAACGACAGCAAAACGGCTGAAGGAAGTTTGCAGAGCCAAAGGGAACGGAAGGGAACTTGCGTGCTTGGCTATTTTGAAGGAGATGGGTATAAGCAAGTGAGACTATACCCTGACGGGTATGTTCTTCCTCGTTGCCGCTTGCCCGTACCAACTTCGCTTCGTGATCGATGCTAGATCATCGTCTGGTTAAATGCCAACTGCAACATTTGCAGCACCGCGCTCGAATATTGAATATTCCGACTTTGCCGATTTCTTCAAATCATAATGAACGGCCCACAGCTTGAACAACGTTTAGTTGCCGACTTTTCTACAAGCACTTGCCGTCTTTTAATTTTGTGAATGCGAGTGGGTTGAGAACCCCCTAGTATCACGGAAGAATGTCAACAAATGTGGAAAAACAAGGAACTCCTTGGATCCCGCCGATTGCAAACGCGCTGCGTGGTACAGACCGTCAAGATATATTAATACAAAATCGGGTATAAACCGGCGTATCAAGAGCATTAGAGAATGAACCGCGTCAGACAAAAAGAAACCCGCATTAAAAAAGTCAAATTCCGATATGTACGAAGACGATCCGCTTTTCTAACAGCACTTCATTTGCTGACTCGAGAACCGCGACGTTCATCGCTGCTGCTGCACGCTCAAAGTCAATGTCTGAGTGTTTGAACATCTCACTGTAAAACCGAGTGACCACCTGATGCGTAGCCGAGTCGTCTACCTTCCACAATGTTCCGATCACACCATTGAATCCCGCGAAGTGCATCCCGGTTGCTAGGTGAAGCACCTCGTCTGGAGCGGACTTGTCCCCCACCGCCGTGCGACATGCAGATAAGAACGCAAACTCAGAATGCGTATAACGCTCCTGGATGATGCGCATGAGCGTGAGGGGTCCGTCTCTCATTGCTAACCACGACTGGAATGGCTTCGTGGGGTGCTGTGCACCGTGACAGGCAAGGTGAACCCAGCGATGGTCCCGGAATGCCTGCACTGCCCCTTCGATGGTGGCTGCGTCGCCGGTGACAACCTCGAATGATACGTCTGGTGGCATGCTAGTCTCGTTCTGAATCTTCCAGATTTCGCTGTCTACCTCTTGTAGCTCAGATAATTTTAGATCGGCACTGGGTTGCGCCTGACCGACGACTGCAAACGAAAGCGGCATCGGAATGATTCCAGAGGCGTCACGGATCCGCTTCTGAGAACGAGCACGCTCGCGCGCACGAATGAGAGCCGAGAGGGAGGGGGCATACGAAGAGATGTAGATATCCATCAAATTCTTCTCGTTGTTTCGGTGCGGACCTGCAGCATGGAACGGGAGAATGGTAAACTTTGACGTCGGACACCACCAGATCCGTGCGCCAATAGGTAGTTGAACGTCATTTTGAAGGATGGCGACAATCGGTTGGACCACGCATGACCACAAGTCCCGCAATGATTCCTTGAGCCGAGACTCTCTATGTTCTCCGTATGCATATGGGTTCTGAATAAGTTCTGAGAATTGAAAACATAGTTGAGTGGGATCGCCGAGTGAGTCTTGCAGGGGTACATGAATAGGTGGTTGAGTGCGAAGGATGATGAGAGCGTCGCATACGTATTTGCTTGCACTTACAACAATGACGGGTCCACATTCGGCGGCTTGCTGCAAGTCATCGAAAACTGGAGGCAGCAGGAATCGAGAGAAGCCATCCTGGCCCCGAATTTTGTCCACCACAGATAGCCATTCCTTATGAACCCGCCAGTATGGGTCTATGTCTTTGTCTACGCTCCCTTCAACATGTCTCCTGAGACTTGCACTCAATCGCGTGAATTTGTTCCCAAGCTCGCGTGCCTCTCCGGGCCCAGCTGAGTTGGAAAGTCGGGGTAACCGAGCGTCAAAGCGGGCAAGTTGATTCCACAGGATTCCTCGACCTTGCTCCAGGAGTTCGACAGCCACCTGGAGGTTACTATACCTCATAGCATACGAGAAGGCATTGTCGGCTAGATCAGCCACCCCCGCTTGCATGGCTTCATATCGGGAGTCAACTGAAGAATGCATGGTGGCGATGTGATCTAGGGTGTCGAGCGATATTTGGTAGGCCTCCAGAAGTGAGGGATGATTGTGTTCTTCGGCGTCCTTAATCCAAGCCTGAGTTGCATCCCATAAGTCTATTGAAACAGCGGACCACACTCCTTCAATAGTCGGTAGGTTGCAAATGCCTCCCGATAGTGTGGTGAAAGGATGCTGGGTTGATCTGATGACTCAACCAAAACAAGCATAGTTGTAGCCAGGCCGTGAACAACAACGGAAAAACGGTGGTGCTGGGCTGGATAGTGAGCCAATGCTTCTTTGAAGAACTTGATTGCCCTAGCCAGATCGGAATGAGATTTCACCATCTCGGCCTGATTCCTTAACGACCATGCAAGACTCTCGAGTGCACGGGCATGCTCCGGATGTCCTGATGGGCAAAGTGCAAGATGGTTCTCTTGCAACTCAATGGCTTTGCTTAGGTCAGCTAGGTTGCCCTCCCTGAGATACCGAGAGTGCAAATATACCGCAAGGTTTCCGAGAGCTTCAAGATGTTGTTGATGGTTAACTGGGCAAAGGTCCAGCCTTATTTGTGCCATTTTGATAGCTCTGTGGATGTCTACCATATTCCCTCGCAAATGGTAGCGGATCTCCAAGGATGCTGCAAGATTTCCAAGTGCTTTTGCATGGGTTGGATGTCCAGGTAGACACAAATCCAGCCTTTTTTGATCCATCTCGACAATCTTGTCTAGGTCTGCTTCATTTCTACGGATCTGATAGGATCTCCATAAGAATGAGGCAAGATGTCCAAGAGCCAGTGCATGCTCTAGATGACCTAATGGACAAAAATCAAGCCTCTTCTGGCCAATCTCAATAGTTCTATTGAGGTCAGAGATATTCCCATCTAGGTCATATCTGGCTGAAAAGGCAACTGCAAGATTATTCAGGATCCGGGTATGTTTTTTGTGCCCTTCAGGACAAAGATCCATCATTGTCTGTCCCATTTCAATCTGTGTGGATATAGCAGGCACATTTTTGATATGCCTCCTGAATTCACGCAGCCTCTTATCATATTCCCGTAAAGCTGACACACAGTCATGATGATCTAGTGCAATCTATCTACATATTCAATTATGCGAAATCCCAATTCAAGAACATAAGACCTACCAGCATATTACAGGCTCTGCAGGTCATTGACAGCATAGCAGTACCATCATATGGCAGTCCAAGCACACTACCTAGTACAATTTCAGAACTTGATAGCCACACATCGAAATAAAGCCTACATTGCCACCCATTTACATACCCCAACAGATCAGCCACATTTACAACCACCAAATCAGCCAGTGGTGTTTTGCTCCAGTTAGGGGTGAGTACCTCCGGAAGTGTGCATACAGTACTCACAAGATCAGCAGAGGGAGATGCGGTACTGCAGGTAACAAACCTGAGCCACCGTGATCATAAAGTACTTTCCTGCACTTACAAAAGAAAAGGATGGTTCCATGTTACCGAGAGATGATCCTTTGACAACTTTCCAGAACATGCACATCACCAACACCGACAGTTACACGGATATCTTTTTTAACAGGAAGTCTAGACGAGAGGATGAGTCGAGAAACTATATAAAAGCATTGAGAATGGGTGAAAATACTGACAAGTGAACGGAGACGTACTTGTGATTTGAAATGTAACTTTGTCAGAGTCATTGTGGATCATTGGCATATTGTGGAATGAGGAAGGTTGAAAATGGGTATATTTAGATTGTGAATTAGTCAGGGATGGTGATAAAGATTGGTTGCGGAAGGAACACCGTTGATGAAATGAGCGTCCTAGCGAGGTGAACAAGTGAGGCATGATAATTAGGTGTGACTTGGATGAACGAGGGTATGATGGCCGAAGAGGTAATCAGTTGGTTTCAGGAGAAGACGAGACAGAGAACCCGGGATTTAACAGGGCAGGTCTGGGCGGAGAAGAGAGAACAAGGTACAACAAGGATTCAACTAGACACGACCAACACGAAAGGAGTAAGAATGGAGGCCTCGATTTTGGAGGCAGACCAGGAGTAGAATAGGGAAGCCAAAGGCAATACAGTCGTAGCAGTTGAGATGAAGTGGGGGAGGGTTGGAAATGGAGGAGAGTGGTGCAGTGTGATGGTGGGACGAAGGTGGAGAGGTGGCGTAATCGGATGTGCAAGGATGAAAGAATGGGAAGACAAGCTTGAATGGAGCAGACAGGAAAGGAACGTGAAGTTTTGGATGAGATATTGGGTCAGGGGAAGTTTAACAGTGAATGCGAGGCAAGTGGGAGGATGTAGCGGGCAGCAGTAGCAAACAGGAGGGATGGGGGCACAGGAAGCGATGAACTTCACGTCTACAATAATAAAAAAATAAGGCAAGGGTCGGTGGAGGATGGGGAGTGACAGTGCATACCCGCGCAGTGAAGCAAATGGATAAGGGCGGAAACGAGTTCGGATAATAAGGTGTGATTAGTGAATGCAGGGCTTCGCTGGCAGGTCAGATTGAAAACAACGATGCACTAGTATGCAGACAGGGCTGCACCGGGGGAAAGACGATAGTCGTAGGGTCAATGTAGAGTGTAAGTGAGCGGAAGAAAGATGTTGGCAAGGGCATACCGACATGAGGCTGCTCAAGAAATCCGGAAAACCACATTGCAGCAACGTTTTAGACATCGTGGTAAGTAGCACGAGGAATCGCCGAGGATCAAGCATCGGACTCAAAAACAGAGTCTGAGTGGGTTGACGAGACATAGTTGTGCAGTACATACCGTTGGTGAAACCGAAGGAAGTCAGTCACGAACATGATTAGCCACCACTTGGTTGCCGCAGTTCATCAGACACGGGCCAAAGACTTGAAGTTGAGGCTGGCATCTTTACTGTCTATTTCAGCCGAATAGACAGTAATTAGAATATTTTCGTATCATTCTGATTGGCTTCAAGCTCGATCGATATCACGTGCTCAACAAATCCTCGTCGGCGAGTGACATTAAATTGTATTACTAGACCATCCATCGATGGAGCTGGCCACCAGGCGTCCCGTCGATGCGGCTCAAACACCCTGTCCCGGGAGGGGGATTCTTGACTCAAGAAGTTTATCGTATCCTCCGTTGTAGTGGCAATGAACCAACTTTAAGGCATAGCGAGGCCGAGCATGGCAGTTACAGTGGAACTTGGTACATGCCAGTGCAAGCTTACAACGCATTGACCACTCGGGCCGGCCACTCAAACTTAAGTTGGGCTGCACTCTGGCAGTTTCGACCTCACTGCGGCCATGTTGGATGTGCGCTGACGTGATTCCCAATTGCAATCAAGTTTTCCTAACAGAAAAGTTCCAAAATAGCCACGCCGCAAGGCAAGTTATGAGTCACCGGAAAACCTTCAAGTTATAGCGTTGGCGTTGGCTGGCAGCTGTTTGCCTACTGTGCACGAGGGTGCGTCGCTCGCGTTGCAGATCGACTCGGATATTTACAGCTTACGCTCGTGTCCCGATCGTCCTCTTCTGAACACAGACGCCTATCATGACCTCTGGATATGCCATCGCCACTTTGGTAGTGTTCATCGTCTCCAACCTCCTCGTAATTCGGCCGATTTCAATACCCACGCCCCGTTCTATACCTCGGATACCAATAAATCTCGTCACCGCACCCATCCTCGCTATCGCGTTGCTATGGGCCGCCCAATGCATCGACCCGACAATCATTCGCAATGGGATTGTAGGCACGGAAGGTGTCAAACCTTACAACATCCTCGTCCTGTTTTTCTCTTTGGCTTACATGGCCATAACTCTCGACAATACTGGCATACTCCGGGCCGCGGGATTTTGGGTCAGCAACAAAGGTGGTCACAATGGATGGAAACTGTATCTTTATTTCTATGTCATGCTCACCCTTGCCTCAATTCTGCTTGGCAATGATCTGGTCATCCTCTCTGGAACGCCATTTTTGGTCTATTACACAGAAGTTGCCAAACTCGACAAGATAGCGTGGGCCATGGCTGAATTTGCTGCTGCAAACACTGCCGGCATGGTTCTCTTTGTGAACAACCCCACGAATGTATGTATTTCCTATATGAAATCATTCCGCGCTCACTGAATCTGTCCGTACAAGGTGGTCATATGCGAAGGCTTCGGTGTTGGCAGCGCCTCCTTCACAGCATATACTATCCTTCCCTTCGTCGCTTGTAACCTCTTCTGCTTCGTTGCACTTGCATTCCAATATCGCAAGCACGTCCCGCGCAGACTGACCTGTGTCGCTCACCGAGATCCCCGTTCAGTGCTACAAGATCCCATTGGAGCCTGGGTTGGCAGTTTCATGCTTGGTGCAACACTCACACTCTGCCTCGTTGTAAGCTTCTTTGGAATGATGCCTGGATGATCAGCTTGCCGTTCCCTTTCGGTAAATTCCTGTATGATCTTGGGTGGGATCATTATCGATACTCCAATGGTATCCCAATGCCTGGCGAAGAAGCTGTTGAAGACACGAGGGAAGACAAGAGTAAAGACACGAGAGAAAATACGAGTGAATCATCGGAAGATAGCCCCTCACGGGTTTCCTACTCAAGCGATTTGAGGCGATCCCAGCCTCCTTCATCTTGCAGAGCAAATGCCGCAGAGTCTCAACCTGAAGAACCTCTCGAAGATACAAGGGAAGGCACGAGGAAACCATTGGAAGGTAACCCTCCATGTGCATCCTTTCCCAGCGATGTAGAACGATCCCAACCTTTTCCGCTTAATAAAGAGTCTCATCCCGAAGATCCAAAATTTGACTCCAAAACGAATCCACGATCGTCCCTCCCCATGATGGCTTTCAGGTGGATGAACTCGAAGAGGAACGATCTCCATGGCCTACTCAACCACTGCTTCCCGACTTTCATGACTGCAGTTCCCCGATTACCCTTTGCCCTCGTGCCTTTCGCATTTTCTCAATTTATCCTTATCGAGGCACTGAATCACCAAGGATGGGTGAACGTCTTTGCCAGTTGGCTCGTTCGAGCATCTCATAGTCAAGTGCACTCCGTAATCTGGTTAATCGGCATCCTTAGCATCATCCTGTGTAACCTCTCAGCCACCAACATTGGTTCGACCGTTCTCCTCACAAAGATTGTACGTGCGGCCTCCCTTCCAAATGATGCCACCCGTGCAGCCGCTATAGCGCTTGGTGTAGCGTCGAACATTGGAGCTATCAACCTCACGTTTTCGGCTTCGCTCGTAGGTCTGCTGTGGCGAGCCGTTTTGGGGCAAAAAAAAATTCATGTGAGGCAGAGAGATTTTGCCTTCTTGAATCTTTTGCCCCTCCTAATGATGACAGCTGTTGGGCTTGGGACCGTCTCTGCAGAGATGGCAGTTTTATTTTCGTCAAACTAAAGGGTAACGGTAGCCGGAGTCAGTGCGATTCTGGTGGGCGCTCAGGAACCTGGCCCACACCGGGGAAAGGTGTTGTTCGCGGAGATGAAGATGGACTAGCGACTGATGGAAAGAATAACAGCGACTACCACATTCAAAATTCAATTATGTCGCCTTGCACGAGATCCCCCGAGTCCGCATCTTAGGTTGCCATCTTATTATTGTCGTTGCTGTTCGTTGTGGACAACAGAATATGTTATTCCGACATGGATTGAAACTTGATTTATGTGTCTTCCTTTGCATGCTACGGTTTGGTTCAACGTTCACCCGGATAAATTTGCTGGTTACCTAAAATCGGCGACCGAAGGTTTTTTATCTACAATAAATACTCTAGTGTCGGTCAGCGTCTTTTGACTTACACTTTAAGGGAGAAACCTCCACACCTTCGTTATCAACTCTTTTGGACCGCCTCGCAGTGTTTTGGCAACTGGGTGTAAGGGTCAGCCGTCCGCCGCTTAACCGCTACGCCAAAAAGCCAGGACTGACTCGGATACCAGACTAATGATACTGGTATGCTTCAATTACACTGGGCCGTTGAATGGACGAAATGTCATAGAGCACGACAAGGGCTTCGAGACTTTGTTTCTCGGGAACCTGAGGGGAGGACCAAGTCCGTTCGCGAAGCTTACGCCTTCAAACGAGATGACGTGCGACCTTCATACTCACCTTACGCACCGTCATATTCGGGAACAAGTAGAGGTCATGGGAAAGCCGGAGATATCGATGAGCCGTACCTAATGTCCCAGAGGCCCAGCATGCATTGGGGCAAGAACCCAGGAAAAGGATTTACTCTCGAGTGAATGGCCGCCGGCTTCAACCCTCCATGATTCTCTGAGCCCATAGCATCCTTCCGTAAATCCCTCTCTACCTTCATCTTCCTCGCTCTATCTCCGCTCGTTCAGGTGACTCCAGTCCTCGCCTACACCCACTGCCGTTGGGGTCAGTTCCGACGAGCCAGAGTTAGATATTGCGGAGGTCACGGCTTTCGGCTTAAATTGGGCTCGTCAGAAAGGCTTATTTGGGTCTCCACAACCATATCTTAAACGAACCTTGTGTCCGGACTTTCTCAACACAGTTCTGGGCGGCCAGAACGACTGTCTTCAGAAACCTATTTTCCGACATTCCACACGAAGAGAAGAAATCGAGGCCTGCCATAGAGATCGTATTTCTTCACCCGCGTGAGGTGGCGGCACGTTAGTACGAACCGGTTTGACGGCAAGGTTGTAGTGACAAGGGCGTTTTGGCCAAGTTAATGATGTTTAGGACTATTTCGCGTGCACAGGCTGCTTTGGGTTTACTTCCATAGACAGTCATCGAATTCAAAGAGTGGTTGGCCAACGTGTCGACGACAACCCACTTGCTGGATGGCACAGGACAAGAACGAAATGGGTCAGCAGGATGTGAGAACGATACGTCGACGGCAGTTTACCTAAATGGGATGAACAACTGATAGACGTTGACGGCGTCTTGTCTCGCGGGATACAATGCCAAGAGCATACGATCCCATCGTTCAGCACTTAGCACATCCGGCAACGCCTGACAGGGAGACTCAGACGCCAGGCCCTGCCATCTCCTCGCCATCGCATATATTAGGTTTGTTCGTAATCCCAAATCACATACTCCTCCGTATCTGCTAACCCGCCCGGAATCGGAGCGATGATCTTGGGTGAACGGGTCTGGAATCCAATCCCAAACATTGTGGGGAGGTAAACAAGCAGGGACGTAAACCTTCACAAACTGTACTCCGCAGTGACTGCGCGCTGGCGATGATGTCTTGCCAGAGACCCTCGAGACAGATCATACTCTGTCCAGAAAGGAACTCGCTCAGTCCTTGCGCTGCACCTTACCGATCGATGCGCGACGTCTCCGCCTTGAGCATCCTCAATAACCTAGGAAATGGACCTTCAAACGACACAACTACTCACCTGGAGTGCTTGGAGACACGAACTCCGTACGTTCGTTTCATGGAGGAGCGTTCCTCGATCAACACCCTCACCTGAGTCCCGCGTCGCATTCGCCTTGCCCAGATCGTTGAGCAACGACAACTACGCGTCCTTGCTGAACAGCGATTGCGGTTCGAGCTTCGTCTTGCGGGATTTGAAATGTGGACGTCGAAGTGGAAGGGGGGATGGGACTACGCGAGTTCGAGCACCATCATACAGAGGAATACCGTCTTGCAATCTTGCATGACGTATACTATGCTTGTCATGGAATGTTCACCAGAGCTCCTGCAAGTGCTCGTCCTAGAGACGACATGGTGAATAGCATCGAAAGAGAGAGTTGAACTTTTAAATGAAAGGACCTGAGAAACAACATGTGATTCCGAGTCAGAATAACGTCGCATAATAAAAATCTCTAACACATACCTTTAACAACAATTCGTTCCCACGGGTATGGGTCTCGTATGCCAAGTACATCGTGCCCCATAATGATTAACTAGAACCATTTCACAATTCATCGATACATTTTCTGAGCTCGGCTGCTTTAGTCTTAAATAAGTCTATCTGCCTTCGTCCATCATTCAGAAGCCTTTCATGACTGAGGCTAATTTCTTGTCGTATCCACTGCTCCAACGACATTGATCTTTCCTGATGTGTTAGAAGCTCGGAATTTGCAAGTGTGGGTTGCCCAGCAAGAGACAATGATATGATTGGATCTGGATGGTTCAGGGCGATTTCGAGTGGAGTTTCGAGTGTGCTTGGCGCACCGGGACCAGGTGGAGACATAGGCTTATCTGGTAATGAGTGTGTTGAATCATTCACCGGTGGTTCAGCGACGGTTGGAACTTCAGGGATATCGACATCCAAACATGCTTCAAGAACAGTTGCTCCGTCCTGATTACAAGAGACAGTGTGACTGGGCGATGGAGAGCGCTGAGAAGCCGGAGCGGATGCTTTGGCAGATTTGCCGCGAGTCGCCTTAGTCTTGCGTCGGGACTTGGAAGATGCAGTCGAGGTCGTGGAGCGGGCCTTTCCCCGCTTTGGGCGAGGAGGCGGTGGTTCCGTGCTAGGCTCGACAGGCTTTGAGCGCGTTTGTTTTGATGAGAACACGAGGAAGGGACAGGCATCGTCGGATTTGCTGTCCCGGCTACGATGTTCCTGACTGTGACAGGCTCAGCGAAATTGTTAGCGTAGCGAAGGATGAGCCGCACAGTGGATCGTCCTGTTCTTCCCAACCACCTAGCGAAAGATTGCAGTATAGACACGTTACCGTGTCATCTCCAGCAGCTTGGGGGGTGTATACGAAGCCAGCTTGTGCCATCTGGATAACTGTTCAGATCGCGAAATATACAACACCACCAACGATCTACCTTGATAGACGTCGCACCATGATCTGATTCTTCATCATGAGGCCACCAGTCCTCACCAAACGTTTCCAACCGCGCCTTCTCCATCCCCTTACTGGAGGGTAGACGGATTTTGTTATCGAATACGAAGCTATATCCCGGAATAAGTATAGGGAACATGAGGAATGGATTTGTCGCACCACCCCTCGCTATCAATGTCTTCGGTTAAGCCACACCGAACTACAGCCCAGGCGCACGAGCTCTGGCACTTGGTGTAATGTATTTCAAAAGGGTCATCTGTTTCATCCCAGTCGCTGAGTTCTTTTCCGCACAGAAAACATGTTACGCTATCCCTGTCATCCCAGCTAGGGCTAAAGAAGAAGCCTGCTTCGGCAAGGGTGTTGGCATTTGCTTTGAAGTCTGGTGGATGAGGCCACTTGACGGAGACCGATGGCGAAGCCTTGTTCGGATTACGTCTGATTCGCTTTGTCTTTTGAAAAGAGTCTATCCGCGCCTGGAGTGATTGCATCGCCAGCACCGAGTGTAACTTCAATCAGCGTCAAAGTTGTAGTTCCAAGTCGTTGTGATCACGTGGTCAGCAATGATCGACAGGAGCAACGCCACTCAGCGGGGTTTCTTGTAAAGTGGCAACAAGCTGAATGCAGCGCACGTACGGTCGAAGAACACTACGAAGACGGTCAGGCATACAATCACCGGCCAACAACCGACATGAACCCGACGATGATCTACAACCCAGCGACCCTTTTCCCCCGCGCAAACAGCAACCCGCACGAGGGAACGTCGTTAAACGGATGCTCGGGCGTTCTAAAACGGAATCTTCTCTTGAAGGTTTAGTGAGTTTACTTGACATGCACTTCATATTGTAACTCGCACGTCTAGCAACGCCGTCGACGGAAGTAATCCCTTCAAGTGTTCAAATGGCTCGCCGTCATGCGTCATTTCACTCGCTGCCAAATACGCATCCCGAGAGCGAAAGGGAAACAACCCCAGAAGCTCCCACCCAACTTGAATCATCTCAAAAACCTATCCCGACACGTAATATTAGGACGTACGCAGGATCGTCTCGCTCGTTCCTTGTGGCTCTCCCTGTCCCTGACGCAAATCCCTTAAACACTATTGAGGATGACACAGAGCCCCATGAGTCTTATGCTGACTTGCGTACTCGCTGGGGAATTGACATATCCGAAGATGACCTACAGTTGGACCGGGATGAACACGCTGGAGTGTCCACTCCTCTGAGACGCAACCCATCAGAACCTTCCCAGCCTTCCCTTCCCATCGGTATGATGAACGACCTCAAAAGTATTACAGAACTCAGAAGCAAGGGGGAAAACAGGAGATTCTTAGACGAAGTAGGCTATCTATTTGAGGGTCTTGATGACTCGAGTGCAATTGGCCTACGGAGGGCGAGGTGCGTACTTGGTCCTTGTTCCCAACGTCGATCCTGACGTGACTACAGCGCCTTAGAAATTGTAAACAAATTGTGCGATCTTGATTTTAATCGACGGGCAAAAACATCGGATTTCTATATTCGCACTTGGAATAAACTATGGGCAGCGCGGGGTGGGACGAGCGACAAGGTACGTCTGCATTTGAATTCATAATTGTTAGCTCCCAACCTTCATCAGATCCTCGACATCACTATAGCGTTCTTCGCTGCCCTAGCCGCAAGAGACCTCCACACAATCATAGATGTAGCCCATCAACCGGAGTTTACCTCGACCCTTGTGGAAATCTTGGGCTTCTTTGACCATAGGAAGGACGTCCTCGCGTTGGTTCTTGCAAATAGCTCAGATGATGACCTCAAGTCGCATGGTATCCTGCGAACGGAGATCACCGCGGTCAGCTCGGTTATTGAATTGTGATACATGGGCAGAACTAAGACATACTTGAGCAGCTCAAGTCACTCGCGAGATTGGTGTCAAAGGAATCGCACTTGTCTTCGTTGAATCAAGTATGTCCCGCTGTGTTTTATGCGTTGTGCTCGATCTCACGAGGTGTAGCCCTCGGCACGCCTCCTTGTTTCTCATTCGCTTGCTACCTTACCTCCATCCTTTTTGGCAGCCCAGTATCTGCCTACTTTGCTCGTAAACTTGAGGGCTGAGCTTAACCTCTTGGAGCCACGCGTCAATGCATATGAATCTGGTCTCCCCTTATTACCACCCACCGGCAAAAATGGAAGGGACATACCGTCCCTTTTTCATATTGAAGCTTGCCTCCGTCTTTTAGACTCGTATCTCCTCGGACATTGGTCCTTGGCTGATCCAGCTGGCGATGAATCTTCGATTGGATTATCACGCATAAACGGATTCACGTCAGAGTTAATGTCACTCTGTGTTGCCTCCTCTAGTTTCTTAGAGACTGAAGGAGAAGTAGATATAGGTGAGATGCGTCGTAAGTGATTCTCTTTACAGTAGCATTGACTATTGGTTCACCAGCACGGAAGTGCTTATGCGGCGCTATGCGAGTGCTCACCCTTTTATCGCATGATGATCCCTGGTGGTGTGATGCAGCCTTGGAAGTGCCTTATGCACTCCCATTTGCCACCATGACTGTGATGCGATCTCAAACAAGGTGGACGGAATCACGGAGTATGGAATCTCAAAATAGTTCTGTCGAAGTCTTCGACCTCCTCTGTCTTGCCCTAGGACTGGTCATGAATTGGGCCACTTTGAGCTCAGAAATAGCGGTTCTTTGCAGGATTAAATGTAAGACTCTGCTCTGGTGCAGATATGATCGCTCACTTGGATTTATTAGCGATCAATCCCATGTGCCCTCGTTCCCGCCTTTGCGTTCGCGCTTGTCGGTGCCCTGACCAGGAATCGATCTTGGCATGCTTTACTATGCTACACGCCCAATACTCCGATGACCATCCGGACGATCCCCCAGAATGTGCTTTTTTGAGAGGATACACTGCAATTCTTTTAGGACTACTCATTAAGGACGACGTCTCCAACCAGACGATCGTCCTGTCAGCACTACCAGGCACATCGGCATCTGACAGAATAAAGACCTTGATTACTCGTTGCAACTCCTTCTTGGATCTCTATAACGATACCATTCCTCTGCCATCCTCTGACTCTCCAGGTGTTACACCTGAAGGAGTCGATCACGAGGTCACTGATTGCCACAGGGTAACATGGGATAAGAGAGGAGAAGATATTGCTCGAAGTGTAATTGCATCTCTAGAGAAACTACGTGATAATTAATTTATTATGGGAGACTAACTTCTTCTACTTGCGTCGTGTCGTTCTCGTCTTCGAGGTCTGTGAAACTTTGTTCAATTGCTTTGACGTAAGCGCTCATCTTCCACATCTCGCCGATCTTGATGTTAGCATGATCAAAGGCTACAGCCACAGTGGGATCCCCGGGATTGCGTTCCGTCGTCACAGACGGAGGTACGTTTGGATACCTAGCTGAAAAATGGGTAAGGAGGACGTTGCGAGCCTTCATTCTACAAACTTGGGCGTGATCAAGGGTCCCTTGGCTGCAGTAATACACATACCTTCTCCCGATTTCAATCGCTTGACCAACGGTACTATGCATTTTGGCTGCAGCCATCTCTGCTTGATCATCAGCCATGGTGGATTCATGAATCAAGAGAGTCGCGTTTTCTCCAGCTTGTACCAATTTCTGCGTGGGAATGGTGTCCCCCGAATATCTAATGGGACAGTGAGTACAAAATGTTTGAACGAACTCTGTATACGCTTACACGATGCTCCAACCGTCCGTGTGCTTGATGATTGCTCCGTGACAGATCGTTCGGTGTGTTACATCCACACTTCGGAAACTTTCTAGGCCGAGCGAGGCACACATATCACGGTGAGTCAGGATGGAACTAAAAGTATCATCAACAAAGTTCAGAAATGTTATAGTGCAGCATACCTGTTGGCGACCTCTTGCAACCGAGGAGAGGAGAAATCGTTCTTCCAATGGATGGCATTCACTGAGATTGAAACGACGGGACTTCGGGAATCAAGTGAGAGTCCAAGTTCTTCGAGGGCTGCATATTCATGCAAATACACAAAAACGTTGTCGTTGCCTATTAGATATAGTGGTGTATCGGAAGGTGGGTCTAACTGCCTAACATTCAATCCATGAAGACATCTCGAGTCCGAATGCTTACCCGTTGTCGCATGGCTAAAATCTTTGCCAATCCGATGTGATGGTCCGCGTGCATGTGGCTGATAAAGATGCACTTTAGTTGACGAAGGACCTCCCAGACACTAGAAGTCGAAGTTAGGTCATCTCCAAATTTCCGGGCTAATTGACCCCATGTGCCTTCCCCGGCGTCGAGCAAAATATAACCGTAGTCAGGAATGTGGATAAGCGTCGCAGAAACTAGAAATATATGAGTGTGAACGTCATGGGCATTGAGAAAGTTGAAATCACCGTTTCTGTATTTACTGGGCATTGCACTGTTTGTCCCCAATGGACATATTGTTATGTCTCCATCGCAGATTTCCTTTGCTTGAGCGTGGGCGATGTAAGATTGAGCATCCGCAAAGCTACTACGAGTTGGTTCTGGCAAAACCAACGGCGCGTTGGAAGTTACTGCAGGATGGAATAAATCGCCTTTTGCGGCATCCGGGTCTAGAAGTGGAGGGCGTGGAGGATGCAGGCTAACTATCAGGTTTTTTTGCATAGCCGTAACGCGAACGGGTAATCCAGGAACATCTTCACAAAATGTCAAGCTTGGACACAAAATGTACATGGAAACGCACCACTTATCGCCTGATCAGGGGTGCACGAATACTTTTGTATCGGAAACATGTTAGAGTCCAACTGGTTTAGTCGAAGCTGACTATATGCGGCGCTCGTAAACGTTATCGGATCCGGAAGATATCTGCGCGAAGCTAGGATGTGCTTACATATAATCAGCGAAATACGAATCTGACAGATGGTTTGGATACATACATGTACCTCAGGCCCAAAGTCGTCCATGAATGTCTTATAACGCTCGTCCTCAAGGACTCCGTGCCCACACAGATGGAATATCACTCGAACTTGATGTTGTTTGGAGTCCTTTGCATGCTTCCATAGATACTTAGCAAAATGCCCCGTATCAACGAAACCTGACAGTAAGGCAGGGATGTGGGCTAACGTTGGTGTGTCGAAGAGCAGTACCGCCTACAAAATATTACTATTCCATGTAAGCGGAACATGAAACATGACATACTGCTGGAGTCACACTTTCTCCAATACAATCTTCCGGCTTTATTTCGCGGTCGACGATGTTACCATTGCTATCTTTGACCTGTATAGTCACGTTCTCCCCCTTGACTAGTCTTGCACGCAGTGGACCGGGAGGGAGACCCAAATCGACAGCCTTTCTCCCGTCAAATTTCCCGCGTATGCGTGGCCCAACGATGGCATACGCAACCGTCGGCTTGAGAGTCGGGTCACAAGAGCCGACAAGAGCTCGTTCAGGAACTGGCAATGGTTCATTAAACTTTGGCGGGAAAGCAACCCGCGACAATGTCGACGAAGTATCCGCATTTGTATTGACATCGCCGCTCTTCGTTCCGTGCGACTCCTGGCATTTTCTCGCGTCGCTCCTGCCCGGAGTTCCTAGCAATGTCTGAGATGCAGGAAACATGGATTGTATCATAAGTTGCCTCCATGCTTGGGCCACCTCTCCGCGTAAGGAAGCGGGGTCAAAATCAGGAGCAGATGCAGCTTTACGCAAAGATTGTGTCGTGACCATGATATCGCCTACGAGTGGATCCACGCTATGCTGATTTGACGATCGTTTTGACGATGATCCGAGCGAGTCTTTGCGTTTTCGTTTCAGCGAACCTGTCGCTTCAACTCGAGACCGCACAATTCGCGAAGGCATATCTGAGGGAATAATAGGAAGCGCAAAAACAGAGATATTGTCGTCCTTGTACACAGGTCGATCCTCAGTTTCTGTGTATGGTGTGGCGAGAGGGACTTCGGTCGGTGTAACGATAAGGCTGTCACTGGAGGATGTTAATTACAACATGATAAATATGCGAAAAGATTTGACATGGCTTACCGGTAAGTGTACTTGCGCATAGAAGCTAACAAATGTAAGAGCCCGGTGGGACCGGTAATCTGTACCTGGGGCTGACCCGCATCTGCCAAGGTCATGAGCAGGCCTTGGGAATAGAGTTAGATGACAAGAAGAGTTGTTATAAATGTAGACTTTACCAGGGAGTCCGCTGGCACGTTGAGTGCCCACAGATGTGAGGAAAAGTGCACGCGATTTCTTCCAGTTCTGCCGGCTCTGTAGAAAGGTTCTGGTGGTATTCTCACCAACATTGAATATATACTTGGCGGAATCGAATGTGATCACCACGGTTGGCTCGGTGTCAGAGGAGGTTGTGCTCAGGACGGATGCATTCCAGGGCATTGAGAAAACGATCGACGAACAATGGAAGGGACGATGACGAGGGATTAATCCTAATATGTTACACAGATCACGACGGCATAGCAAGCTCGCCAGTCTTACCAGACCGAGTTTTGACTCGGAAAAGACGTTCGCTAGCAGGAGAAGCAAGTTTCGAATGTTTCCCACGGTCTAACAACAAGTCACTAGTAACTGATGCCAGCTACTTAGCATGGTGATTATGATAGAATCACCGAGGTCTCTGGTTCGAACTGGCCAGTGGAGATACATAGGGATCCTAAGTCCGACGTCGTGCCGATGGTCAGGCTCCACAACTCCGAGGGTTCTTGCGTACGTCCATCATAATACTCGGAATCCTGGCAGTACTGACATGTGGTAGCCGTTGTCCAAGGAGTTTGGTCCGCCATGGGAGCCTGCCGGAATCTCCTAAACGTTGTACCGAAATGGGCGCCGCGATGTGTTTCAACGTCTTCTAGGAACGCGGCCGCGTCCGGACTTACTTTCTCTGGCATTGCGGCAGTGTTAGTCGAAGAATTACTATCATGATCTTTATCGCGTCCCCCCCGGATTGCCTTGCGGCCTCCGCGGGCGCAATTATTATCTATGTTGATCGCGCGTGCTTTTCGATATCACGCGGTGTGCCTTCTAGTAGCCTCGAAGCACTGTGCTATATAACTTGCTGCTCAACAGTCATTCATGGCACGATCTTCATCATGCTCCTGTCCAGATTTCTTGAACGCACTGTACAAGTTGCTATTGTTCTTGCCAGCCTCGCGACCGCCACGACAGTGGTTACGGTCAACGGGGCTGCAAGTCATACTATTCCCCCACTCCTCTGTAAGTCATGGATGGTTCTTTTCTTTTCATCTCACTGAAGACACTATCCAGATGGTCAGATGTTCGAGGTGCGGCTATCCTGTTCTGATTGTCTGTTTATCCGACACGTGGTTCCTCCGTCACAGGACATTAATGTAAGTGCCACTTTCTTCACCACACGATAGACATAGAATAACCGTCCTCACAGTTTGTAAGGCCTTTGTGTAGTACAGTTCAGGGGACTTGCTGACTGCTACGTAGAGCGGTGACGGCGGATTATACGCAGAGTGTTCGTTCAAAGTCGCGCTGCTGTAGATTATCGCTGACCACTTGATCATTCAGTACTCCAGAACCGGGCCTTCCAGCAAGTTACACCAAGTATGCAAGAGACGGTGCCTCTCTGGATACACCTAACTACTTTGTGTAGATACAAACGCCGCACTATATGCTTGGAGTGCTATCAATGGGGCCAAGATTAATGTAATCGCTGATCCTTCACCCATCTCGTCAGCACTCCCAAATTCTCTTCAACTGGTCATCCCGCAAGGCACTTCTGGAAAAGTTGGTTTCGGGAATGAAGGCTACTATGGTTCGTCATCTTGTACTGTGTCAGGAACTCCGTTCATACAGCACCACCAGGAATCCGCGTGAATTCAAAGTGGACCTACAATGCCTCTTTTTACTATAAAGTCCCCGCGGGTTCTTCATTTAACGGGATAGCTACTGTTACTTTGCAGAGCGCTACAGGCCAAATTTATGCCTCAGCATCAGTACCCATCAGTTCATCACAGACAACATGGAAGCAAGTCGCTGTATCTTTAACACCGACCTCTTCACCCGCATCAACGGCGAACAAGTTCGTGGTCACGTTCGACGGGGCTAGTGCTGCCGGGCACACTATCAACTTCGCCATGTTTTCTTTGTTCCCTCCTACGTTTAATGGTCGTGCAAATGGATTGAGGATCGACATCGCGACAGTAAGAATTCATGACAATTCTCTCGTGCGACCGATCCTTCATTGATGGGACCCTAGACATTGTATAACATGAAACCTTCATTCTTTCGCTTGCCTGGTGGAAACAACTTGGTACGAACTTCAAAGTCGTTTCCGTCGGATATCTGACAAGCTTTACAGGAGGTAAATCCAGTGATGTTGAAGGATTTGATGAATATCAAATGAATAATCCTCAGGGACAAAGTTCGGCAACAAGGTGGCAATGGAATGCTACTCTTGGTCCACTTGTCAACAGACCTGGTTGGTATATACTTTGGGGTAGTTTCCCTTGATTTATCCTGTATAAACAGGTCGTATGGGAGACTGGGGCTACATCAACACCGAGTGAGTGACCTGTGATCAGCGATAAGTTGACTGATCTGTTTCAGTGGTCTTGGTCTGCTTGAATACTTGTACTTGTGCGAGGATATGGGGATGGAGCCAATTCTGGCTGTCTGGGCAGGTCTGACTTGTTTGATAGAATAAGTGTTTGTTTCCGAAATCCTTCTTGCAGGCTACTCTCTTGACGGCAACAGCCTTGCCGAGAATGAGTTGGCTCCATACATCCAATCTGCCATTGATCAGATCAACTTTGTGGTTGGGGACCCAACTACGAATGAATGTGGTGCGTCCGAACCACTTTCATCAGAGCATGCATAAATTTTGCATCTACAGCTGCTCTTCGTGCCTCTCTTGGCCACCCCAAGCCTTTCAAACTCACGTATGTCGAGATCGGTAACGAAGATTTCTTCGCTTCTGATTCGTGAGACTTCCTGTTCAGTGCATCGATAAACTTAATTTGATCTCAACCGTTAGATATATCTACCGCTGGAGAGACTTTGCGGGGAACCTGACGGCAGCATTCCCCCAACTTCGTACGTATTACTCAACACCCAAAACCTCTAGACTCGATATGACGAGTCTTGTTCAACAAGGTTTCATCGCAACCACATATCCGTTCGACCCCATATTGAATCCTGTTCCTATGCAATATGACAATCATGTCTACCAGACCCCCGGCAGGTTGATCCTTCGTGTCCGCACCCCACGTACTTACTTCGCGAACAGACTACTTTGTCCAGAACGCCTTCTACTATGATTCTTATGAGGTGAATAGAGATGGTATTGATTCGCTACCTCGATGGCTCACTTCCCGGGTATATAGCGCGACGGCACACACTATTTTGAGGTAGAGCATGTCTTGTAGAGTCTTGCTGAGAGATTCATTTCCATCCAGGGTGAATACGCCGCTATCTCTACCAACAGCAAGAACATCTGGGGTAGTGATGGACGCCTCGTGTATCCCACGGTTCAAGGTAAGCACATTTATCTATTATGATATTTTGGCTCTCTTATGATGCATCCTCGATCCAGGTGCCGTGGGTGAGGCTGCTTACATGACTGGCCTCGAGAGGAACGCTGACATCGTTTTCGCTGCATCGTATGCGCCTCTTTTGATGAACGTTGCCAACTACCAATGGGCAAGTTGTTTAAACACTTTTCTTCTTCTCACCACTCATCGCAACTTTAGACGCCCAACTTGGTCGCTTTCGAGTAAGCATTGATATAGATCTGTTTTGATCACATTCACTGTTTATTTGATATCTGAAACGAGCAGTGCTGCAAACGTCTACCCGTCGACTAGTTACTATGTCCAGCAGGTATAATGTGGGCCCAACCCCCTTGTGGCGGCACTAACGGGTCAAACACAGCTTTTTAGCACCTACCGAGGCACTGAATATCTGCCTAGCACGCTCCCCACTAATCAAAGTACTCTGCACTGGAGCGTCACCCGCGACACCAACCTTCACAAAGTTTTCATCAAGGTAGGCGATGCAACAAAAACGGGGAGATTCTCTAACGCTCGTTTGTCTAGGTTGTCAACTACAACACTGCGCCTGCACCGATGACTTTTATTCTGCCTTTCAAGGTTGCTAGTGCTGGACAAGTCACCGTGATATCTGGGTCTAAAGACGCAAGCAACAACCCCTCGACACCGAACGCTGTCGTTCCTAAGACGTCCGCCATGACTTTCGCCCAAACCTTTAACTACAACGCCCCTGCGTACAGTGTCAGCGCCTTAACAGCGAGCCTCGCGTAAGGATTCTATATAAGGAGCCTAGGAGAATAAAGGTGGTCGGTCACGCACTAAGATGCGCTTTCCCCAGATAGTCGTTCTTGCAATACAGTTTGAACTCTTCCAAAGACATCTTCGACGTGTTGCAAGTATTCGTCCGAGTTTTGGTCTTGCATGTTGCCAGCAGGGACGTCCAACGTAAACGACGGTTGATACAAAGGGAATGCACGATGATCTGGAATCTCTGCATCTAGAGAAAGCGGTTTACCAGCCTGAAAGCACAACTGTGAGATCGACAATCTAACAGCCAAATCACTTACCGCGACCGACGTCAGGAAAGCCCAAGCACGTGCGGCATTCGGAGAGTTGTATCCTCCTTGACGAACGTTTGGTGGTAGTGACATCATAATGAATGGTGGCACGTACCGCCTCCGAGAAGGAGCTTTTTTCCTGACCAGCTATGCACTATCCTATCGATGCACCATCCGAGTGATCCTATGCCACCGATCGACCAATTCCAGGTCGCCATCGGGTCACCCGCAAGTCCATCCACGCCGCACTGAACCACGATGAAGTCCGGCTGGAAGGTGTCCTTGATCCTCTCGATGGCTGGCCACACACGCGCAAACGTTCGGCAGGAAGCACCCCTGTGAAGTGGTAGAGACAGCGTAAACGGGTCGAAAGAAGTATCATCTTCTGGAGTTGGTAATGCGGACAGGGAAGAGATGGGAAAGAAGCCGGGAGCGGCATGATGGATCGAGAGCGTCTAGATCGCGATACCACTCCGTGTCAAATCGGCCACGTGAAACTGAAACCGCCTCACCAAAACCTGGGACACTGCAGTTAAACTGGGATTGTGAAAGGCATGAGAGACCGCGTCCGAAAAATGCAGGTCCAAATCGAGGTACATCACGCGAGATCTTCGTGGGGGCATCGAAGGCGGAGAAAGCGGGATGCGCCGCAGAGCAAGGATAGCAAGGACGCAATCGGCCACGTAGCAAAACCCAGAAGCATGGGACTTTTGTGCATGATGTCTATAAATATTTGACCAAGAGCCTGAAAAGAAGAGCGGAAAATTTTGTGGGACATAGCTCACCTCCCTCCATCCCAACAAAGAGCAACATCACAAGAATTATCCTTTATTGCATCGACGGCTGTCAACGTCGCTCCAGCGACTAGAGGTATATACTCGTGCATTCCACGGAACGGTGGGCAATCCTACGTTGCATATATGATATTACAACCGTATACATATATAGCAGAACACGTACGTCCTCGAGCCCGAACTCGGTAACTTGAGCCGAGTCCTTGTAGTCATTAGAGGGATCCAAGGCATAATCAAGGTAGCTGCGAGTATGATAAGCCAAAAGCATCTTGCTGGTTGCTCTGCGAGGATGAATGAATTTGATACACTTTTGCCCGTCAAGGCCAGCCAACGACTGTATGCCGAACGCGCTAACCAACGAATGCACCAGTAATGAACGGTTTTTATTCGAAGGTAGCAGAGACGACACCTGGACAATCATGTTTTCTAGATCAGTGACAGATGTGGGTTGTGCCAGTGTGACACATGCCACTGAGATGGTCATTTTGAGTCCCCACTGGCAAGCTGTACCTACCTTGACGAGTTCCTCGGACACAATGTAGGCGACGGGAAGTGTCCCATCTGAATCATTGCGCCGTTGCATTTGCGTTTCGGTACTAGCACTAGATCCGTTGAAGCAAGACCGGGATGTATGTTAATGGGTTGAATCCCAGCTACAACATGTGCTACTTTCACGGACTATTGGCGATCACATGATGCCAGTCTGAGGTTGAGAAGTGAGACCGAAATCAGAGATCTAAGTAGGTGGGCCTGGGTCGCAAAAAAGTATAGATCTGGTAGGTAGCACGTCTACAAGAAAAAAATGGTCATCGTCCTTCCGGTCGTGGCTCTGCACATGATCGTCAGTATAGGAAGAAGACAAGGAACACCAGCCACTTACGAGACCATTGCACGCTCAGAATCAAGTTATCATAACCCTTTCCATTCAATTTCTCCATCGCGCGTTGTGCAATCGCCCTATCTTCAAAGCTCACGAAAGCAAAACCTTTTCCAATACCGGTCTCCCTGTCCCGACCCACGTAGACTCTTGCCACACGGCCAAACACACCAAACAGTTCACGCAGATCGTTCTCCTGTGTTTCTTCTGAAATATTTGTGACGCGGAGCGTTGGAAGGTCTTCTCGTGAGCCAGATCCACCCGGGCGGTTCATCGATTCTCCGGGACCGCGAGCGCCAGCACGCATCGATGGAGGGACGTACTTGCCGCCGCCCGATGAAGCAGCAGGAGGTGCATCGACGGCGGGAGCAAAATCGTCTGTCGGGATTTCCGCCGTCTCGAGGCCGGCAAGAGAATCCTTGTAAGGACACTTGGCTGTAAAGTGGTCTCCCTTACACAATCGACAGACGACCTTGCCGGCACCCGCTTTCGCAAGCTCGGCCTTGACATTTTGTTCGGCAGTTGGCTCGCTTTCTGCCGACTGGATCGTGCAGGAAGATCAGGGGAAAATATCCAAGAATGGAGGATATCAAGGGCGTACCTTGTTTCCAGCGGTCAATTTGAGGACGACGTTCTCACCGACGGTCGTAGTAGCACGATCGGGACCCTCCTTATTCCCCCTTTCCTTGCCAAATTTCGCCCATTTTTTACGCTCAGCGACAGTGTGCTCGACGACGGATTTTTGGAGGGTCCGCTTGGTCTTGCGAGTGATCTGTATGTATGATGATCTGATACTCGGAAATATGACTAAAGATTCTAGTACTTACTTTGATTTTCTTGCCCTCGTCGTTGATGGCGTATTCGGTTGTCACGCGTATCCCGTTCTCGTCAATATAGTCGCTGGGGGGTTCCGCAAGCTCGTCTACATCGTCCGCCCAGGATGTTTTTTGAACAGACATCGTTGTCGATATCAAAGGTAACAATCAAATCAAAATATCCAATAACAAGCTTAAACTGATCGAAAACACCACAACCTTTCTTTCAATCTACTCAGTAGCAACTTCAAGACTGTATCTCTTTCTGCCCTAGTCTATTCCTGCCTCAAAGGTCCTAAACATGTAGATACTTGATGCAAGCCTGAGAAGTCCAACTACCGTAAGCACTATTTTTGAAGGAATGAACATTTTTAGTGACTGTTCAGCCTTTGTATCCCGCCCTAGTCTATTTTCATACGACGTATACCGTTGCCCACGACAGTCGGCGTTTGCCGACTCACGGAACTATACAGCACCTCAGCCACTAGACGTTCACTCGAACCTCGACTGGATGGGGAAAGGTGTGTAGCACACAACTGGCATCAAATGTGCGCCAACTCATTGCTCATTTCGTCCAGTTCACGGATCTCTTGCGCGTGCCGGCAAGGTCAAGTCGCAAACACCAAAGGTTGAAAAGCAGGAAAAGGAGAAAGCGCCTACTGGCCGCGCGAAGAAACGCGAGCTCTACAACCGCAGGCAAGTATTCTGGATTTGTCCTCGCAATACTGGGAATCGATCCATCTTTCACAGATTCGTCAATGTCACTACCGTCCCAGGAGTGAAACGGAGAATGTGAGTACTTGGTCGTTCCTCCATTTTCTATGGCTGTAGTCCATTTTCTACGATGAAACACAAAAATCAAGCATAGTTCACACTGAAACTACCGTGTTGACAACCAAGCATCACGTCTTTCGCTCCTATCTGATCTACCATTCTTTCTCAAAGTCTTGCGTTGATTCATCTCATCTGACCATGATGCCACTTTAGGAATCCGAATCCAGAGAAATAATCAAGAATTACTTTTTCGTGATGAAAGCATGAACGACGCTGGACGTAAAAGCTTCCAGTAGTTACATTGATAGTAACTCACTATCGCCATTGGTTTCTCACTCCTTAGCATTCATATATTGTGTATATAACCTCATCCTGGTCCGGACTTGAGCTTGAGGACTGGAAAATCACCATCGTGCCTCGGATGAGATTTCTGGGATATTCGCCATCACGCATAACTGCAGGCGTTCCGCTGTTCCGCACAGATGGTAAAAGCGGCTTAATGAATGGCGCAAATGCTGTGGATATTTGATTCGGACCCTTGTCGTCGTGGGTCATTCGGACCATGAGTTACAAATGATTTTTGGGGGACGGGGACTATAACACGAGAGGTGAGTCAATCAAAACAACGGCAGTAGAAATGAGTTCATACCCAGTACTATATAGAGGTATCAGCTGGTCACCATTACGATAAAACTATAGGCCACCGCATCATGATACGGCCGCTATGGTCTTCCGTCACGGCAGGGGCTAATTCCACCGCAGCCAACGACGCTCGAGAGCGAACAACGTTTCCGCGCGGAAATTAACGACAAGGGGTGCTATTGACGTGGCCTGCCAAGTTGCCAACTTGAGAGGAGGAACCCGCCACTGGCACATTCTCCCGAGGGTCAAAGACATGCCATCGCTCCCACACGAGAGAGAAGGATGACAGTCATTGCGATGCAATGGCGAGTTCTTTTTCACTGGTTCTACAGTATGGCTGGATGAGCCATGTCGTATACGGAGAGTTGCGCGATTTTTGGATGATGTCGGGTCAGGCACGACGTGCCATTGAGTTGTAATTGACTGAAGGGTCATACATAATTTGAAAGATCACGCACAAGTTGCACACGTTCGCCCCATTTGCACGCACCGAACGAGCTCCTGGCTATTTAATCCCACATGAGCGCAGATAATACTGGCAAAGAAGCGATGCCCGTTTCACCAGAGACAAAACCAGGACAGAAGAGGTCCCTTCCTCAGATGATGACTGCGATTGGGGCGCGGCTGCGAGCGCTGTCGACGGATGAGGGTGACAGTGCTTCAGTGGCGGAGACGTTGGTGGACAAGCCAGGTAAGCTGTCTCCCGCCGTATATTTAAGCGTGGGGGTAAAGGGAGATAAGGCTGGGACGAGATAAGCCCCTTGCAAAGAACGCCCTAGATAAGAGATAACACCTATTCTATTCTCAAACTGACCCGGAACCATCCATATGACAGACTCTCCAAGTGACTCTACTCGTCGCTCCGTGTCCAGAGGACGCGATGCCTTTGTGAGTTTCCTCCGTTCGCTGTTGTTGCCCGCACCGACCTTTGCACAGCAATCTTCTGGAAGAGGCGGGATAGGCAACATCAGGCGCTCCTCCCAGTCCCGTGACGCCCGTTCCGTCGACGGACCAGATGATATTTCGTTCACTCGTGGCCGCGAGCCCGCAGTTCACCCTGACAGAGTCAGTACCCGACACTGTACACGCCTAGCTATTCCACTGACGCAGCGATCCAGGTCTTTTCTGTCGGACGCGGTGGTGCAGGAAATATCCGCCCTCCATCGCGCGATGCTCGCGGGGACACAGATACAGCAGAGGCCGAGCACCAAGCCAGGCTCGTCCGAGAACACGCAGAGGCGACCACCGTCGTAAGCATTCCCCCTCGCTCTTCACTGATCCGCCCCCCCTCAATCCAAGTTCCGTTCCGAAACAGCACTCCTCTGGCCGTGGTGGTGCCGGAAACATATCCGGCTCTCGTTCCCGCTCCCGAGGTCCGGGAATTGCATTACATTCTACCGGAAGAGGTGGCGCTGGGAATATCCACGCTGGAAGCGGTCTAAACATGCCGGAGGCCCTGGACGAAGTGGGGCAAAAGCTACACGCGCATCATGAGGGAATGTCAGTGTCCTGTTCGTCGTGCCCCTCCCCTGAACTGACACGTTACGCAGTCACTCGACCGGCAGAGGCGGCGCTGCCAACATTACCGCGCTCCACGAGCCTGATATCGAGCGCGTCGCGCATCATCTTGGTGAATTTGAATCGACAGGACGTGGTGGCGCGGGTAACATCCGCACCCGTTCTGCCTCTCGTGACGCAGGCGCCAGGGCAGGGTCAAAGGAAAAGCATGGTATCGCCGCGATTTTCGACAAGATCTCTCACCCGCACCAGCACGCCCGCGCGGCTGATGCACCTGGTACATCGGATGATCCCACTCATTAAATGATCCGTTTTAAGATCTGAAGTCCTCTTAGGAATCTATTTTTTTAACCCTTATGTGTATGTATGTATACTTCTGGGAAGGTGGTGTGCGTTCGTTCGAGCGTCTTCAAGTATTGAGGCGTTGTGTTCAAGCCACACCAGCATTCCCGTTGGACAGGATCCCCTTTCATAGCAAAGTTGATAGCGTTCTGTTACTTGTATTATGCAGGCCAAAGGAACCAATCCACCATGTTTTTCTCTCCAGCGACAAGCCTACAAATCCATAGATTATCGACGCCCTGCGCGATCCCGAAAACATACATGCAATACATAAACATACTCCTTTGATATCATGGATATATAGAAAGCATCATTTATCCAAGCTCTCAAACTGCCTTACCAAGTCCTTGACACTAGACCCACTGCTTCGCCGAGCTGCTGGCCGCCATCCCCCTCGATCAGGCTTAGCTGGTGAGCAGTGCCGCAGATCGACCAACCGCTTCGGTTGGACAGGAACAGGAATCATTGATTTCTGTAACAGCGATGCATGTCGCAGGCAAACTTCATCCTTGGGATGCGGCGGCCTAGGATCAGGCGTCCGGGATGGCGTCCGGATGGGACCACGCAAGTAACTAGTCTGCCGGGTGGTTTTCGGATACGACGAAGTGTCTGGCAGAGTTGTCTTCCATGCATCACGTGGCTCAAAGACGACGGTCGTGTCCGACAAAGTCGATGTAGAAGTCGGGCATCGTCCCAGTGGCCCCGAGAGCGCTATAGCTTCCTGCAAAAGTCCACGGTAACGCAGTCCGGTCGTACCACGGGTGTCATGATGGTCAACAATCGGTGCGCATGTGGCACGTCGCGACTGCTTCTTGATGAGCACGTCCAATCTCAGGATCAGGCTATCCCTGAGATAAGATGTGAGTCTGTGAAAGCAAACCTCGTGTCCCGCAAACTCACCTAGACCATTCGGGTCCAAGCCCAGCCAAAACGGATTCACCACCGAATTGATTCATAAAACGATCCAACACTGCGTCTTTTGATATATCTCCTGTGTCCGCGAACATATCTCTACCAAGATCGTGTGCTGCCGCAACGGCAAGTCGCTCAGCAACGAGGCATTTATCCAAGCATTTCCAGCAGTCGCGAGTCCACTCTCCTGTCGGAGGAGGAAGTAGAGGCTCTGGGGGAGTTGTCATCGCCTTCAAAGGCGACAACGCGAATGAGGTATCGCAGTAGCTCATTGTATGATGCTCGAGGAAAACGCTATCTTCGGCATCTCGCCAAAGCTCAAGGAGCGGAAGACTACGCGATCCTGGTGACGTTTCGCAACCCTGGAGTGTTTGCCACCGTTGGCTCTTCAAGTCTACATAAGACTTGGAAATTCCGGCGTTCTCGATAGTCTTGCGGCGTTTTCGCGTCACTTTGGTGGATCGACTGCGCTTCATCTTCTCAGAAGCAAGAATGCAGTCATAGTCGTGCTAGGGAGAACTAAACGGAAAAGCTCCATAGTTATAATTGTATTCACCGACCATTCTTAAAATTGCGGCTGCACGAGCAGCTGCGGTGGGGTCTCCACTGGTAATCTTGATAATGTCTTCTCCCTCTACATCGTCTTCTTCGTCCGAAGAACCGTCCTCCATAGGGTTGATGGGTTGTTCAGCCGTTGAAAGACTGGATAGGACGTTGGGACCGTCATCGACTGCAACCGAAAGTTCACGATCAATCTGTTCCTCTTCTTCCTCTTCCTCCAAGATTGACTGATCGGAATCAGGCTCAACAAGCGGCCGAACCTGAGTGGATTCCGCGTCCACATCAAACAGGAGTAAATCATTATCCAAGTCCGCAAATTCATCCTCTGAAACCGACGGCGGGGGCGAGGGTTCCACATCTGAAAGCGGAGGTTCCGTCGCAACCTCCCACATATCCATATCTTGACAAGGTATCATCGAATCCAGGATATCGTCGCGTCCACTGTTATCCTCGATACATTCCGACAACGGCAACGATCGCTCCATGATCTCGCTGTACGGAAACGGACTGACGGGGCGTCCCCACGACTCTATACCCTCTCTCGTCTTCGTGGACGGGTCCGCCTTGGTGGGGACCTTGAGGAGCTTGTAACTGCCCGTATACTCGCCGGTGAGGTTGAACCCGTCGTCGTCCGAGTCGCTCCAAACATCGCTCGCTTGTTCGACGACGCGTGGCGCGTCGAACATGGGGAGCGCATGGGTGTCCATGTCTGGGGAGCTCTCCAAGGCACCGATCCGATTCCCGTAGAGACGTGCTGCAAACGATACGGGGGGATCGATGCATGTCTCTCCAGACGGTGAAGAGGAGAATGCAGGGGTGAAACGCGCACGCAGCGGTGGGCTCCTTGTGGAGCGCGTTCCCGAGAGAAGAAGTGGGTCATTCGAGGGTGAGGGTGGGCGTACTTTGGAGAGGTCGATTTCGGGGGGTTCGCTCTTGACTTTGGTTGCCGTGCGCTTGGAACGTAAAGGAGCCTTGCGTTTCATAGATTTGGGTGTCGCTCGGGGAGTCAGAATGACCTCGCGAGGAGGTGTGGGGAGGGCGGCGAGGGTAGGTGAGCTGGACGCTCTGAGAGGTTGGACAGGGCGAAACGGCGGGCGACGTTTGGCATTGTCGCCGCCGTCGTTGGGAGTGGCGGATGAGCGTGGACGTGATGAACGCATACGGTCGATATCAAAAGCAACAAAGACAGCCTCGTGGTTGGTTCAAGTCATCACGTGACTTTCCTAGATATCCGATATGTACATTGTAAAGTCTAATAACTTGACTTAGTGAATGTTACAAGCATCCGGCAAGTTGGGAAGCCCATCTTGACCCATACTGAAACCAGGGGGAAGTGGTCCCATGACCTCATCCGGCGGCGATCCGTACGTTTGCAGCTGTGTGTTCATACGGGCGTGAACAAGATAAGATCATTGTCGATGAGACAAAGTACACATACCTCGTTCATGAGCTCGACGATTTTTGCACGCGACTTTTCGTCCTCGTCACGATACGTTTTTGATTCGAATTCATCGATCAACCGTTTGATGCACGATATTTGCGCATCGAAGCGCTTCTGATCTTCAGCCGATATAGTGCTGCTGTTCTTGTCGAGATACTCGGGGAACTGTTTCTCGTTAGACTGGGATGAAATAAAGATCATGGATACTCGCCTTGTCGTTCAACTCTTTCAAGGGTTCATACAACACTTCCTTGCCCATGAGTTGACCCATCATCGCCTCCAACACCCCCTGTAATTGTTCTTCGCTTCCCGCACCATCGCCAGAAAGGTCACCTATACCTTCCAGTTGAGACAGCAGCGATTGGAGGGAGTCACCACTATCCTCCCCAACCGGATCAGACGACTTCAGACCCGTCTCGCTCTCCTTGAGTTTATTCATCGTCGACCGGATACGCGACTGGAAATCGTCGTCCTTTGGTTTCGGAGAGGAGGCATCCGCAGATGTGCGCGTACCACCCGGACGCAACATCGCATCCATGTCCTCGACGAGCATGGCTTCCCAAGCAGCTTTTAGCTGTTTCCGATCCACGGGCCCATCCGCTCCCTCCGACTCTGCACCCGGTTCGATCCCTAGTCCCTTGAATAGCGATGCCATCTCATCCGCGAGCTTGTCCTTGAAGTCCTCCGTCAGCGCTTCGTTCCCTTCTGCCGCAGGCTGCGTCGACGTGGACGCGCCTGCAGTCGTAGGCTGGGGTGATGTCGAGGCTGGCTGAGCCGACGGCGAGAACTGATCGAGGACATCTACCAAACATAATCAGCGTCTATGAATGCGACAGATAACCCAAGACTGACCATCGAGGTCGTCGAGGTCCTCCTCCTCGTCGACACGCGTTTTCTGATGAACCGACATGCTCGTGATACCTGATCAAGTCCGATTGCCATATCCGTTCATCACCGCTTTCATGTCGGTTCCCCAGTCGGACGCGCTACGTGCTCAAATCTTCCAACGACTCCATCCGCATGCCTATCTCGAGCGATTTCTGGCAGAGGGCGTCAGACCCGACGGACGTGGACCAGGCGAGTGGAGAGACGTCTTTGTCAATGTCGGTGTGTCTTTCTTTTTGTCATCGACACACGACGCGCCCCCATGGCCGCGTCTAAATCACCATCGTAGGATCCATATCCACAGCCGATGGCTCTGCGCTGGTACGGATGGGCAAGACTACAATCGTGTGTGGCGTCAAGGCTGAAATCGCAGAACCACAGCTGGACACGCCCGATCTCGGGTTCATCGGTATGTCTATTTCCTCGCACCACGTAAACTGTGAATCCTCATTGGACCTGTGAATAGTCCCCAACATCGACCTCCCCGCAATGTGCTCGCCAAAGTTCAAACCCGGTCCGCCATCAGATGAGGCACAGGTACTCTCCGAGAGACTAAACGACGCACTCGTCAGGTTTGTTGTCTCGGTCTGTTTCGTGAAGGTGGTCACCTCATGCTAGGATATACATCAAGGTCAAACATGTTACCGCTCAGTACGCTCTGCATATCATCCGGCCATGCAGTTTGGTGTCTCTATATCGACGCGACATGCCTCAACTACGACGGCAACGCGTTCGATGCAGCACTTGTAGCAATCATGGCAGCGTTGGAGAATAGTACGTATTTCCGCTTTCGCAAACGCAACTGATTGAATGCTCGTGATTACTCTAGCAACACTACCCCAGGCGACATTTGACCCAGAGACGTCCACGACCACATGTAGCCGTACCATCCGCGCCCCTCTACCCCTAAACAAGGACCGTAGGGCAGTCGGTCACAGCTTTGGTTGCGTCGGTGCAAGGTCGTTCACTGTTAAAAATATACAAGGTTTGCAGCTGACATGAATTTTCATCTTAGCACGCCCATGCTTCTCGTGGATCCCACATCCTTTGAAGAACCCTTGCTCACGTCTGCAATCACTGTCGTCGTTGGTGTAGATGGAGGAATAATCAGCGTCGAGCGAGGCACAATGGGGGAAAACGATGGTGGTGAAGGAGAGATCTTTGCTTCCCAGGCTACAGGATCGCTGGAAAAGTGCGTGATTGCAGCCAAGGAACGGGCAGTTGTCTTGCACAAGCTGTTTGAATAAAATGATTACACCCATGCCACGATGAGACGCGCGAGTCGAGCACTGTTTCCTATGATACTATTTCCAGGGTTACTCGATTTCTACGTCCCCTCAGATCCTGACAGAGTACTGTCCCCTTTAGATTTCAGCGCTTGAAGTGTGTCCAAGGTCAATCCGCGTCATGGTTCTAGGTCCAACCCACTTTCCCTTACATAGGAGACTCTAGTGTCAAATGTCAGGGTGTTCTTTCTTCTGTGTGGGTCTCCAACGTTGGTACTCAGTGGGCTTGGCTGTGACGTCAGGTTATTTGGCTGATAAAGACATCCGATCCTTTGCCACTAGCCTTGCCATTGTCGGAGGCACCTCTGCATTGACACAAGAAGTCTCGAGGCAATAATGATTCTGTATCGCCGCTCGTGCAATGGTGTTCGCACCAATGTGTTGAAAGATGCTGACGACAGAGACCGAGAAATCTCATTGGGAAACCCGTTCAACCTTGCTCGGATCAGAAAAGTGGGTTGGAAATATGCAGCGTTGCAGATAAATGATGCACGCTACAAAAACTCCAAGCCGATGCCCACTTGTGGTCCCCGCCTTAATACTTCCCCTTTTGCAGCGACGAGGGGCACCCCCAGGTTGACTTCGACACGTATAGGGTCGAAACGGTACACAAGACCTAAACCAACACTTATAGAGGGTTGCGTGACGGCCATGTGGATGGATTGGAAAAGGGGTGCTAGGTTCATTTCGGAACGATGGAGTGGGCAAACAGTACCGTCCGCGAGCACAGAATGAGCATTGTGGACAGAGAAAGAGGGGAAAGAAGGCTTACATCTATCGATGCCCTGTAGCCTCCCGGCATTGATCCATGCGTGAAATTTGGTAGGCCAATTAGGACGTCTGGGGATGTTACCCAATATTGACAGTCCAAGAGAGTAATAAAGATCCCCGCCTAAGGATGTCGCTGCAAGTGTCTAGACAGATTAGCGCCGTTGGCATTAATTATAGGGTGACTTACAGCCTTCACGACCGCCCATTCCGGCGGGTCCGAATGCCCTCACACTGAGAGGCCCACCAAGTTGAAACTTGTCCGAGTAGTGTATGGTACTTGGATCACCTACCAGGAGGTGGAGAAGACCAGCACGCCCCGTTAGAGAGAGCGTCTGTAGACATGACAAGTCAGGTGGGGTATGACATGTCGCAAGAGTGACTTGCCAATCCTTTTGCTAATGACCATCCTTTCCTGGCATGCGTTTCCGTCTTCCAAAATGCATTGTTGCCTGCTCCGAGAAGAGCTTGAGAGGACGGCGGTGGGACAAAGCCATCAACTTTTCCGGTGAAAGAGAGTTCGTTGGTGACTCGGAGGCAAGAACCAGATGTAGGCATGACGGAATCATCGAGGGTGTCGCGGGTATATGTATGTAACAGAGACGCTTTGGCGGCGGGGCCAGCCGACTGACGGATGCTGATGACGTGTGAACATGGGTCGGAGCAAGAGACGTGTGTCGGGGATACCTGATGCCAGCGTCGTCGCTGAGAGAGCCAATACACCTCCAGGCGAGCTCGGTGGCCAACTCGTTTCCCGGGATGGGTATTCCGAGAGCGCATTTCCTGAGACCGGTTCTAAATGCCATGCGTTCCTCCCTGCCACCACCGCCCTGAACGCCGAGTTCTCGTTCGGTGCCGATGAGGCTGAAAAAGGCGTGAGAGGACATGGCGGGGGTGACGGGGAAGGACAAGGACGCGTCGAACGCGCGTCTTGTCTTTGTACCCAGGGAAGCGTTGAGAGAGAGTACGTCGGCATAGCCAAGGATGTTTGTGAGACGAGCCTCGACAGACTAGGAAGGGGGTGAGCGGGCGGAGAGAAAAGGAAGAGGGTACTTGCCGCGTTGCCCTCGCCGTCGCCGAGTTCTGTGGAGGACTTTATGAAGAATCTGCCGCGTTCGTGGAGGTTGTAGACGAGGTCTACGTGAGCATCGGACCCGTCTTCTGCGGGGAGTACTCGAACAGAGTGCGAGCGGAATAGACCGGTAGCGGAGAGTGCGCGTGAGATGGCTGTGCTAGTGTCGAGAACGTTGCGGAATGTCGAGTTTGGGTCTAACACGAGATGAGGCGCGATGAGCCAGTCTAGAAAAGCACGTGAAGTGTTGTTTGCGCCGTGCACGCGAACGGCGGCGACGCTGACCGGTGCATCGACCAACTCGACCATCGAAGAGAGTGTCACAGTCACAGTCACATCGCGTCAGAACATGTCGATCATGTACGGAAAAGAAAAAGAAAGTGAACACGACCTCGCACACGCATCCGATCCCGGATTCGTCGCATTCTTCTCGAGGCTGCCTAAAAAGTCACCCGCAGAAGACGGCCTCGTTCGTCTCTTTGACCGCACAGATTTTTACTCGGTGCACGGACCGGACGCGCTCTACGTCGCGACGCACGTCTTTCGTACCAACTCGGTACTCAAATACCTCGGTGCAGGCGGAAAGACAGCCGGACTACCAAGCGTCACGCTCAGCTGCACTCTCGGTCACACGTTCTTGCGCGAGGCGTTGACCGTCAAGCAGCTTCGCGTCGAGATCTGGGTTCCCGCACCAGGTCAGGGGCGCAAAGCCGCAAAGTTTGTGCTGCAGAAAGAGGCATGTCACGCGTCGTATCCTTCTTCCTTGCGCGCTGACACGTCCAAAAGGCATCGCCAGGCAACCTCCAGGCAGTCGAGGATCTTCTCTTTGCAAACTCGGACGTCCTCTCTGCACCTATTGTCGTTGCTATCAAAATCGCGTCCAGCGGTGAAAAGGCAAAGACAAAGACAATCAGCGTTGCCTACGCCGACACGAGCGTTCGCGAAATTGGTGCTGCCGAATTCACAGACAATGACCTCTTTTCGAATACAGAGGTGCGCGCATGTGTACACATTGCGATTCAATCTGACTTGTCCTACAGTCTCTGGTCATCCAGCTTTCAGTCAAAGAAGCCATCATACCTACGGGCACAGTGACTGGCACTACCGACCGTGATTTCGACCTCAACAAGCTCAAAGCCGTCCTCGAGCGATGTGGTGTCGTCATCACAGAACGAAAACCTAGTATGTACTCGTCTCCCTTCTTTCTCTCCTCTAACTGGTGCATACACAGGCGAGTTTACCACCAAAAATATATTGGAGGACATCAAAAAGCTGACCGGATCCGAGGAAACAGAAGACGCACCAAGCACTACCAGTCCGTCCTTGCCTTTCCCAGAGAGCTTTCATGTTCATGTTGATTTGCAAACAGGTGTTCCTGCACCAGGTGCACTATCTGCGCTCGCCATCTACCTTTCTCTCCTTTCAGATCCTGCAAATCACGGTGCATATAGGCTGAAAACCCATGACCTCGCTCAATACATGCGTTTGGATGCTAGCTCTGTAAGAGCATTAGCATTGATCGATTTCGAAGGAGGGGTCTGTCTCAGGAAGCACTGTACTCTCTTCATCATGAACTCACCCATTTACAGGGTAGCCTCAACAAGTCGTCCACACTATTGGGGCTTCTTAACAAATGCAAGACTGCACAGGGGACCAGATTGCTCGCAACTTGGCTGAAACAGCCTCTTGTCAACCTGCACGAGATACGTGAGTCAGAGTTCTCTTCACTTAACCTGTATACGTACTGAATTCGATTTTTTCCCCACAGGAAAACGTCAAGACCTGGTGGAAACCTTTGTAGATGACTCGTCGGCAAGACGTGCCCTGCAGGTAATATACATAAATTGTCCCAGACCTTCAGCTCGATCACTCTGACCTGATGACAGGATGATTACCTCAAACTAATGCCTGATCTTCACCGATTAAGCAAACGATTCAAGAAAGGCGTTGCTTCCCTAGAAGATGTTGTCCGCGTATATCAGGTAGTACTGAAGGTAACATACATGACAATATATTCTTTATTCAAGGCCGAATAATGACTGTAAAACAGATGCCAGGTCTCCTTGAAACCCTCGACGACATCCAATACGAACACGAGGCACACAGAAAACTTGTAGAAGAGGTGTATCTGAAACCTTTTAGGGTAAGTTCCTTGATTTTCGTTCTTGTCGCGGTGGAATGTGTAGACATTTTGTTGTTATTCAATTTCGCCAACAGACCCTTTCCGATAATCTGTCCAAGTACTCTGATATGGTAGAGACCACACTCGATCTTGCTTCACTGGACACGCATACGTACACCATCAAACCGGATTACGACGAGGGGTTGCAAAGGTTGGCCGCCAAACTCATGGAGGTGGGTTGTCTGGGAGCTCAACTTCAAAATTTTTAATTAAATCTTGCGACATATCCACTAGGCGAGGGACGGGCTGGATGCTGAGCACCGTGCTGTCGGCAAGGATCTCGAGCTTGAGCTTAACAAGAAACTTCATTTGGAAAACTCTGCCACTTATGGCTATTGCTTCAGGTTAACCAAGAATGTATGTTCCCTAGACCGTGTCTTGCACTGCTCAATGACCGTAGTCGTGTCGTGCTCTCTTATTTGGCGAATTAGGATGCAAAAGCTATTGCCAAGAGCAAGAAATATATCGAACTCGGAACAGTCAAGTCGGGGGTCTACTTTACAACCAAGATATTGAAGAGTCTTGCGACAGACTATCAGGAGGCGAATGAAGAGTATCAGCGCACTCAGTCGGGGCTTGTGAAAGAGGTTGTGAATATCGCCTGTGAGTATCGAGCGTTTTAAATGGCGGTGTGACCAACAGATTGTATAGCGACGTATACCCCTGTTCTGGAGAAATTGGATCACGTCCTTGCCCACCTAGACGTCATCGTTAGGTTCGTTCCTGAGTATCCTCCTCTGACCTGCCCTAACCTTTCCATGCTCATAGCTTTGCACATGCTTCGGTCAACGCCCCAGAACCATACGTAAAGCCCAACGTTTCTGAGAAGGGTAAGCTTTTGACCATTCCTCTGCCTGACAGTTGACACAGACCGCGACATGAAGGCGAGAGCGGCCTTGTGCTGAAAGATGCACGACATCCTTGTCTCGAGGTTCAAGATGAAATAAGTTTCATACCTAATGACGTTGAAATGGTCAAAGGGGAGGGGGAGTTCCAGATCATCAGTATGGCTTTCCCTTTTGCTCTTGAGCGCTGCTAATTGTCCCAATCGTCTATAGCGGGACCCAATATGGGTGGAAAGAGCACATATATCCGGCAGGTATGACAACGTCCTCGGGTCACTGAGCTCAGGTGAACTGGGAAGCTTCTAGGTTGGTGTGATAGCTCTCATGGCTCAAGTCGGATGTTTCGTTCCCTGTTCCTCGGCTGCTCTCCCCATATTTGATTCCATTCTATGCCGTGTCGGTGCGGGCGATTCGCAGCTCAAAGGTGTGTCAACATTTATGGCAGAGATGCTCGAGACTGCGTCAATTCTTAGGGTGGGTCGTTTCTTTCGTTCACCTCTTTTGGAGCATTGACGTGTTGTAGTCCGCGTCGAAGGACTCGTTGATTATCATTGACGAGCTCGGGAGAGGTGAGGATGGTGCATATCTCTGGCGGATCTCCTGAGCCTAATGATCGACTCCAAAGGGACATCGACTTATGATGGTTTCGGACTCGCGTGGGCAATCTCAGAGTATGTGCCTCTTATTTCGATGCTTTTTTGCGACAGGCTGATACACATTCATCGTCAGACACATTGCATCAAACATCCGGGCTTTCTGTCTCTTTGCAACACATTTTCACGAACTCACAGCACTTGATCAAGAAATCCCACACGTGAAGAACTTGCACGTCGTCGCACATGTCGGGCAAGAGGAAAAATCGCAAGAGCGGGACATCACGCTCTTGTACAAGGTCCAGCCTGGTGCGCATTCGATCCATCCATGCCATACCTGCACATATACTGACTTGGGATGTCAGGCGTCTCGGACCAAAGCTTCGGTATCCACGTCGCCAAGCTAGCAAACTTTCCGGAAAACGTTGTCAAGGTGCGTTTTCGCCCGGATTTATGGAATACATCGTGATATGCGCGTTGCAGCTGGCGAAGCGTAAGGCAGACGAGCTCGAGGACTTTGCGGTCGGCCAACATCCCGAGTCCCAGCACTCAGACGAAGTGATGGAGGAAGGCATCCAGATCGTCGAGGAACTCCTACGAACGTGGGCAGAATCGACCACGAACATGGATGGAGACGACGTCGTAATGGAGGATGTCTCCGCGGACACACAACTTGAGGAGCTTCGTCGATGTGTCGAGACGTTCCGACCTCGCATAGAGGGTAATGTCTGGGTACAGTCGATGATATCTTCGTTGTGAGCGTTCCTCACGGTGCATTTTCGCTTTCTGGCCTTCATTTCGGTGCATACATACATAGTCGCTGTCTAATTGTACTTGCAAACACATCCGTCTGCTATCATTCTTGTTCCTCTGTATCCATATCATCGTTTTCATCTTCTTCTGCGTCTCCGTCCTTGTCGTCGTGTTCAGGCTCGTTGGCTTGATTTACTGTCGACGCGGCTGAAGCCGAGGCCGCAAGCCTTTTTCTTTTGCTAGCTTCTTGGGCAGCGATTGTTACGTCCTCTCCAAAGAGGCGTAGGCTAAGTGCACTGTGACACGCAGGTAAATCATGGACAGAATAACGGATTCCCCCTGTACCTTTTTGCCTTTTTGTCGATCATGAGCGTGACAGAGACATTTGATTTCCAGAGTGGCAACACGAGGTCACGCGAAAGACTACCAGAGGAGCGCATCCGGATCAATATACTCTTCAAGGCAGTAGAGAGGCCCACTCACGTCGTATCGGCAGACTGTGACGCAGGAAAGCGCACGACGTGACTTCCAGAACCTAGTAGCGCTCAGCCTCGTGCACACACAAACACACATCTCGAATCGCTCACCTCTCGCCTCGATCGCCGACCTGAACGGTTCCTGAAAAGACGCACACAGCGGATAGTACGTCTGCAACAACACCCTCAACGTCGCGAAATCCGCGGTCATGATCGTCGTGGGGTCGATATACGGCAGCACGACCGGCAAGCCTTCGCCGAGGATCCGAAAGTGGGTGTCCATGCCCCGGCCGGCTTCTTGCTTCGTGATGACCTTGGTGCCGCTCGTCATGAGACGTATGCGGGTGTAGTCGTTGTGGGTGAGGACGGATTTGACGAGGTCGTTGGTGAGGTAGAAGGTGCGGATGGCGTCGCCTTCGGGGTTGCGCACGAGGACGTTTGAAAGGGGGAAGTCGGAGGTGAGGTGGAGTTGTTGCCTGTCAGTGCGGTTTGTCAGTCTGATCGCGTTTGTGAGAGGTGGAGGATGGAGGAGAGGTATTACATGCAAGTTACGAGTACGGGATCGTCGGGCGATAGAAAGGTGTAGGGCATTTCTTTGAAGGAGGGATCGGCAAGCCTTGTTTTTTTTGTGTGGTTGGTTGGTTTGGAGGTTGATTGTTCGGCGGTTGGTTCATCTCCGATAACTGCGGCGTCGTCTTCCATGGCAGCGGCAAGCTCAGCGGACGACATGCTTGCACTTGGCAGTTCTTCGGGTTCGTTTGAGGAGACATTGGTTTCCGCTTTGAGCCTTTTGCTCTGTGGAACGGCTGTGTCTCTCTCGCCCTCCTCGGTCACGCGTTTCCTTGTAATCCATAAGTACATACCAGAGGAGTAAATTTGGTAAAGTCTTACCCTCCTTGTTTGCTCTTTGACGGACGGTGCGTCTTTTTGCGCTCCAAGACCGCAACGAAAAACCCACCCGTGTCTTGGAGGTGCGGATAAATGCGGATACTTGGTCACACAAACACACTATGGTCAATGTATACACAATCGATGAGTTGTCATTTACGTACCAGCGCTCGAGATTCAATGCGTCGGCGTTACTCGGGGGCCAGTGGGTCTCAAGCATCTTTGACTCGGCGCGCTTGTCTTCCGGAACAGTTTCTATGTAGGCAGCCCAGGAAACGTGGGATGTGTCGATCGAACGACCGACGGTTGGTGACCAGTTGGTGATCCCAGGCCGACGAATCAACTCGGGCAACTGGGATGATATATCCATCAACTCAAACTCTGTTGACGAAAAAAGGGGTCAAGGAAAAGGGTTGCGAGTATCCCATTCATCCCTCACCTGGATGAGAATTCAGAGCGGCGGCTATGACAGCCTCGTTTTCGACGGGATTCAAGGAGCAGGTGGAGTAAACGATACGACCATCCGGCTCGAGCATGCGCATGGCACGTTGAAGGATACGAACTTGGAGTCTAGGAGAACGTCGTCAGAAGTGATGTGTCTTCGGGGAGTATCTTTAGCAGAACGAACCCATGCAAGCCGTTTCCATCCAAAGGTTGCCAGCGCTTCCAGATGCCAATGTTTTTTCGTAGCGTGCCATCTCCACTGCATGGTACGTCGCAGAGGATACGGTCGAACAATAGTTGACTCGGAGTTTTTTTTACTGAGCGACATTTGTCGACCGTTATCGATCGAAGGACGGGATAAATCGACGCGTCCAGATTGGTGACCATGAAAGAGGGACTTGGGAGACGAGAAGATTGGTGAATGAGAAGGTGAGAACGTCTGGAATCGCTGTCGTTGGCGATGAGGAGGCCAGGGGGAGTTGATGTTGCGGTGGCAGTATCGTTTGCGTGTAATGCTTCGAGGAGCTGAGCTGTCTTATAATTGTAATTGGGTATGTAGATCAATTGAGTACTTAATTAGTTACCTTGGATCCAGGTGCCGCGCACATATCCATAACCTATACATGGTGAGAAGGTTCTGTAGCAGTCGACCGCGCACTGACCTTGTGATGAGGCTGAACGTTGAGGAGGAGTGGTGGCAACATGCTCACGGCTTCTTGGCGAGAAATATTTCCCTTGGCGATATATGAGTTGCTTGTCGAGCCGATCAATAGAGAATCTGACCACTTCAGTTTCATGCACCAAAAAGGAGTGAAACTTCTTGAACTCGGGTGATGTCCTCAAAACTTTTTTGGATACATTGAATTGCCATGCAAGCCCATCGGGGTACCTGCACACCATATATGTTTAAGCTCTACAAACACACGACTGAAGCTCACCATGGGATTTGAGCGGGAGGGGGGATAACCTCGTTCTCAAAAGTAACATTGTGAAGTAGGGGGACATAGGTATGCTTGATCGTATCCCCGAGGGACTGGGCTATTCTTAAAAATCAGAGCGTGAGAAGAGGATGTTCTTCCGTAGACGGTTACAAGCCATACTGTCTACTCCCAGCTATTCGGAATGTGGTTGGAAGCGCTCGGCGCAATGAATCCATGAAGGTTTCCCATTCATCGTCCGGTATTATTTTTTGTACCTTGTAGTACGTCGTGAATCGCTCGTTGTGCATATCGGCCCGTTCGAGCATGCCTCGATCATCATCCTCTGGACGCACTGCGTTGCGATCGGACTTCTTTCCCCTGCCACGTCTGCCTTTTCTCTGAACAACGAGTTTAATGGTTTATGCATGATAGTACAAGACAAACGTACGGTCATTTTGGTTTGCAAGTGTCAAGATGTGCGATCAGTGTCTATGTAAGGACCGGAATGATGGTAGCGGTTGTTTGGAATGCAAGGCTTTGCCAAACAGCCGCTTTTGGTCAAGTATGGGACGCGCGTCCTTGTCCACTGCAATCATCCGATAGACCCTTCGTGTCGTCCAACATGGCGCAACGTCCCACCGCAGAAATCAAGGTCCCCTCAGAGGACCCTAAGAAGAAGAGAGAAGACGAAGAGAAGAAGGCCGCAGAGAAGAAGGCTGGCACGTCTAAAGCTAATGGTGACAAGAAGGACGAGGAGGAGGAGTTGGTACGTCAGACGAACGCGATCAGCGTGTCAAGCACTGACAATTTTCTCCATAGTCAGAGGAGGATGCTCAGCTCAAGTCTGAACTTGAAATGTTAATCGAGAGACTGAAGGTGCGCCGTCACCATTCCGTAGCTCGTGCCCGCACATATGTCTCGATCAGGAACCCAACACTGAGCTGTACAGAGCCGCTCTCGAGACTCTGCGTGTACTCATAAGAACGTCTACGTCTTCCATGACATCGGTTCCTAAACCTCTCAAGTTCCTCCACCCTCACTACCCCGAGCTCCAGAAGCTTTTCGACACGTGGTCACCGTCAGAGGACCAGGCAAGTATTTCCACGAGACTCATACCCCGCGCCTTATCGCTTTATAGAGTCTCTTTGCAGACATTCTATCCGTGCTCGCCATGACGTATTCAGATACCCAACCACGAGGGACCCTCCGGTACCGGTTACTCTCGGCCTCTCTCCTCCCACCATCATCGACGATACCGGAGCCAGGTTCCTGGGGACACGAGTATGTCCGCCATCTCGCAGCAGAGCTCGGGGAAGAATATACGATTCGACAAGAGGGTGAAGAGGCTGTTTCATCTCCTCCTGATACTAACGCGCCTGCAAAACCTGAGCCTGTCAAGATTCCTGGGACCATCGATGATTTACGTGCACTCGCATTAGAATGTGCAAATTTCTTTCTCACCCATAACGCTGAGCCTGACGCCGTGGATCTCCTTGTGGAGCTTGAAATGGTTGAGCGAATAGCAGGGTTGGTTGACATCAACACCTTTGGACGCGTTTGCACGTACATGGACCGGTCAGTAGTGACATATACTAGGTTCTCATGATCTCAAAACCCCCTTGCCAGATGTGTAACTCTTCTACCACCCCCCGATGATGTCGCTTTCCTACGGGCTATCCACAACATCTATCTTCAGTTTTCCAAGTTCCCGGAGGCTCTCAGCGTAGCAGTCCGTCTAAATGACGCGGAGTTGATTCGACAAGACTTCAACGCATCTGGGAATCCGTCAGTTACCATCTCTTTGTGCTTCTTTTCGTTATGTTCTGAACCAAAAGTTCAGGATAATGAGGCGCCAACTGGCGTTCCTCCTCTCTCGTGCTCAAATACCATTGGAATGGTTACAGCCACCAGCTTCCGAAGATGCCGACGCAGAAACAGAACTGCCCGAAGATATCGTGGAATGCCTCAGCAACACACACCTTAGTAGATTTTTCAGAGAATTTGGCAAGGAAGTTGGTGTTGCGGAACCCAAGAGTCTGGAAGACGTATACAAAAGTCATTTGGAAAACACACGTAAACACATCTTAATCTTAAAGTTGACAAGAACTCATTCGTTTTACTAACAGGGGGAGGCTTGTCTGCGAACGTCGACTCTGCCAGAGGAAACCTAGCAGGCACATTCGTCAACGCGTTTGTCAACGCTGGATTTGGGAACGATAAGCTCATGGTTGAGGCAGAGGAGGGTAACAGTTGGGTGTACAAAAACAAGGACCATGGTCAGTCACATATTCTGCGCCATGACGCTGACTTACATATCACAGGTATGATGAGTGCCGCGGCTAGTTTGGGGCTTAGCTTACTCTGGGACACGGATATCGGTCTCAGTCACGTCGACAAGTATACATACTCGTCGGAGGAGTACATCAAGGCTGGTGCCCTTCTTGCTACAGGTCTCTTGAACTCGGGCGTCCGCACGGAAGCCGACGCTGCGCTAGCCCTTCTCGGGGATTACACAACGAATCCGTCACTACCTCTGAAAACTGCCTCTATCGTTGGCCTTGGGTTGGCATACGCTGGTTCGCACCGGGAAGACCTACTTGCCCTTCTCCTACCTGCGGTGGCGGACGAGTCTACTTCGACCGAGGTTGCCGCACTGAGCGCCCTTTCCCTTGGCTTCGTTTTCGTTGGAAGTGCCAACGGTGAAATTACCAGCACGATTCTCCAAACCCTAATGGAAAGAGACGAAAAATCGCTCGGAGACAAGTGGGGACGGTTCTTGGCTCTAGGGCTCGCCCTTCTCTACGTTGGTATATACGTCTCCCGTTGTCCTGGTGGATGTCATGCTGACCAGAAATGTTTAGGACTTCAGGATGCATCGGACGCAACGCTTGAAACCCTCAAGGCTATCGAGCACCCGATCTCAAGACAAGCCCAGATTCTTGTGGAAGTCTGTTCGTTTGCTGCCACGGGAAACGTTTTACGAATACAGCGACTTCTCCATCTGTGTGGCGAACACTTGGAAGCCCTGAAGGAGAGGGAAGAGACAGTAAAGGAAGAGAAAAAAGACGAGAAAGAGGAAAAGAAAGAAGATGAGCAGAAACCGGACGATAACTTTTTGTCGTTTGCCGTGCTTGGGATCTCTGTAATTGCGATGGGTGAAGAAATTGGTTCAGAAATGTCTATGCGACAGTTCAATCACCTGGTAAGCTCGAGTAATTTATTGCGTGGGGGATCCTGTTTACAAGCGACAACAGATGCACTATGGCGATTCCATCATCCGCAAATCTGTTCCTCTGGCTCTTGGTTTGATTAACGCCTCTAATCCACGACTGCCCGTACTCGACACGCTCTCGAAATATAGTCACGATAACGACCTCCAAGTTGCACTCAATGCTATCTTTGCAATGGGTCTGGTTGGTGCAGGAACTAATAATGCTCGTCTTGCGCAAATGCTCCGGCAACTTGCCGGGTACTATTACAAGGAGCCCGATTGCTTGTTCACGGTGCGCATCGCACAAGGGTTGCTGCACATGGGCAAGGGCACGATAGGGATAAATCCCTTTTTCTCCGACCGTAACATCATGAGTGGGCCTGCAGTCGCTGGTTTGTTAGCGACGCTTACAGCATTCACTGATGCTAAAGCTTGTGAGTGGAATACGTATCATCATCAGCGCCATCAAATTCATGATTGAATCCATCCCAGTCGTGCTGGATAAGTATCACTGGATGTTGTACTACCTCGTGACCGCCATGTACCCGCGGTTCTTGATCACACTCAACGAGGACCTTGAAAACCTTCCAGTGACGGTTCGTGTGGGCCAGGTAAGTCGATATTTGCTGTCGAACCGCTCTGGTATGGTACTCATGGCATCGAAAGGCTGTTGACGTGGTTGGACAAGCTGGCAAGCCTCGCACGATATCCGGCTTCCAGACGCATCAAACGCCGGTGCGCTTAGGTACGACGGAGAGAGCGGAACTGGCGACGGAAGAGTATATTCCGTATGCACATGTTCTCGAAGGATTCGTTATCCTGCAAAAGAATCCTGGGTACGAGAAGGAGGACGCTATGCAATTGTAGTCTTTGGGACCGTGTACTTTGGAATAATACATTCACCTTGAATCGCTGCATGATCAGCATACATGGGACCTTCCCTATTTGGACAGGTCAACTTTAAGACACAAAGAACTCTACACATTGACCATGACCGCTTTTACTGTTTCCTCGCTCTACCAATGGCCACGTCACTGCACACCGAAAGCACGCGACATAGTCCTGAACATTATTAACTCGGCCAACACACCATTGGCAACTAAGGACATCTTCACGCTTGCCGTCAAACCATTTCGTCCTAACACGCCAGTACCTCATGCGGGTGAAGAAATACGATCTATAAGGCATGATTTCTTCTCTTCGTGCGGAATGTCGGAAAACTCACACATTCCGAAACAGATATCTAAAGACGGTCGTCCTCCGTGACTTGGCCGCCCAGAACCGTGTTGAGAAGGTCCGGATGCAAGGAGCTTTCAAGACATGGTTGTGGAGACCTAAACAAGCCATTCCGACGAGCCCAACTAAGCCAAAAGCAGCGACATTCGAGATCTCTAACTCTGGCTCGACGGAACTAACCCCAGCGGCAGTGGGTGTAGGTGAGGATTGGAGTCACCTGAACAAGCGGAGACAAAGAGCGAGGAAGATGAAGGTGGAGAGGGATTTACTGAGGATGCTAGAGGTTCAGAAGATGCAGAGAAAGGCTACGCACGTTGAACCATAACATGCAAAGGCAAACTCAGTAACGTATTCTCTTGTCTACAGCTAACAGCGATGGCGACGATAACAAAATGACAATCTAAGGTGTGCGAGACCTCATGAAAGATGATTTAAAAATTTAATGTGGTATGTTGCAGTGGCTCTGGACAATTTGATTGATCTACTTCTGTAGTCTGCTGTGCTTGTGCTGATCAGTGCTAAATGTCCTGCATTACAGCTGGGATTGTCACAAATTGCAAGAGATGGAAAAATGGGTGGATCTGCTGATATTCATTTCCTTGTATCTCCAAGAGGTTTTTCAGGATGAGACCTGATGGCAATTTCCATATACTGCATGTTGGACATTTGTGAGGTCCCATTGTAATGGCAACTTATTGTAATGTGGGTGGCGATGAGATTGCCACCTTGTTGATCACATGTGATGTGACAATGTTGTCATAATTGTGATACAATGATGCTATTGTGCCCTACATCCAATTTCCCATGGATATCACACATCATCATGTCTATATATATGTCATAGACAATTAAGGTCTTGGCCTTGACAAAAACAATTAGCATAACAATAGCAAAGGCTAGCTAGGACTGTTATAGTTCAGGACCTATATGCTACATATCTCACTTTTTATACTTAACGCTTTTCTTTCACTTTCACAGTCATGTGACCATGGGACATCTCATGTGGTCTGAGGCCTAGCCCCTGATGTCATCATGATGTCATGCCTTATGCCTTTCATCTCTGTCTCTTTGTTCACACAAGTATGCTTCTTCATTCCCACACAGACTTCTTGCTGCACTCATGCTCACCTTGCTTCCTCTCCATGTTTCCTTATCTTTACTGGCCCTAAACTATTTAGGACTCAGACGACCTACCCTAAACCCATTGCTAGTCACTATTTAAACCTGTCTCCTCTTGTTGTCTACTTTCCCTTAGTCCTATTCATTTGTATTCCCCTCCACCTTAGGGGCTGGATACTTCCCAAATACCACTCTTCATTCTCCTCATTCCTCACTCTGCATTTGCCGGCTTCATGCTCATTATTGCACACTCATCATTAAACCTCATTTTATGCTTTATCTGGGAACTGTTAACTTTCTAGTTGCTGACCTACATGTACTTGTCCACATTTGGCTGGATACTTGCAGCCAAACCATTCACACTGTTGCTGAAGTTGCACTCTGCCTAGATTAGGTGTTGTGCTCATAGTTTTAGTTCTTGTCCAGTTTCACCTGAATAGGACTACCACAAGGCCAATACTATTCTTCTCCCTTGCCTTTGTTATATGTGTTCTCGCACTGCTGCCAACTGTCTTCACTTGCAACAACAGCAAGCCACTCTCAACCTTTACGCAGCAACCCAAATTATTTGCCCATTGCCTGAGCCTGTTCTGGCACAAGAACATGCTTGTCTCTTTGCCCCTAACTTTGCCCATTACCTAGATGAGCTCCTGGCAGGGGACAACAATGAAATCAACCCAAACAATGCATCCCTGCCTCCTAAGCTCGCATGCATATGTACTTCCTCCCCTGCTCCGTCTGTCACCCACACCCTTTTACCTTCTCCCATTCCTGTTCATGTGCACAGGCAGCACAAAAAGTACACCCAGAACCCTTGCAATGTCTGAGTTGGACAAACCCAGTATGCACACCTTTTCTGCCTTCAACCCTATAACGTCCTTCATCACCCCACCAAATATCTCTAGATATCTGGTGCCATGGAGGGAGTTTCCCCACCGCCCACTGACCCCAATATCACATAGACAGAAATCTGCAATACAATGGCGGCCATGGCTGCAATGCTACAAAACTCATTGCTTTCACAGCAGCAGCTTGCTCAGCAACTCGCCAATACTGCTGCATCTGCCCCCACTCACCATTCCTCCCTCCTGACTCATCTAATCACTGATCCCAGTACATGGAATGGAAACCGCTCGACATTCTGCCTCTGGTGGGTGAAGATAGCAACATAGATCCAGTGCCAGGGTGGCCTGGATGACTGACAACAAACTGCTGCTGTTCTACTTCAGATGGTCAGCAAGGCCAAACCATTTTCCTGCATTACACTGGAAAAATATCAAAAGAAGAACTCTGCCCTTGAGTGGCTGTCCTGGGAGGAGCTGAAACAAGAAGTAGAGGACCACTTTAGGATTGACATCCTAAAAGAGGAAAGTTATGTTGATTGAGCACCATGTAGTAGCTTTCAATGCTACTTATTACTTACTAGTTGTAGTGTAGTTTACCTTATTAGGAAATAGTCACACGGCCTATGTAGTATATAAGTTGGAACTCAGTCGTCTGAGTTTGAATAATATCTTGTGTTCTTACCACAACCATCTCCTTAAAGCCAATCCTGCCCCCCCTCTAACCTTGGTGAGTGTCAAGTATTCCTCTACCTTACCACCTGTATGCTTTCAACAGGTTATGAGCCCTGTCAGTGCACTGTAGTGTGCGTTGAAAGACTGCACCTACATGTTGCCTGATCTCATGCTCACCATCATTGCACATTTATTGTGCTAGAGAACGTCGAAAGACTGTTCCTATGCACCAGATAATGCCATGGTAATGAACCTATGCTGGAATGGCACACTGACGCTGTTGCATTCCAGATAACCTTTATAATGTCTCTCTTCATGAAGGACGTTTCCATCCCCATTTTCAATGGAATGAACTGGCAGGTGTGGTGGCCAGCAATGGCCTCCTACCTCCAATCCACTGGGTCCACCTGGGCCCTTGAGCTCTCATGTCTGGTGGTGTTAACCACCACCAGCAATGCTAATGACAAAAATGCCTGGATCTAATAGTCCAAGGCCAATGACCAGATCTTGGGGTTGATTAAAATGAGGCTCTCTGAGCCCATTAGAGCCAAGCACACTGACCTCCTGGACGCTGCTAACCTCGTGAAGGTGCTCCATGATGAATATGCCAAGCCTTGCCTAGCTGGTGCATATGGTATTTTCAAGGAGTTACTTGAGCTCTTGGTCCCAAGTTCATCACACCCTGCCCCTGCTCTTGACAAGGCAGCAAACCTCTTTGTGAGGTTGAAGGCAGCTAGTTATGATGTCCCTGCTGGCATCCAGGTGATGCTGTTTTTGAGCAAGCTCTCTCCCACCACGGACATCGTCTTACAGATGATGATCCAAGCCAAGGATGCAGCTGGCATGCCAAAAACCCCCACCGTCGACAAGATCCACAAGGCTGTGGTCCTGTCATGGGATCAGCGCATTCTCGGAGGGCACAAGGGGAAGCAACTGGCTCAGGCCAACAAGATATCGGCTGTGAAGTGGAAAGGTGACAACCTTCGCTTCCAGTAGCAGCAACAACCCAAGCAGTAACTGCCACAAGGGAATGCTAGCGCGGAAGGGTCAGGGAAGAAAACCTGTTGAGGCAAGAAAAAGGGCAAGTCACAGGCCGACCACGCTCATATTTCTCCACAACTCTACCAGGGAGCTAGCAGTCTCCCTGCCGACACCCATATCAAAGAGGCTTTCAGCCTCGCTTATTGTCTTGAGATCCAACTGTCCACTGAGACGATTAGGAAGCTCGACAAAGAAATGAGTGAAGGCAAAAGGGTGAGTGAACCAAATTGGATCCTCAAAAACCCTGACCTCATATTCAGTGTCCCTGGTCCCTCATTGGTGTCAGATGCTTCCAACCTACCTGATGATCAGCACATCGTGGAGATCTCAAGCGATGAGGAAGAGGTGGCTATTGCTCCCAAATGACAAAAGAGTCGATGCTCTTGCAAGTGTGAAATCATGGCACCACCCCAATCCTCTTGGGATAGTGATGACATGGTCGACATCTACAGTTCGGATGTTGATGGGGAGATTGTAGACGCGGCTGGACTTGAGGATCCTTCATGGCCTCGCATGATCAGGCAAGTGATTCAATCCATGCCTTATATTCAAACTGACATGATTTCCTCTGATGCATTACCTGCTCGAGTAGTGAATAACATGTCATCTGTCGTGGTAGATAGCACAGCGGACACTTATAGTTGTCCTTGTATAACTACTTTTAACATGAATAGACTTTGCTCTTTGTGCTCTGCTCCTACCAGTTCAAAAAATAAGTGCTCGTGTGATCCTTTTGGGAAGTTCTGGATCCTTGATTCTGGTGCTTCAATGCACTTTACACCTGATCAAACTGACTTTGTTGAGTATGAGGCATTTAAGCGTCATGAATGGATACCTGTCATGACTGCCTCTGAAATGATCTACGTTGAAGGACAAGGTAGAGTACTTGTGTGATGGGAAGACTCCAATAGGAATTCCCAAATTATGGATTTACACAACATTGGCTTAATACCCAACTCAGGTGTTTGCCTAGTCTCCCTTGGTCAATTGCTTGCTTGTGGAGCAAAAGTTCATGGTGATAATCGCCAGATTACAGTGACTTATGGTGATGGCACTATTCTTGCCCCATTTACTCCTGATTGAGTCGGTCGTGGCTTATACATGATTGAGGCATTGCCACTAAAAGGACAACATGCCCACATGATGAGAACTATCACATATGACATCCTTCACAAACGTTTAGGACATCCCTCGAAAGAAGTCATTAAACATGCCAGAAAGCACACTAAAAGTCTGCCAGATGTTGAGATTCCAAAGGAAGACTCCATCTGTGATGGTTGTGCTAAAGATAAACTTCCCAACAGGAGTTTTTCTCCTACTGAGTGATGTGCTACTCGCACATTCAAATTGATTCACTCTGACATAAAGTCTTTCTCCATTGAATCATACCATCGGTATAAATACATCATTACTTTCTTTGATGATTATACCTCCATGGCGTGGGTCACTGCTTTGTGCACAAAAGATGCTGCATTGACAGCCACTAGACACTTCCTAAAGATGGTGTCCATGCAATTTGGGGCAAAAGTCCAAGGATGGATGTCCAATGCTGGGGGAGAATACAAGTCCAGAGCTTTTGATGACATGCTCAAGGGGGAGGGGATACGCATTTTCCAAAGCACCCCTCATACTTCTCAACAAAATGGTCGAGCAGAACGATTCATGTATACTTTGATAGACAAATCTGAGGCTATGAGGCATGATGCCTGCATTCCAGATAGTTGGTGGGAATTCAGCATTATACATGCAACCCACGTTTACAACAGAACACCACTGCATTGCCATAACTGGCGCACTCCTTATGAGTTGCTATACAAGCAGCAGCCGGACATAGCCCATCTTCGTGTCTTTGGAAGTACTGCTTATGTGCATATCCCAGAAGATGTGCAGGCTAATAAAATGGCCCCTAAGTCTGAACTTATGGTGTATTTGGGTGTGATGCCAGGAAATGACTCCAATTTCCTATTCATGCATTCCCTCAATAATGTCCTATTCACCTCTGGACATGCTATCTTTGATGAATCACGATTCCCCCATTGTGTGTCACACCACACACAGACTACTATACCTCCTGTGCCTACTGTTGCCAGTGAGTGTGAGCCTCTACAAGAGCTGCCACTGCCCCCTGCAAACGACGACTATCGACCCAGTCAACCCGCTCTGTGAGTTCCTACTCCTCCTCCTGTCCCTTCTTGCACATCTTCATCTCGCCCAGCACCGCCCCCTCCTAGTGCACCTAAGAAAGGATCAAGGGGAGCACCGCCAGCGATCCCTCCTGCCCCACTGCACCCCCAACGACAGCGACATGTGCCTATCTGGCCTGATAATGTTTATGGGGAAGATATGCATCCTGTAGAGCAAGTGAAGGAGATCGAGCACAAATCGCACTGGCAAGACAAAGTTAGGGAACCTGGCCCATCTCGACAGAGACAGCCAGAGCCTGAGTCACCGCAAATGCCAGGCAACCTTCCCGAACATAATGCACTGCCTGCTCCTACCATAGCTCCTGAATCTGACAGTGAAGCTGACATTGAATGATTATGTCATGAAGGGGGAGCTGGATTGGCTGCATTTTTGATGTCTAAGGCAATCCCACATGTGCTAGTTTCTGCAGAAACTAAGCCTCTGCATGAATGGACTTATAGGAACATTCAGACGCTGCCAGCTACAGCACAAGAGGAATGGAAAGCCACTTGTCAACATAAGCTAGACATACTCCGTGAGTGCAAAGTCTTTGAACTGGTTGACCCCCCAAAGGGGCGTAAGGTTATCACAAACTGATGGGTCTTTGATCAGAAACCAGATGGTCGTAAATGTGCACACTTGATTGCAAAAGGTTTCTCCTAAACAGAGGGAATCGACTTCGACCAAATCTTCTCCCCAGTTGTAAGGTTTGAGACTGTGCAGCTTATGCTTGCACTCGCTGCCTTAGAAAACTGGCATATAGAAGCACTCAATGTGAGAAGCGCTTACCTCTATGAAAAGCTACATGAGGAAATCTACATGAAACAACCTGAAGGTTTTGTAGTCCCAGGGCAAGAGCATAAAGTGCTCCATCTATGACGTGCCTTGTATGGCCTTAAACAAGCTGGACTAGCCTGGTGGGAGACTCTTAATGAGTCCATGAAAGACCTTGGCTTCAAACGTTTGAAGTCTGATACTGGTATTTTCCTATACCGGAAGAAAGGCACCCAAGTAGTGGTTGCCATCATCTATGTTGACAATGCCCTGTTCTGTGGTTCTAATAAAGCCATAGTTGCAGAGGTAAAAGCTGCATTTATGTGTAAGTGGGAATGCAGAGACCTAGGCCCTGCAAAGGAGTTCCTGCACATGAGAATTCGTTGGACTGGCAGCAAGATCATGATTGATCAGTGCGCTTATTTAGAAAAAGTCCTTGAATGATTCGGAATGCAGAACGCTAGAGTTGCTCCCACTCCCCTTCCACAGGGGTATTATTCTCTAGACTACAATGGCCTAGTTGACCCAGAACTGCGATCTCGCTTCTAACAAGTGATCAGATCCTTATTGTACATCACATTAGGGACCAGACCGGACATAGCTTATGCTGTGACTGCCCTATCTCAGCATGCTGCCAAACCATTATCAGAGCACCTCGACAAGGCACTCTACATATGTCAGTATCTACTTGTACCCGATACTACTCCCTTGTCTTTGATGGAGCCTCTCAGGCTGGTATGATTGCATACACCAATTCTGATTGGGCATCTGATCCAAACACCCGTTGCTCTCAGACTGGCTGGTTTATTAAAGTAGCTAATTGCATCTTCAGCTGGCAATCATGCCAACAACAGCGCATTGCCATACATTGCATTTTCTGATTGTAGCAAGCAGGTGGTATGGTTGCATTCCTTAATGGAAGAACTAGGATACAAGTTACACCCAATACCAATTTGTGGTGATAACCAAGGTTCCATATTCATGGGATCAAACCCCATTACCGAAAAGCATAATAAACATGTAGACATCAAATGGCACAGTGTTAGGGAGTTCATCTGTGAAGGTTTAGTAGAACTGTTCTTTGTCAAAGGGGCACACAACCCTGCCAATATGTTCACAAAAAACCTTGAACATGTTAAACTTGATCAGTTCAGATCGCAACTCAGGCTAGTCTTCTATGACCAATCTATAGCACCTTGAATGAGTGCTCTCTTTGCTTATGCAAGGCAGCTAAGCGAGGGGGAGTGTTGATTGAGCACCATGTAGTAGCTCTCAATGCTACTTATTATTTACTAGTTGTAGTGTAGTTTACCTTATTAGGAAATAGTCACACGGCCTATGTAGTATATAAGTTGGAACTCAGTTGTCTGAGTTCAAATAACATCTTGTGTTCTTACCACAACCATCTCCTTAAAGCCAACCCCTCTAACCTTGGTGAGTGTCAGGTATTCCTCTACCTTACCACCTGTATGCTTTCAACAAGTTACCTTTGGCTGACTAATTTCACATAAGGAACAATGCCTGTAGAGGTATTTACGCAGCAATTCAAACTGTTGTGCCAAGATGCCGACCTTTTGGTCCATGACAACAATGTCTTCCAGTTGTATCAAGAGCATCTTGATTACAACATTTACTTTCAACTGTTGATCTGCATGCCCGCCCTTGTCAAGTCTCTCCCCAAATGGCAAGAGGCAGCCATTGAGATGGGGAAAACATTTGAGAAAATGTGACTGAAGTGCAGTAAACAGTTGCAGAAGTTATATGAGCCTTGCTTCACTAAAGTAGGGACTTAGCCGGGCCACCTCTCCTGCACTTGCAAGAAACTGCAAAAGCCAAGAAGATGCCCCATCTTTGACCTGGTTACTGGTCGAACCTGCTATGCTCCGCCCTGTTCAGCCCCTCTCTGTGAGATTCCCCTTGCTCTGACTACCACCATTACCATGGTCCCTGAGACTGCACAAGGTTCTGGAAATCCCCCATGGATGACCAAAGAGATGCAAGCCTACTATTTGGATATATTTGAGTCCTGGGCTCACCAGCTCACTGCCAAGGGACTTAAGGGAAAAGGCAAAGCCAAGTAGATCTGGGAAGTATCTACTTAGCCAAGGACAGTTTCTTTTCTTCTTCTCGTTCTGTTTTGCTGCTTTTTTCCTCTTTTTTGAATCAGTTAGCTGTACTTGGGGAGATGGACAGTTTGTTGGGCAAGGTTGACTTACTGAACACTTGCGATCATACTAGTTACAATACTGCCTTCAAAGGAGTGTCTCTTTGGAGCATGGCACCAGAGAATAAAAATAGCATGCTTAATTCTCTGATTATGGACACAATTTCTTTTTTTACTAAATTCTTCCCTAACCCTAACCTCACCCTCAGAAATACTTCCCCTGGGGGAGAATGGCAAAAAACAACCGAAAAAGCCCTTCTTGACTTTGGCACGGTCTAGACGTTTGTGGATAAAAATTGGGTAACATCTCTTGGCATTCCCACAAAAAAACTTTCTCTTCCTTGTTTGATCACTAATGCCAATGGGACTTCCTCGTCCCACAGTACTATTACAGGTTATGTTTCAGTAGTATTTTCATACCAAGGTTACTCTGAAGGAGTTGACACTTTGGTAACAAACTTGGGAACTCACCATATTTATTTAGGCTATGACTAGTTCCAATGTCATAATCCTCTTATCGACTGGGTCAACAAAGAAATCAAGTTCTGCTGCTGCACTTGCAATTGCGTCACTATCAATGCAGCCAGCTTAATCAACGAGGTTTGGAACCCAGTGGTCCACTCTATCGAAGATGGACTTGCAGAAAAGGTACTCAAACAGTACCATGAATTCTTGGATGTATTCAGCAAAGAAGAATCCAAATGCATGCCTGTGCACAAGCCATGGGACCATGCAATCAACCTAAAACTGGACTTTGTCCCAAAAAAGGGTTGAGTCATTCCTTTATCTGATGCTGAATTATAAGAAGTCAGGAACTTCATTACCTCGGAGTAAGAAAAGGGCTATATTTGCCCATCAAAATCACCTCAAACTGCTCCTGTATTCTTTATCCTGAAGAAAACTGGCAAAAAGTGCCTTATCATGGACTACCAATATTTAAATGAGGGTATAGTTAAAAACTTGCATCCTCTTCCCCTCATTTCTGCACTTGTCAATTGCCTGAAGGGCACAGACAAATTTACTTGCCTTGACCTTCGTTGGGGCTATAACAATGTCTGGATCAAAGAGGGTGATGAGTGGAAAGCTGCATTTGTAACACCCCTAGGGGCTTATGAACCAGTCATAATGTATTTCAGGATGACTAACTCTCCTCCCATGTTTTAGCAAATGATGAACAATATATTTAATGACATGTACATCACAGTTATCGTCTACCTCAATAACATGTGCATTTTCAGAAAAAACAAATCTGACAACGAACATTCCAAGGCCATAAAGGAAGTATTGCACAGGCTTTGTGAAAATGACCTTTACGCAAAACCAGAAAAATGTGTATTTAATGCCAAGAAAGTTGACTTTTTAGGTATGACTATATCTGCCGATGGTGTTGGCATGCAAAACAACAAAGTCAACACAATACTTGACTGGCCTGCTCCCATGAAGCTCTAGCAGCTTCAATCTTTCCTTAGACTATGTAATTATTACCATTGTTTTATTAACAGTTTCGGACAGATCACTCACCCCCTCAAAGATCTCACAAAGAAAAATGTGCCTTATACCTGGGGGGAGGCACAATAAAATGTGTTTGATACACTCAAAAAACAATTTACGACAGCTCCTCTCCTTGCCTTTCCTGATGCCTCAAAGGAAATGCACATGGAAACTGACACAAGCAATATTGCCACTGGTGTGGTATTATCGGTCTTGGGGGAGGATGGCTCTTGGTGCCCCTGCACCTTCCTCTCATATTCTTTTTTGTCCACTAAATGCAACTACCCAGTATACAACAAGGAGTTGCTTGCCATTATTTGCACATTAGAAGAATGGCACCACTATTTAATTGGAAAAGCTAACTTTGAGATTTGGACAGATCACAAAAATCTTGAATATTGGAAAAAACCACAGACACTCTTGGGCCGACAAGCCTGCTGGCATGAGCTTCTGCAAGAATTTAATTATACACTCATCTACAAGCCTGGCACCATGAATGGACACACTGACCCTCTCTCTTGTCACCCAGATCATGGCGACGCCATTGATAAATTAAATGAGAACATCACTGTTTTTTCCTCCAGTGTTCTCCATTCTTCCTCTTTATCTATCCTGGTCAAGTGAACCTCCTCAGATGCACAATTACCCTTGAAGGGCTCTTCCGATGCTGCAGGCTTCAACCTGTATGCATCTATCAATCTTGACATCCCTGCCCATGATCAATGTCTCATCCCCACCCGTGTCAAGATCTAGCTCCCATCCAGTATCTATGGCAGAATTGTACCTTGTTCAGGCCTCACCCTCAAACATAAAATCGACGTCATGGCTGGAGTCATTGATGCTGATTATAGGGGAGAAATATGTGTAATTTTGTTTAATTATTTCAATTTACTTTTTTATATCTTTAAATTAGACCATATTGCCCAACTAATTATTGAAAAAATAGAAAACCCTACTCTCAAAGAAGAAAAGACTCTAGAAGAGTCACAATGTAACAATAAAGGTTTTGGCTCTATGGGAGTCAAAGCCATTTCCTCTACATCTCTCTCTCTGAATTTTGAGACTAAATTATCTTTGGAATCTGCCAGAATGGACGTTGATGCCATCAATGAATACAAATATTATGCTTTAGAAAAATGTTTCAAAAATTTGAATGGCATTGTTTTCATGCCACCTTCTCTTCACACCAAGTTAATCTCACTCTTTCATGATTTTCCAGTCACTGGTTATCCTGGCCACGATCGCACCATTTCTTCTATTAAACATTTTTACTGGTGGCCCAGTGCAGCCAAAGACATTGCATCCTACATAGACCATTGCCAGGTGTGCTCTCTCATGAAGGGTTTGTCAAAGCTACTGGCAGGAAAACTCATGCCACTTCCCATTCCTTTCCATCCATGGGAAGATATTTCTTTTGATTTTGTCACAGAACTACCCTCTTCCAATGGCTTCAACTCTATAGGGGTAGTTATTGATCGTTTTTCTAAAGAAATCATTCTTTTCCCCTGTTTAAAAACCACTTCTTCTTTGGACTTAGCTGCTTTATTTAAAGATCACGTATGGTGTTTCCACAGACTTCCTAACACTATTCTTTCAGATAGAGGACCTCAATTCATCTCAGAGTTTACCAAGGAGCTTTGCAAAGCCCTTGGCATTCAGCAGAAATTCTCAATGGTGTACCATCCCCAAATGGACAGTCAGACAGAACAGATCAATCAAGAAGTGATAATGCAATTTGCGCACAACAACACCTTAACCACTGCCATGGGTATTACTCCTTTCTCTGTCATGTGAAACTACTCTCCACATATGGGAATGAAGCCCACAACCTCCACTATGACTCCTGGGGGGTTGTTTGGTAAATCTATTGGTTGGTCATACAAAGAGATTGCCTCTGCATTACAAAAAACTCATGATCAGATGTCACACACACAAACATCCAAGCACTCTTCCACCCATGATTACTCTATTGGAGACCTCGTTTGGCTCTCTACCAACCATCTTTCTCTCCCATATCCCATGTGTAAACTTATGCAAAAATTCATTGGACCCTACCATATCTCCGCCATTCTCCCTAATGCTGTCACTCTCGTCCTCCCTTCCTCCATATCCATTCATCCCATAGTCAACATTTCTCACGTTAAACCATATAAAGCCCCACTGGATGGTCAATCAGGATTTAGACCAGATCCAATAACCATGACAGAAGACTATCACGAAGAATATGAAGTTGATTGCATTGTCCAGTTGTGGCTTCATTGCAGGAAATTGCAATACCTCATCTACTAGAAGGGATGGGATGAGGTGGATCACACCTGGGAACCTGCTGCTAACTTAAAACATGCGCAGGATGCAATCTCAGAGTTTCACACTACTCACCCAAATGCTCCTTGACTCATTCAGGGCATCTCTGAGCTCAAGTTTACATCTCTCTTCCATCCTTTGGGTCCCTCCTATACCAAATTCACCAATTCTTGGCTAGACCTCGAATCTGGTGAATGGAGGGTAGTGTTATAGTTCAGAACCTATACGCTACATATCTCACTCTTTCATACTTAACACTTTTCTTTCACTTTCACAGTCACATGACCAAGTGCATGTGACTGTGGGACATCTCATGTGGTCTGAGGCCTAGCCCCTGATGTCATCATGATGTCATGCCTTATGCCTTTCATCTCTATCTCTTTGTTCACATGAGTACGCTTCTTCATTCCCACATGGACTTCTTGCTGCACTCATGCTCACCTTGCTTCCTCCCCATGTTTCCTTATCTTTACCAGCCCTAAACTATTTAGGACTCAGATGACCTACCCTAAACCCATTGCTAGTCACTATTTAAACCTGTCTCCTCTTGTCATCTACTTTCCCTTAGTCTTATTCATTTGTATTCCCCTCCACTTTATGGGCCAGATACTTCCTGAATACCACTCTTCATTCTCCTCATTTCTCATTCTGCATTTGCCGGCTTCATACTCATTATTGCACGCTCATCGTTAAACCTTGTTTTATGCTTTATCTGGGAACCATCAACTTCCTAGTTGCTGACCTACATGTACTCATCCACGTTTGGCTGGATACTCGCAGCTGAATCATTCACACTGTTGCCAAAGTTGCACTTCACCTAGATTAGGTGTCATGCTCATAGTTTTAATTCTTGTCTGGTTTCAAGGACAAGTGGTAGAAATACCACTGGAGACAAGCAGCAAGACAGCTGCTGGAGATGAAGGAATAATGATGAACATCTACTCAAAAGTAGAGAAAAGACTTAGAGAATTCTGTGATAAGGTAAGAAACAAAAGGTGCTATTCCAAGTAGATCTAGCTTAAAAATACAAGTATGAAGAGGCAGTCTTTATGTATATACCCTGGATAACAGTGCACAGACCATGCTGTGTCACAGCAGAAGGACTGAGAAATCTAAATAGGGTAAGGGAAAAAGAAGGGCAGTAAGCATGGCAGTGTAAAGGTAAACATATGTAAACAAAGAAAGACAAAATAATAAATCATAACACATGGTATATGAGATAAATAACCACTGGTCATAATGAAAAAGCTAATAGTCATAATTATTTGTTAGTACATCCACTATTGTGATAATAAACACCTACCTAATCCACAATGTTCTTGAAATTAGTACAAGTATGATAATTGTCTTTCAGAAGGTTATGCATACTCTCATTGGGTTTGGTATTGTAGTTTCTTTTAGTCCCTTTTTGCACAATGTTCTTAAAAACATAAGTGTTAATATGTATTTTTGAAAAATTCCAGCTTTCTCCAATTGAAACTGCCATAGAATTGGAATCATCCAAGTCAGCCTAAGAGTGAAAAGCAGAATCACAATCAGAAGCTAATTCTAACTCTGAATCATCAGTGCTATCACCATAGGTGATAGTTTTCACCCTAATGTATTTCTATAAAATAAATAAATCCCTGTTATAAATAACACCAAGATATAGATTTTACCATCATTAGGTTATGGAATTTTTTTAGTGCTATATGACTAGCCACAAGTGAAATGGACCAGAACAAACAAAGGAAGATGTTACCCTATTCTAGGATAATGGTGACTTCTGAATACATGTAAACAACCCAGTGACAAGGATCAAGATATATGTAGATGATGATGTGGAACTTGGCAACAATAAAGTTAACAGTGCTGGGGTAGATCATAAACAAGGTTCGAGCAGGAATGTGTGATAATGAGCACAAAGACAGCAAGAGCAGAGTATAGGATTGGAGAAGTATGAAAGAGTAGTACTCGGAGAGAAACTACCCCCTAAGTAGGAGAGAGATTCAAGTGAATAGGACTGGGGAATAGACAACAAAGGGGGAGAGTTTAAATAGTGACTAGCAATGGGTTTAGGGTAGGTCATCTGAGTCCTAAATAGTTTAGGACTGGTATAGATAAGGGAACAATGAGGATACCATGAGTACAGTGAGAAGTCCATGTGGAAAGAATGAAGCATACTCATGTGAATGAAAAGATGGAGATGAAAGATGTGAGGCATGATGTCATAATGATGTCATGGGGCTAGGCCTTAGGTCATGTCATATGTCCCACAGTCACATGCACTGGTCACATGACTTCAAAAGTGAAAAGAATATGTTAAATGTAAAAAGTGACAGATAGAAGAAAATGTAGTGTGTAGGTCCAGAACTATAACAACAAGAGTGTCTTCAGTGTGAATCTCAAATGAGGCAAACATATCTAGATCTTGAAATGCACATATATATTTCAGTAGGTGATATCCAATAGGATATTGCTACTGTTATGGTTGGTCCAGATAGGAATGAATGTGAACCTGGGAGACAAGAGATGTTGACTAAGGGACTTCTTTATTGATGGGATGAGTTGCAAAGAGAGGTGACCAGAGACGAGAGACGAGTAGTGTGATTAACTACTAGGGACTTCCACAGGGGCTTCCTGAGGTGGATAAAGGATAATCAACCAAGGGATACCCTTGTTGACAGAACTGGTCACAATGAAGAGTGATGGAGATGAGTCACTATGAAGAGCAACCAGAGACAAGGAAGAATAACAAGCATCTACTTAGAAGTAGGATGGGAGACTTAGAGAGGCAATGGGCGAGTGAAGAGAAACAAGGTGCTATTCCAGGTAGGTCTAGCTAAGGGAATACATGGTAAAGGTAGCAGCTATATATACCCTGGGTATCAGTGCACAGACCAAGCTGTGTTACAGCAGTAGGTCAGAGGAGTCTAAATAGGGTAAGTGGAGTGGGAATGACGGTGGTGTAAGGGCATCATCAAAGAGAAGAATGAGGCTGTCCAATAAAGAATGAGTAATCAGAACAATCATCATGAGAGAAGAGCGGAAGTAAGCATGATGGTCGTCGTGGGAGAAGGAAGACAAGAGCATGAGTCACGAGACGAGATGCCACAAGAAAAAGAAAGGGAAAAGAGAATTGTAACATTACCCCCCTACTAAATCTGAAACTCCGGAGAAGGATACTGGGTAAAAGGCATAAGTCAAAAGTCATGGGTAGGAGGTGCCAGGGGAGCCAGTCATATTGGCATAGGTGGCATCATCATAGGGGTCATCATAGTTGTATAGGGAAGGAGCATGAGGAACAGGGGAGTGAGATTGCCTGTTACAATGATGTGGATGTGACCCAGGAGTGAGAAGGAGATATAGGGTGAGTGGAGGATGACGAGGAGCAGGAGGAGTTGAAAGGTGAGGAAAATGGAGGGAGAGGAGTTTAATGATGGAGAGGGCATCATTGCTGAGTGTGGTGCAGGGTGGTTATGAGGCAAGAAGGGCATTGGTACCAAGGACAATCAATTCACTGATGTCCCAAATGGTGGCACTTGAAGCAAGTCTCATTGTAGCGAGGGTGGAAGTGAGCAAGGGGGGTGTTGGTAAGTTCTCCATGAATGGTTCCTCTAGTTCATATCTTATGTGCGAGTTCAGCATATTGGATGACGATGAGCTCATTGGGTAGGAGAGGGGAAGAAGATGCAGAGGGGGTTTGATATTTGTCAGCAGTATTGACTGAGGGGGTGATATAAGTGGGATGGGTGTGGTTAGGGTGAGCATGATACTGGTTAAGCTTGAATAGGTAATGGTTGATGTCATCAAGGAACTTAGGCATTCCAAGTTGGAAGAGGGTGGCAGTGAGGTTTTTCTTGAGGTTTTGTTGGATATTATGAACAAAGTTTGCCCAATGACCGAAGGTTCCTCTGGAGAGGGTCAAGAGGTTTCCCAGGCATTGGACCTGGAGGAAAGTGTGGTAGAGATTCCACAGGGAGGAACCAATGTTGAGGTAGCAACCAAGGGGAACAGCAATACGACGGTTCTGAAGAAGGGATGCCTGGTGTTCCAGGGCACGACCATCAGTGAGGTTTTCATGAAGATGATGGGTGTAGAGAGGGATATCAATGGAGACAATGGTGGGAGGGGTGACTGGCAAGTTGGGCAAGGGGGTGTGGTTCTATCTGGGAGAAGGATGAGTCAAGGACAGTTCAGGGAAAGGGTTACACAGAGGAGGGGAAGAAAGCCTTTTGGCTAAGAAAGAAACAGAAGAATCTAAGGTAGAAGGGAATTGTTACGATTCATCTTTTTCTTTGCTTTCCGCATTAGCATTCGTCTTACACTTCTCGCTAATGTCTTCCCTTCACACAACAACCACCACTTTCTTCCACTCTTCTCACGATGGTCATCTTGATTATCAATTCTTATCTTTTGTTCCACTTCCTTCCGACGGACAGCCGCTTTTCCTTTACTCCGATAACTTCTGTTATCTTCCTCTCACCACTTACCTTATTGAGCTTCCTCAGACCTTTCACTGCTGCATAGCTTGGTCCGTGCACAGTTCCCTTTAGGTATATAAACCCTGCCGTCGATACCTTGTATTCTCCAAGCTAGACCTACCTGGAATAGCACTTTTGTTTCCTTCACTCGTCAATCGCTCTCTAAGTCACCCGTCCTACTTTTGAGTGGACGCTCGTCGTTCTACCTTCGCCTCCGGTCACTCTTTTTTGCGACTCGCCCCCGCCGTTCTTCTTTGCGGTTGTCCCGTCGACAAGGTTACCCCTTGGTCAATTATCCTTCGTCCACCTCAGGAAGCCCCTGTGGAAGTCTCTGGTCGTTAACCACACGACTCGTCCTTGTCTCCGGTCACCTCTCTTCGTGACTCGTCCCGTCGATAAGAAAGCCCCTTAGTCGACATCCCCTCATCCCCAGGTCTACATTCGTTCCTACCCGGACCGACTGTAACAAAAGGTCTAGCTTCTCATCAAAGAGGCTATCGCCGTTATAGTCCCCCACCATTTCGCAACCACCACGCCCAGATCCTCGTTGGTTGGCTCCCCGATCAAAACCACTCGATGACTCTTCCTCTTCCGAGCAACCCGACTCCGAAGAAGAAGAATACCTTGACTCTGACACCCTTGTACCCTCTGTCGCTCAACAAAGCGAAACCCTTGACCTCTCGCAACAGTTCTCTGCCAGTCTAACGATCCCTCATCAACCTACCCCACCATCTCCCACTCCCATCGCTACTACCCCCGTATTCCCTATTCCCCGCATCCCGTCCATCCCTCTCCCTCCACCCGCCGCTCCTCCCCCATTCGTTAGACCACCATCCCCTGCCATGTCCTTCACTAAGCTCACCGAGCTTCGTGTCTGCGCCCCTGAAGCCTTTGACGGTTCATACAAAACCGCCATCCAATGGCTTAACACAGTCCAATTTTATCTCCATATCAATGCCAAAGTCTACGACACCGACGCAAAGAGAGTTATCTTTGCCCTCTCCTACATGACCAAAGGCCCTGCCCTCACTTGGGCAAATACTTTCCGGCAAAACACCATTTCCGGAACCACCGTCTCCCTCAGCACCTTCGACGATTTCGTCAAAGAATTCACGAAAACCTTCGAACATCATGACACCGTCAACGACGCCGTCGCCTGGCTTGCCACAAAATGCATGGTTCTTAACGCTAAGACCAAGCGTCACGAACCATCCCTCGACTCTTACATCTCCTCGTTCCAAAACCGCGTCGCTCTCGCTGGTATCATCGATGAAAATGTCCTCATCAACTACTTCTCCGCAGGAATTCCCCCCTCTCTCATGCGCCGTATCCTCTCTATGGACACTTCCCCAACCAAGATCGCAGCTTGGTACAAAAAGGCGACCCACTTCCAGACGCAATAGGACCGCGCTGACGAAATCGCCCGAAGAGGCAAGACGTCCTCTTCTCACTTCCATTCTTTTTCCACTCCCACCCGCACCCCTGCCAAAGACCCTGACACCATGGATGTGGACGTAGTCTGCATCGCCAAACTCACCCCTGACGAACGCAAACGCTGTATCGAGAAGGGACTCTGCTTCTGTTGCCGCCGTGCCAGCCATAATAGCACCTCTTGCCCTTCTTTTCCCTCCATGCCTAACCGCCACACGGAGAAGAAGATCCATTGGGTCGAAGAAGAATCCGACCTCCCTACCTTACGTGAAATCGATGACGATGAAAATGAAGTTGCCGTCAGGAAGGTTTCCTTCCAAATGGATTTTTAGAAAGGGGATCTCAGTCGACGCGAGTCTCCCCTCCCTCCTTCTTGTGTGCTCCTGTATTTGTATTGGCTACTACTAAAGCTATGCAAATTCCAATTCAATTAGTTGTTCCCTCGCACACCCAGAAAGCCGTTGACACCACTGCCCTTATCGATAGTGGAGCTGAAATCTCCTGTATCGACCGAGACTTTGTATCAAAACATCATCTCCCCACCGAGAAACTCGCCTCCCCCATCCGCGCCCGCAACACTGACCACTCATACAACAAGAATGGGAACATCACCCATACTTGCACCCTGTATTCCAACATCAAAGGGATTTTCCAGAAGGTCACTTTCTACGTCATGGCCTGCGGAAGAACTAACGTCATCCTCGGACTCCCCTGGTTAAGAACCACCAATCCCATGATCGACTGGAAAAGTTGAACCCTCTCTATCCCCGAATCTCTTGATGAGTCAAACGACTTCTACACCTCCTGTGCCAAGGATTCCGAACGCCACAACTCCCACTTCCCTGCACCTCGTCATGTCCACATATCCTCCGTCCACGACTACCACCTTTACGGCTTCCTTAAACAAGAAAACGAGGAACAGTTCCTCTCTCGTGCTCTTGACAACCGCTCCCTCTTTCAAACCATCCGTGGAGAATCCCGCTCTATCCCCAAGGGATCTCCTGTCATCGCCAAACTCACCACCGCCACAGAACTTGCCATGGAAGCCAAAAAGAATAAACCGAAAACCACTCTTCCTCCCGAATTTGCTCAATTCGCCCCGGTCTTCACCAAGGAAACCGCGGATCATATTCCCCCCTCTCGCCCCTATGATCATGAGATCAATGTCAAAGAATCCTTTGTCCCCAAAGTCGGAAAGATATACCCGTTATCTCCCAACAAACGCAAAGCCACCAAGGACTTCTTAGAAGAAAACCTCAAAGCCGGAAAGATCCGTCCTTCGAACTCCCCCCAAGCCACACCCTTCTTCTTCGTCAAAAAGAAGGATGGCGGACTCCGCCCTTGCCAAGACTACCGCTACCTCAATGAACATACAGTTCGTGACGCCTATCCCCTCCCCCTTATCTCCGACCTCGTCGATAAACTCCGAGACGCCAAGGTCTTCACCAAGTTCGACGTACAATGGGGATACAATAACGTCCGCATCAAGGATGGACACCAATGGAAAGCTGCCTTTATCACCCATAAGGGGCTCTTCGAACCCACCGTCATGTTCTTCGGTCTCACCAACTCCCCTGCTACGTTCCAACGATTCATGAATGACTCCTTCCGCGATATGATCACCGAAGGATGGCTCATTATCTATATGGATGATCTCCTCATCTTCTCCCCCGACCCTGCCACTCACGAGGAACGTACTAAACGTGTCCTGCAACGTATGATGGAACTTGACCTCCATCTTAAACTCAAAAAATATAAATTCGCCACTACCGAGGTTGAATACCTTGGTATGATCATCAAACCAGGTCAACTTGCCATGGACCCCGTCAAGCTTGATGGCATCGCCAAATGGCCTACTCCCCAGAAAGTCAAGGATGTCTGCTCCTTCCTTGGCTTTGCCAACTTCTACCGTCGCTTTATCCTTGATTACTCCAACATCGCCTGCCCACTCATTGACCTCACCAAGAAAAACTGTGCTTGGTCCTGGACCCCCACTTGCCAACAAGCCATGGACACCCTCCGCTCCCGATTCCTTTCCAAACCCGTTCTCCACCTCCCTAACCTCTCCGCACCTTTCGCCATTGCCACTGATGCCTCCAAATTCGCTTCTGGAGGTATCCTTCTTCAGACTGACTCAAACGGCGATTGGCACCCCTGCTCCTACCTCTCCCAATCGTTCTCCCCCGCGGAAAGGAATTACAACATCTATGACCGCGAACTCCTTGCCGTCATTCGCGCCCTAAAAACTTGGCGCCACTATCTCCATTGCTCCCCCTTCCCTGTCCAGGTCTTCACCGACCACAAAAATCTCACGTACTTCCGTCAACCCCAGGCGCTGAATCGCCGCCAAGCCCGCTGGCTTCTTGATCTTGCCGACTTCGATCTCAACATGCGGCATGTCCCTGGCTCCCAACTTGCCGGCCCAGATGCTCTCTCACGTCGTCCAGATCTACTCCTCACTATTGACTCTTCCGACAACGACAACGTCACCCTCCTTCCCCCATCCTTGTTCGTCAATGCTATTGACACTGCCCTGGCTGATAAAGTTCAGTCAACCTCCGCCTCCGACCCCCTTGTCTTGCAGAGCCTCCAATCTATGGATGGTTCTATTCCCCCTGCCTTCTGTTCCCATCTCTCCGACTGGAAACATATCAACGGCCTCTTGACATACAAGGACCGTATCTATATCCCCAATGACTCCTTCCTCCGCTGTACTATTGTCCAACGCTGCCACGATCATGAAACCGCCGGACACCCCAGCTTCCTTAAAACTCGTCAGCTTGTCGCCGCTGAATTCTGGTGGCCCGGCCTCGCTTCCTTCATACGTAAATATGTGGAAGGTTGCGCCACTTGTCAACAAAACAAGGCCAACACGCACCCCACTGTCCCCCCGCTTTCCCCCATCCGTTCCCTCGCTTCCCGCCCCTTCCAACAGGTCTCCTGCGACCTCATCACCGATCTTCCCCTCTCTGCCGGCTTCGATTCCTTATTGGTCGTGGTCGACCACGGGCTTACTAAGGGGGTAATTCTATGCCCCACCAAAAAGTCCATCACCGCTGAAGGAGTCGCCGATCTTTTCTTCCACAAAGTCTTCCTCCGCTTCGGTCTCTATGACAAAATCATCTCCGATCGTGGTCCCCAATTCGCCTCTGCCTTCGCCAAAGCTCTTGGGAAAATCCTGAACTATGACCTCTCCCTCTCCACCGCCTACCACCCCCAATCTGATGGGGAAACCGAACATGTGAACCAAGAAATCGAAACCTATCTCCGAATCTTCTGTGGAGATAACCCCGCCTCGTGGTCTGAGAAAATCTCCCACACTGAATTCACCCATAATCACCGCCCTCATTCCGTCACCGGCAAATCCCCGTTCTTCCTCATGATGGGCTTCAAACCCCATGCCCTACCTTCCCTCCTTCCCGAATCCCCTCTCCCTGCCATCGAAACTAGACTCAAAGCCCTCTTCGCTGCTCGTGACGAAGCCTTAGCAGCCCACGAACTCGCCCGCCAAGTCATGGCCTCCTGCACCCGTAAGAACTTCACCCCTTTCACACTAGGAGATAAGGTGTGGCTAGAAGCCCGCAATCTCAAGCGCTCTATCTCCAACCCAAAGTTTGCCGCTAAGCGAGAAGGACCCTTTACGGTAACCAAGGTCCTATCTCCAATCGTCTATCAACTCCGCCTCCCCAAAACGTGGAAAATCCACAACACGTTCCACGCTTCCCTCTTATCACCCTATCATGAAAACGACATCCACGGACCCAACTTCCCCGCTCCACCGCTGGACCTTATCCAAGGCGAGGAAGAATACGAAATTGAAAAGATCCTACGCCACCGCGGAACCCCGTCTCGCCGCTTCTTCCTGATCCGATGGAAAGGATACTCCGCTGAAGAAGATTCCTGGGTCCCTGAATGGGACTTGAAACATGCAAAGTCCGCCCTCGCAAATTATAAAAAGCTCCACCCCTCCGTCTTTCCTCGCAACGCAACTTGATTCCCTACCACCATGTCTACCCAGCAAACTGTCTCCGATTCCGTTTCATCCCCTTCTTCTTTGCCTCCTTCTACCTTAGATTCTTCTTCTTTAGCCGAAAGGCTTTCTTCCCCGCCTCCACGTAACACCTCCTCCGAACCCTCCTCCACTCACCCATCTCCCGGATGGAACCACACCCCCTTGCCCACCTCACCTACCACCCCTCCCGCCATCGTCTCCGTCGACATTCCCCTTTATGCCCATCACCTCCGCGAAGAACTCGCTGACAGCTGTGCCCTGGAACGCCAGGCATCCCTCCTCCGCAACCCTCACATTGCCGTTCCCCTCGGCTGCTACCTCGACGTCGGTTCCCCACTGTGGAACCTCTATCACGCTTACCTCCAAGTCCAACATCTCAGCAACCTCCTGACCCTCTCCGGAGGAACCTTCGGCCGTAGGGCCAACTTTGTCCGCAACATCCAGCAGATCCTCGAGGGAAACCTCACTGCTACCCTCTTTCAACTCGGTATGCCCGAGTTCCTTGACGACGTCGACCGCTACCTCTTCGAGTTAAATCAGCATCACGCTCACCCTAACCGCACTCATCCTGCCTACATCGCTCCTTCCGTCGTCACTTCAGACGAATATCAAACCCCTTGTCCTGCCTCATAACTACCCCGCACCACACTCAACAACGATGCCCTCTCCGTCGTCACACCCCTCCTCCTCCTTTCTCCTCGCCATCTAGCTCATCCCGTTCCTCCGCATCCTCCGCTCGCCCCGTTCCCCCTCCTCGTTCGCGAGTCACACCATCCTATCCCCGCCGTCGTAACTGACGATCTCGCTCCCCCGTTCCTCGCTCCCCCTCCCCCTATGACTACGACGATCCCTATGACGATGTCGCCTATGCCAACATGACCGGCTCCCCTGGCGCCTCCTATCGCGACTTCTGACTCGCGCCATTCACGTATTATCCTTCTCCGGAGTTTCGGATCTAGTAGGGGGGTAATGTTACGATTCACCTTTTTCCTTGCTTTTCGCATTAGCATTCGTCTTACACTTCTTGCTAATGCCTCTCTTTCACACGACGACCACCGCTTTCTCCTGCTCTTCTCACGATGGTCACCTTGATTACAAACTCTTATCTTTTATTCCGCTTCCTTCTAACAGACAGCCTCACTTCCTTTGTTCCGATAACTCCCGTTATCTTCCTCACACCATTTACCTTATTGAGCTTCCTCTGACCTTCCGCTGTTACATAGCTTGGTCCGTGCACAGTTCCCTTTAGGTATATAAACCCTGCCGTCGTTACCTTGTATTCCCTAAGCTAGACCTACCTGGAATAGCACCTTTGTTTCCTTCACTCGTCAATCGCTCTCTAAGTCACCCATCCTACTTTTGAGTGGACGCTCGTCGTTCTACCTCATCTCCGGTCGCTCTTCTTTGCGACTCGTCCCCGCCGCTCTTCTTTGCGGTCGTCCCGTTGACAAGGGCATCCCTTGGTCAACTTTCCCTCGTCCACCTCAGGAAGCCCCTGCGGAAGTCTCCGGTCGTTAACCACACGACTCGTCCTTGTCTCCGGTCACCTCTCTTTGTGACTCGTCCCGTCGATAAGCAAGCCCCTTAGTCGACATCCCCTCGTCTCCAGGTCTACGTTCGTTCCTACCCGGACCGACCGTAACAGATCTGGCTTAAATACAGATTGTTCATCCAGCAGGGCTTTGTAAGGTTTTATGCGAGAAATGTTGATAGTGGGGTGGATAGATACAGAGGAAGGAAGGGTGAGGATGACGGCATTAGGGAGCATGGCAGAAATACGATAAGATCCAATGAATTTTTGTGTAAGTTTATGTGTGGGGTAGGGGAGGGAAAGATGTTCAGTGGAGAGCCAAACTAGATCTCCAATAGAATAGTTGGGGGCAGACAATCACTTGGATGTTTGTGCATGCGACATCTGATCATGGGTTTTTTGGAGTGTAGTAGTGATTTCATTGTGGGAGCAACCAATAGTTTTACCGAATGACCCCCTAGGAGTCATAGTGGAGATTGTGGGCTCCATTCCCATGTGTGGTGAGTAGTTTTGTGTGATTGAGAAAGGGGTAGTGCCCATGGCAGTAGTGAGCGTGTTGTTGTGCACGAACTGTGCCATCTTTAGTCACAAGGCCCATGTCTCCTGCTTTTTGGTGACATAAGCATGGAGATATGTGATAACTTCTCGATTGACCCTTTCCATTTGGCCATCCGTTTGGGGATGATATGCCATGGAGAGTTTCTGCTGAATTTCAAGTACTTTGCAAAGTTCCTTGGTAAACTCTGAGACGAACTGTGGTCCTCTGCCTGAGAGAATAGTGTTAGGGAGTCCGTGAAGACATCATACATGTTATAGTTCAGGACCTATACACTACATTTCACTTTTTCCTTACCTTCAAAAACTTAACGCTTTCTTTTCTTTTTCGAAGTCACGTGACCAGCACACATGACCGTGAGACCCTTCACGTGACTTGAGGTCTAGCCCATGATGTCATCATGACATCATACCTCATGTCTTTCATTTCCGTCCCCTTTCCCATGAGGATGCTTCCCTTTTCCCACATGGACTTCTTGCCGTCCTCATGACTTCCTCATGTTCTTCCTTTCTCACACCGGCCCTCAATCGATTAGGACTCAGACGACCTACCCTAAACTCCCCGTACTTACCTATATAAATTCCCTCTCCTCGTCGTCTATTCCCCAGTCCTATTCACTTGAATACCCTCCTCCTTAGGGGCCTGTTCATTTGTTTACCACTCTATCCTTTACCCTTACCTTTCTACTATTGAGACTGTGAACAGCTCATTAGTCAATCATATCTCTGCCTTTGCTGTCTCTCGAGCAATGTTACTGCTCGCTTGTCGTTCTACGTGCCAAGTTCATGTTATACTTGGGCACAGTAAACTTTCTCGTCGCTGATTATCACGTCCTCATCCACATCTGGCTGGATACCCGCAACCGAACCGTTCATACCGTTGCTGAAGTCGCCCAACGCCTAGATTAGGTGTTGTGCTCATTTAGTTGTTCTTCTCCCGTTTCACTTGAATAGGACTGCTGCAAGGCCGAACCTGTCAGTTCCCCCTCACCTCTGCCGTCTTATGCATTCTCGTGCATGTGCCGACCATCTTCACTTTCAACAACAGCAAGCCACTCTTAACCTCTACGCCACCACCCGTATCATTCGTCTCTCACCTGCACCAGAACCTCTTTGCTTCGCCCCCTTCCTCGGGCTTCCAGCCTACGCCGATGAGGTCGATCCTAACGACCACCCTATTGAAGCACCTCGAGAATATTTCCCAGCCCCTATCCCTTCTCGTGAAGTAACTCCCGCACCACGCTCTCCTTCCCCCTCCTTTTCTTCTTGCGCCGTCTCCCCTGTTCCCCCACTTCCAGCTCTACCTCATGCACGTCATCAGCGCAAACACCGTCGGCCCGAAACAGGTCACTTTCCTGCCCTCTTCTGTCTCCACCCTCGCGCCGTCCTTCGCCGTCCTGCTAAATTTCTTTAAGCCATGTCTGAGCAAGCTGCCGCCCCTCCTGTCGACCCCAACGTTACGTGGGCCAACATCCGCAATACGATGGCCAACATGGCTGCCCTTCTCCAAGCGTCTCTGCTTTCGCAGCAGCAGATGATGCAGCAATTAGCAGAAGCCGCGACGACACGTCCATTGTCGATTCCCACAAAGCTCATCGCCGATCCTGGCACTTGGGACAGCAACTGGGTAACTTTCTGCCCCTGGTGGATTAAGATCGCTACCTGGGTACAGTGTCAAGGCAGTCTAGATGATCGTCAACAAACCACCGCTGTTCTCCTCAGAATGGTAGGCAAAGCTGAGTTGTTTTCGAGGATCACCCTCGAAAAATATCAGAAGAAAAACTCCATCCTCGAATGGCTGACGTGGGACGAGTTAAAAAAGGAAGTCGAAGAACATTTTAGGATTGACGTCCTAAAAGAAGAATCTTACATTTGGCTCACCAACCTTTGACAAGGCTCGATGCCGATCGAGGTATTTACACAACAATTCGAGCTATTGCGACAGGATGCAGACATATCACGACACGACAACAATGTCCTATGCTTATACAAAGAGCGAATGGACTATAACATTTATTTTCAGTTGTCAACAAGAAGCCCCACCCTCAAAGACTCGCTCGCCACTTGGCAAGAGAAAGCGATTGAGATGGGCAAGATGTTTGAGAAGATGCAGTTGGAATGTAGCCGACAGCCGCAGCAACGCCAATATGAACCCCGCTTCACCGAAGTGGGCACACAACCAGGCCGAGGCGCCCCAATGGACACTCGCGCGGTCCAACCGACCCAGCAGGAAACAAGGACCTGCTATAATTGCAACAAGGTCGGTCATATTTCGCGTGCATGCAAAGAACCACGCAAACTGCGTGGCCGGCCAATCTTTGACCTGGTCACCGGCTGCACACGCTACGCACCGCCTCGCCCTGCCCCGCTCCGCGAAATTCCCCTCGCTCCCACCACCGCTATCGCCGCCGTCCCCGAGATGGCACAAGGTTCCGAAAATCCCCTGTGGATGACTGAAGAGGCCCAGGCCTATTACCTGGACATGTTCAAGTCCCGAGCCCGCCAGCTCGCTGCCGAAGGACTCAAGGGAAAAGGCAAGGCCGAGTAGAGAGAGGTACCTACTTGGCTAAGGACCCTTCTTTTTCTTTTTCTTCTCCTTCTTTTAATTGTTTCTCTGTACTTGGGGAGATGGACAGTGGGCTAGGCGATGTTGACTCATCGAACAATTTGTCTTGTGATAGTTACGATACTGACTCTGAAGGAGCGTCTCTTCGGAGCGCGGCACCAGAGGATAAATAGAGTGTGCTTAATTCTCCGGTTATGGACAAAATTTCTTTTTTACCTGAAACTACCGCTAACCCTAACCTCACCCTCAGGAATACCTCTCCTGCTGGGGAATTTGACATTGATACTAACATTTATTTCCAGAAAAACAACAAATGGCAAAAAACATCCGAAAAAGCGCTCCTCGATTCCGGAGCAGTCCAAACGTTTGTAGACAAAAAATGGGTAACGTCTCTCGGAATCCCTACAAAAAAATTATCGCTTCCTTGTTCTATTACTAATGCCGATGGGACCTCCTCGTCCCACGGAACAATCATGGACTATGTCTCGGTTGTATTCTCCTACCAAGGGCACTCTGAAGGAGTTGACGTCCTGGTAACCAACCTAGGTACTCACCGAATTTATCTAGGCTACGACTGGTTTCAACGCCACAATCCCCTTATCGACTGGGTCGACAAAGAAATAAAGTTTTGCTGCTGCACTCGTAATTGTGTCACAATCAACGCAGCAGGTCTCATCAAAGAAGTCTGGAACCCGGCTATTCGGTCAATCAAGGAAGGACTCGCTGAAAAAGTACCCAAACAGTACCACAATTTTCTCGATGTATTTAGTAAAGAAGAATCGAAGCGCATGCCAGTCCGCAAACCCTGGGACCACGCCATAGACCTCAAACCCAACTTTGTTCCAAAAAAAGGGTCGAGTTATCCCTCTATCTGACACAGAACTGGAAGAAGTCCGGAACTTCATTAACTCCGAACAGGAAAAGGGCTATATTCGCCCATCCAAATCTCCACAAACGGCTCCCGTATTCTTTATTCCCAAGAAAACTGGTGAGAAATGTCTCGTTATGGACTACCGCTATTTAAACGAGGGTACAGTAAAAAACTCATACCCTCTTCCTCTTATTTCAGCACTCGTCAATCACCTTAAAGGTGCGGACAAGTTCACCTGCCTCAACCTTAGATGGGGATACAACAACATTTGCATCAAAGAAGGCGATGAATGGAAAGCCGCATTCGTCACGCCACTGGGGGCCTACGAACCAGTAGTAATGTATTTCGGGATGACTAACTCCCCTCCTACTTTTCAGCAAATGATGAACGACATATTTAACGACATGTACGCCGCGGTCATCGTTTACCTCGACGACATGTGTATATTCACCAAAAATAAATCCAACGAAGAACACTCTGAGGTCATAAAGGAAGTATTGCGCCAGTTATGCGATAATGACCTTTACACAAAACCTGAAAAATGTGTATTTAACGCCGACAAAGTTGACTTTTTAGGCATGATGGTATCAGCTGATGGTGTCGGCATGCAAAACAACAAAGTTGACGCCATACTCGACTGGCCCGCCCCTACGAAGCTCAAACAGCTTCAGTCATTCCTCGGATTATGTAATTATTACCGCCACTTTATTAACGGGTTTGGACAGATCGCTCGTCCCCTCAACGATCTGACAAAAAAGAACGTGCCATACACCTGGGGGGAGGCACAACAAAACGCGTTTGATACGCTCAAAAAACAATTCATGACCGCTCCTCTCCTCGCATTCCCTGACGCTTCAAAGGATATGCGTGTCGAGACTGACGCCAGCGACATCGCCACCGGTGCAGTCTTGTTGGTCCTAGGGGAGGATGGCTCATGGTGCCCTTGCGCCTTTCTTTCTCACTCCTTCTCGTCTGCTGAACGCAACTACCCAGTCTACGACAAGGAGTTGCTCGCCATTATTTGCACCCTAGAAGAGTGGCGTCATTATCTAATCGGAAAAACTAACTTCGAGATTTGGACAGATCATCAAAATCTCGAATATTGGAAAAAGCCACAAACCCTTTCTGGCCGCCAAGCTCGCTGGCACGAGTTATTGCAGGAATTTAACTATACGTTAATTTATAAACCTGGCATCACGAATGGATATGCCAATGCCCTCTCTTGTCACCCCGACCATGGTGACGCCGTCGACAAGTTGAACGAAAACATCACTGTCTTCCCCTCCACTATTCTCTGCTCTTCCTCCTTATCTATTCTGGTCGAATTAACTTCCACAGATGCTCACTTACCCTCGAAGGGCTCTCCCGACGCTGCGGGCTTTGACCTGCATGCGTCCGTCGATCTTGACATCCCTGCCCACAACCAAGCTCTTATCCCCACCCATGTCAAGATCCAACTTCCCTCTGGCACCTATGGCAGAATTGCACTGCGTTCGGGCCTTGCCCTCAAACATAAAATCAACGTCATGGCTGGAGTCATTGACGCCGATTATAGGGGAGAAATTGGTGTAATTCTGTTTAATCACTCTGATTCACCTTTCCACATTTCCAAATTCGACTGTATTGCACAACTAATTATAGAAAAAATAGAAAATCCAACTCTAACAGAAGAAAAGACTCTTGACGAGTCCCAACGAAACAACAAAGGCTTCGGCTCCACAGGAGTTAAAGCCATATCTTCCACCTCTCTCTCCGAATTTTGAAACTAAACTATCCTTTGAATCAGCCAAAATGGACGTTGATGCCGTCAATGAATACGAATACTATGCAAATGAGAAACTTTTCAGAAATTCGAATGGGATTTTTTTATCCCCCCTTCCCTTCACACTGAGTTAATCTCGCTATTTCACAATTCTCCTGTTGCAGGCCATCCAGGCCGTGACCGCACCATTTCTTCTATCAAACGATTTTACTGGTGGCCTGGCGCCGCCAAAGACATTTCTTCTTACATCGAACACTGCCAGGTGTGCTCCCTCACAAAGGGTTCGTCAAAGCCACCGGCAGGAAAACTTATGCCGTTACCCGTTCCTTCCCACCCATGGGAAGATATCTCCTTCGATTTCATCACTGGACTACCCCTTTCTAACGGTTTTGATTCTATCGGGGTAGTCGTGGATCGTTTTTCTAAAGAAATTGTTCTCTTTCCTTGTCTTAAAACAACTTCCTCCTTGGACTTAGCCACATTCTTTAGAGACCACGTATGGTGTCTTCACGGACTTCCTAACACTATTCTCTTGGACAGAGGACCACAATTCGTCTCGGAGTTCACCAAAGAACTTTGCAAAGTTCTTGGCATTCAGCAGAAACTCTCCATGGCGTACCATCCCCAAACTGATGGTCAGACGGAACGGGTCAATCGAGAAGTAATCGCATACCTCCGAGCTTACGTCGCAAAGAAGCAGGAGGCATGGGCCTCGTGGCTAAAAATGGCGCAATTCGCACATAACAACACTCTTACCACTGCCATGGGAACCACCCCCTTTTCCGTTATGCGAAATTATTCTCCATGCATGGGAACGGAGCCCACAAACTCCACTACGACTCCTGGGGGGTCATTCAGTAAAACTATGGGACAAAATCACGAAGAGATCACTTCTATGTTACAAAAAACCCACGATCAGATGTCGCACGCACAAACATCCAAGCGCTCTTCCACTCCTAATTATTCCATTGGAGATCGAGTCTGGCTCTCCACCGAACACCTCTCGCTCCCCTACCCTGCACGTAAATTAACACAAAAATTCATTGGACCCTATCGTATTACCGCCATCTTACCCAATGCCATCACCCTCGCCCTCCCTTCCTCCGTTTCCATCCATTCCACCGTCAACATTTCCCGCATAAAACCATATAAAGCCCCACTGGACGGACAAAATGTATTTAAACCAGACCCAATCACTGTGACTGAAAATCGTCATGAAGAATACAAAGTTGATCGTATCGTCCAGTCAAGGCTTCACCACGGTAAATTACAATACCTCATCCACTGGAAAGGATGGGACAAGGTGGATCGCACCTGGGAACCTGCCGTTAACTTAACACATGCGCAAGACGCAATCACAGAGTTTCACGCCTCTCACCCAAATGCCATGACCCATTTGGGGTATCTCCGAGACAGATTTCGTTTCCCTCTTTCGCCCATTCGGTCCCTCCTATACAGAATTCACCAACTCTCAACTGGATCTCAAATCTGGTGAATGGGGGGTAGTGTTATAGTTCAGGACCTATACGCTACATTTCACTTTTTCCTTATCTTCAAAAACTTAACGCTTTCTTTTCTTTTTCGAAGTCACGTGACCAGCACACGTGACCGTGAGACCCCTCACGTGACTTGAGGTCTAGCCCATGATGTCATCATGACATCATACCTCATGTCTTTCATTTCCGTCCCCTTTCCCATGAGGATGCTTCCCTTTTCCCACACGGACTTCTCGCCGTCCTCATGACTTCCTCATGTTCTTCCTTTCTCACACCGGCCCTCAATCGATTAGGACTCAGACGACCTACCCTAAACTCCCCATACTTACCTATATAAATTCCCTCTCCTCGTCATCTATTCCCCAGTCCTATTCACTTGAATACCCTCCTCCTTAGGGGCCTGTTCATTTGTTTACCACTCTATCCTTTACCCTTACCTTTCTACTATTGAGACTGTGAACAGCTCATTAGTCAATCATAT
>JBBPLC010000004.1:408577-427304 GCA_038089535.1 Hemileccinum rubropunctum | reverse complement strand
CTGCAAGTGCACTATCCATCGTCGAGCTGGCGATTACCATCCTCGAAGACGAGGATTGTCTGAACGCAGGTATGTCGCAACAGAACCAAGCAAACGTTACGTCGCCCCACCTGTTCCTAGGCTATGGCTCCAATCTGACGTTCGACGGCACCGTCGAATGCGACGCCGCCATCATGGACGGGCAAACAGGCGATTTCGGGAGCGTGGGCGCAGTCCCAGGCGCGTCTTCCTTCCGTCCCTTACACGATGATCCCTTTGATCTGACTTTGCAACGTGACCGTCGTTTCGTCGTATTTCCGATCGGTCTGATATAATGACCAGGAGTCAGAAACCCGATCAAGCTTGCCAGTGCGATCCTGGCGCATGCGCGCGTACCGGATAGTCTCGGTCGCATCCGACCCTTGTGCGTCTTCCAAGATCCCCCACACTGCAAACCGTATCCCCGTCCGTCTCTGTCTTCCACGTCCGTTTCCGTTTCCGTTTCCGTTTCTCATGGGGCTGACACTGACGTGAATGCGGTCGCGTGCCTTATTTTGTTTGTGGAACATGCCAAGTCGCTGACGCAATACGTCGAATAATCCCGCAGAACCCTGGTTTCCTCTGGTGCACATGCGTTTGCACAGAGATGTGGGGTCGAGACGGTCGACCCGACGCACATGGTCTCCCCGCGCGCCACGGAAGATTGGCTGAGATGGATAGCGCGGTGCGATGCCATGGGATCGGTTGGCGGCGCCGAAAGTGACGCGGGTGCGATGGCGTTCCCTCAGGACTCGGATGCGATGCAGGACACGGTGGGTGCGGTTGCTTGGGACGCCGACGGGACGCTGGCAGCGGGTGTATCCAGGTTCGCTCGTCCGTTTTCCTCCGTGATGCCAAGACAGACGGCGTTTTCCTGACTATGACAGCGGCGGGTTGCTTCTCAAGTATTCGGGAAGAATTGGAGAAGTAAGAGTTTCTTTTTTCGCGGGATGCGGCGACGAAAGGAGGGCGAGATTGCTAACTGGCTCGAACCCGAGGCGGCAGCTTTTGGAGCGGGATGTTGGGCGGAGCAGTCGCAAGATGGGCGGGCTGGGATGGCTTGCAGCATATCAGGTGCGTATGGTGACACGAAGCTCGACTTGTCATTCACGAGGATCTCAGGCGCTGGCGAACATATTGTGAGGACTGGACTAGCCCGCACCATCGCTGATGTTCTCCGTCCGAAACCTGATCGACAAGACGGTACTACGGAGGTTGATGTCCATGACCTGCTGATGAGAACATTGTCTACCCAATTCCATGGTGAGTTCGGACGGATCAATCTCTGTGGATTGATCTGAAAAGAGAAAAAGATACGATCATGGCACGCGACGGTACCCATCCCAATGCTGGTGTCCTTTTGATAACGAAAGAGGTACAAGAGTCTGGAGATGTCATACGTGCGGTCAGCATTGTTGAACTGTATGCCTTGCTGACGATGTCCATTTTGATGAGTCTAGCAAGATTGTGGTGTGCATTCACCACGGAAAGCATGGCAGTTGCGTACGCAAACTCTGAAAAGCTTACGCCAAAAGTAAGGAAAAGTCATCTTTACTCGTTCAGCGATATAAAAAAAACATCCTGCAAGGCAAAGATTCTACGCCGTCCCAAAACTTCGCAGTCAGCCCCTACGACGAATATCTCGTCTGTTTATATCACTGCTCTACCGCTCCATGAGTAGAGTGGCCAGGGTGTAGATGGACTCGGTTACTGTAAATTGCAGCTTTGCAGATGCGATCCTGCATACAGTTATTTGTGATAATCAAGCAGATATATGCGTTAGCGTTCCGTTCCGCCATTCGTGGGGTGCAGGATCGACCGCACGGCACCGTTATTGAGATTCGCAAGGGGCTGCGAGCCTCGGGAGATCGCCAAGGGCGGCGTTGGTCGAGCAGCGCTCAGACGCTGAAGGGTTTTTAACGGGAACTTGGTTCTATATCCCACTAGATCAGCATTCGTCATCGAGTGGGATTGTCCGGTACAGCTTACCTACAAGTCGAACAAACAGGCACAGGTTGACAGAAGACTACTCGTTGACGTCAGTATCTCTTGCACATTTCATATGTTGAGGGCACGGACTCGACAGGCAGACGGAACAGACGAAACCAATATCGACAATGTTCTTGTGACAGAAACATGCCGCTCTAAAGTCGATCTTGTCTTGCGTTGGGACGGCGAGAGCTTTGCGAATCGACGGTGGGGAAAGGAAAGACATCTGGAATGCTCTCAATGGGTTGACTTGTGATGCAAGACGAGAGACTGGACGTACAATGAGATACTGAAGCAACGCATCGCGGCGTTCGAGGTAAATATAGGACCCGTTCGTCAAGTGCGCGGCTTGCTGAAGAAAGACCGTATCGGGTCCATACACCTTGCACACGTCGATCGTCACTTTCTATACCGATACATATCTCGGTCATATCACTATGATGCACAGGTCAACGGAACAGACCAGTTTTTGTGCCGAGAAGATAGAGTTCATGATCGGTATGTAAGACGATGACAGGTCTGGAGATACCGACAGGATGAGTATGCGCGGGTCTGGAAGGACCGTTGGATCTTCTGCCACGGAAGCGGATGGGTGGGTGATTCGGTTGATATCTGATAAGAGTCGGCCACACTCGAAAGGGGTCTTTTGAATAAGAACATACAGCAAAGCGCCTTGGTCAGCGCACTGACCAGCGCGCAGGGTGCTACAATGGTATTTCAACGCGTCGGTCTCGAGCAAGGAAACGGTGCATGCGTACGTTCTTGATCGGATTCACCCAGCGCTTCCAGTTCGCGTGCGATCCGCTGGAGGACCGTGGTGTCGACGGTCTGAAATGGTGGATACGAGTTTGCATCGAGCGAACGGGCGTCGTCGGCCAGGGGGAAAGTTTCCGTCGAAGAATAGAGCATGACACTACTCTGTGGATTAGAACTCACGGTCGACTGCGAGAGTTGTCCCACCGACCTCTTACCGGGGAATGCTCCAAAGACTGCTAAGGTGTTCTCATGCTTGGAAGCGATGTGAGCATTCAGAAAGGCGAGGAGGTGGGAGAGAAAGGTCTCGATAGACAGCGGGTACGGGTTGGTCGACTGTGCGGAGAGATGCCACTGAGCTGGAGACAAGTCCAAGATGACCGAGAGATGCGACGCCTTCTCCATCGTACCACTAGTCCAAGTCAATGATCGTAGTGGCAGTGCTAACTCATTGTACTAATATTGTCGTATCAACAGCAGTACTAGGCGGCCGCTCATCGTACACACATATGCTCGGAGCAACTCGGGGGATGTTTCCAAGATTCCAAGGAGCACTGTGGAGGTCACACGCAACGTGTTTACCCTGGGCTTCTTTCAGGACTGAGGCGACGACGTTCTCCATGGAGTTGCTGTTGCACTCGGTATCTTTCGCACTACGGAACGGTGAAAACGCGAAACCTGACATCACAGGGCTGCCACATTACTTCACCCGCTCACCACCGCGGCGTTTCAACGTCACTTGCGCCACTATTGCTGACATGTCGATCAAGTAGTACCTTGACCGCACTTTTCAGCGCTCATTCTGCGATATGGAAATGAGACTCGATTCTATCAATATACAAGGTCTCCACGACAAATGCAGGTTTACTTGTATAGCAACATGGGGAAGTAGGCATCGGGGTCGTGTGGGGCGTCGGGAGCACGCTCCGGGCGCCATCGCTTGAAAGGCGTGGGGACCTTGGGAGGCAGATTTGGCTCGCTATGAAACAGGGTTGTAGAAGCGACTGTGGAAATGGCTTGGGTCAAGTCCACGGCGTCCGGGGCTTTGGCAGGCACTTGATTTTCCTTGGGAGCGGCAACGCTGGAGTGAACATCAACTTTGGAACAAAAATGAATCGATGAGCGTACGTACGACTGCGATTGGGAGTGCTGGATAAGCAACGTAGACAGATCTGACTGGGTGACGACCGAAAGCTGAGGGTAGGCTCGGCGAACGTCACGTTTCCAGTAGGGGTTCTGTGCTGGGTCCGATGCTAATGTAGAGGTTAGATTCGAAAGCATACGATGGGTCTGTTTTCACCTTTCGTCGCGGGGGTGGAATATTTCTCTGGGCGTGAGCCAGGCTGGGGGTATCTGTTCAACTCTGGAATCGGAAGACCCGAGGAAATTTCGGGATTCACGACTACCGCATCGCCTGCTTCAGCGTCAGCGAGAATGCAATGCGAAACATAAGCCTCAAAACCCACGGAACTTCTTCCAAAAACCCTTGGGATGTACGTGGTAGAGTGTGGACTCTGCGGCTTTTCTGGTCGCCATGAGCTTGAGCAAACCTGGCTGAGCTGTAACAAGTGCCACCATATGGATCACGTAAGCAAATTTAAAACCTCTCCCCGAGTCCCTCGGCACCGTTTGAACAATCACTGGTGCGAGCGCGTCTATTTGAGACACTGATACCCATACCCTTTTTCTTAGTTTCCACAAATGAAGTATATTTTCTCTGGTTTCAAGTCTGACATCCTTGCAGTTGTGGGATTCGACCTGTCATACGATCTTCTGACAAGTTTGAGGCGTATCACCCAGCTGCTAGTGGGCGCATCGATGACGTATGTACGAAAAAAGTTGCGTCGTATGGGTGGACCCGTGTAGTAGCTGATAATCGCACCTTTGTTTTCGGGGACAGCGCAAGATCACGCGAATTGACGCAATGACATTATTGCATCATCGCATCTGTCGCGCAATCGTTGCTTACCATGCAACCGGCATCTGAGAATCACTCAGTATCCCCTTCTTTTTTTTCGTCTCACAAACCCAGGTTATCTCTAGTTGCCTCCATATAAATCCGGGAGCAAGCCCCAGGTTGACTCAACCAAGACACCTTTCATTCTCACTGCGTTCCAATGGGTTTCATACTGCATCACCGTCTCGACGAGTCCGTCTGTGACCACTTGCTTGATGGTGCACAACCCGTGCATGAGCCTGAGGGACGCGATCCCCATGTCGTCCCAACATTTACCCCCGAAAATCTAGCGAAACCATCCACCACCGTTCTATACCTGCCTCCCCTCTTGTCTTCGCTGCCACATGATGTTTCTATTCCACCGATACCCACCGATAGACCGCCGTTGGCCACGGAGACCCGCCTTCCAAACATTGACCCTGTCTCACTCTCGCTGCATAAAGCACTGCACTATTTCCGTCCACTCTCCGAGGATTATGCTGCTCTTCCTTACCAGCTTTCTTTTAACTGGTCAGAGCTCGAGCTCCCAGAAGATGAAGAGCGCGAGTGGTACGCTGTCGTCTTCCGGAGCCGACGCAAGAAGGGCAGTGACAGTGAGCGTAAGTAAATTCCTGCCCAAAATCAAGACCTATCTCAACATGCATACAGCGCTTTACGACGCAGACAAGCTGGCACATGAAGAAGCAGTTTCCAACGGAGGAGTGAGTTGCCATGGTCTTTTCGCATTCAGTCCGCTGACTATTACTTTTTTTTGTGACAGCTTGTTATGTATTGGTATGGAATTCCCAACCCAGACACGGGAATGAACCTTGCAACTTGCATCTGGCAATCGCGAAAGCACGCTATCGCTGCGAATTCGCGTCCACACCACATCCGGGCGATGAGGCTTGCTGCCGTCTCGTATGAAATCTATAATCTAGAACGCTACAGACTGAGCAAGGTGAAGGGGGAAAAAGGCATTCTCGTAGAAGAGTTTAACGGCACAGAGTGCGGTTGGTGAGACGATCGTAAATTGCAACTCCAACATTTACCGGTTACCCTCCGGAATCATGTTGATACCATCATGTATCGTGTTTACGTGAATTATGGCAGTTACCCTTCAAAGAACTTTACTCCACTGAGTGCTGTGGACTCGGCAACACTGACACTTCTTTCTTCCCCTTTACCTAGGACAATCGCAGATCAAGTAGAGTCGCCCTGGCCCAAGCTACGTGCGTAGTTGTCCAGCCCAGGCTCTCATTGACCAGAAGACAGACTTTCCACCCTATTGAAATGGGTTGTCAGGCGACCTGCGATCATACGATTCAAAAAAAAAGATCATCGAGGACAAACGCGGCTCAAGTCTTGTCACTGATAGGCACCGTGTTTGTCTGCCTTCAATTGCAACGTCACTCCGTGCCACGCCGTGGTCCACACTCACACCACGTCAAAGACCGGTCTGATCACCAGACTAGCTACTAACGGGTCTCAAGCCTGCCAGTGAGTAACTACGGTTAATCTTGTTCCGACTGCTACGATTTCTCCATTTGAAGTTACGTTGCTGAAATAAATTATTCAACTTGGGACAAGGACGGGCCGGGTAAGCGGCAACCCGTTCCACGGTGACATTAACGCGTTTCGATGGGCAGGGGCGACTACAGCTGTTTCGAATGACGACTCAGCCGTTTGAAATTCGAAAATACATCGAATCTGGAATCAATTTTTCGTCTCTCCTGAAGTCTGCGTTTCGCATGGTATGTGTCCCAATCTCTACGGACTTGATCCCACCGAGCGGTGGGTGTCCGAAGAAGAAGAATTTATCAACATTTGTTGTTTCAATCTTTATCATTCACCAGATAGCAACCTGTAACAGAGCAGTGGTGTAATCTCTACAATGGATTACAACGTCGACCAAGAACCCTACTTCCTGTCATGATAGTCAGTCTTCGCCGAATCACCTTCCCTCTCAACAAAAATACCATCTCGACATAGCGGAGTGGCGTAAATTTAAACAAAAGATCAACCTTTATTGTTGACGAATCCCGGAAGTATGACCATACAAACTGGCCAAGTTTACATCATTGAAGAACACTAGAGCATTGCCTTGACAGATACGAGGCAGTGTATATTCCTTTTTTTTCTATTCTGTTTCTGCTCTCACCGATGACGACACTGTCGGACTCAGATGACGTTTGTCTTCTGTGGCCCGATCATCTGACTCACCGGGTAGGTTTCGTTCACGGTCTCGGTGAGATTTGCACATTCCTGGTCGATTTTGGCGATATTTTTCAAGGCTTTCTCATCAGTGGTATCATGACGGACTTAGTTGACTCGGAAATGTTACGGTGGCACTGATCATCGTTGGATGTGTATTTTCTCAAGGCAAGCAACTCCCCGGTTGGGCCTTCCTTTATGGCTTTACTAGGAGTGACCCGATCAACTCGACTTCCAGGTGTCAATATAAAATTTCCTGCAGCCGAGGAAGAACCGGAGACTGCCTCCAATTAATATGAACAATGGCATTTGTAGGCTATTTCGACTTTCTCATATTCTAAGATCGGTGTCTCTAACGCATTGGCCCCCTCGGGAGGACACGGGTTACCTCACATTACACCCGCACTACGGTGTCTTCTAGACGGTACAAGTACAAGTGACAAGTTCTCTTTGAGAACTGAAAAAAATCATGGCACCTTTCCATGGAGGTGGTGCGGTCATCGCATGGATGGCTGACCGTCGATTGATCGGTGATTCTTCAAGTGAAATTCGAGTTCGTGACGGTGCTGGACTGCTGTTTCTGTACGGGCGCATGTTGTTTCAAAGCACACGCTGGTGATCGTGGTCAGTTAACTCTCCTTCCGCAATGTTCCGCTGGCGGCACGTCTACTAGTACCTGTTGAAATATTCAGCCCGTGCTGCTGGTACCGTAAGCGTGCCCGGAGCGTCCCTTGGGTGAGTTCTCTTACCAAGTACTAACACTTGCGACCGTGATATGCCCAGGCTCTAATTAGTCTAGCGACGGCGCGTTCGAATTACGGCGCAGTCCCAACATGGAAAGGTATGTAACGAATGCAGGACGTTCCAATGGTTTGTTACCAACTAATACGACGGACAGGCTATCCCACAACCAGCCAACAGTGATTCCACGCAATTGTTTATTTATTTATATTGCTAACGCTCATACCACACGAGTATGATGACGTTAAGCTGTGAGTTCACGTCGGAAGAATTTGCTGTCCAAATTTTAATCAGCATAAGTTGACCGGCGAACGGATTGAAGCGATTATTACGACTTCATGATGTGGACGACAACGTGTCGACGTCTTCGGGCCTCTGTCAAACTAGACGTTCGAGATCAGAGGAAAGTGGTTCCATTGCATGACCTCGGCAATCACAACAGCGTTTGCCCTCTGCGTAGTGTGTGGGCACCGTTGAGATGCTCTCGTCAGTCTGGTCTCAAATTTCAATGCGATTATGACGCTAACTTGGTCTAGAATGGGCGGCGACGGCGACTTCAATGAGGGAAATGACCCAGAAACAAGTCTCCTCGAACTAGACCTTTCGAGGTCAGAAGACGGTCGTTCTTGTCTCACGAGAAAACCCCTCTTTTCGTACCCTTTGTTTGTTCATCTGTTCCCTCGGTGCAGGTACCAAATCCGACTGTCCGATCAGTCCAAGTCCCAGACCGGGTCGTGGGAATCAATATCGCAGCATAGACCCTCAGGCCATCATTGAAGAGAGACAGGTATTCTCGTCGAAAATGTCGGCGGCGTAGGATGAAACATTTATGTACCTTCGATTTCGAATTTCTTGGTACTGAAACAATTCATACTACCGTGCACAAACAACAGCATGACCCACGTTCAACTGAAGCAACGTACAACAATTCCAAAAGTTCCTTTTTAGCTCGTCTCACTCCAAGACTCGATGGTGTCGTGACTGTCCAGGTTCGCATTATCGTAAGTCACGGTGGTGCGGTTCGAGAATTTGAGTGGAACCATCCAGGACAGCGCAGAAGACGTCTTTCGAACAGGCGCTTGTGGTATTCCGCATAACCGACTTGATCGAGTTTTTTGTGGTGTACTGGGAGGGGACGCAGGGAGTTGCCTCTTGAGCTGCCTTATCGGTGTCGATGGCCGTATCTCGTGAGCCTCCGATCGAACCGGCCTTGTCTCGTCACCACGTTGCTTGAGCAGCGATCGCACGTCAAAAATGTGCCTTGCTTGCTGGTTCGGGCTACGTTGACTTACCAAGGAAACGACTTCACTTGTATATATGTTGTCACGGTATTGAATATCATCGCTAGCCAGGAAAGCAGCTTCAGGTTGATCTCGAAGTGGAGATAAGAGGTCGTCCGATGCGAGCGCAGACACGGGACTCAGTACGTCATTGATCAGCGACGGTCCAATTGGATTGGTGATGGCGCTCGACCTGGTCGTATTCACGTTGCTAGGCTGTATCGCGCCTGTGTCGCCGAGATAGGCTACGTCCATGTTTTTCGCGAGGGACGGGAGTTCTTCGCTGGAGGCGCCATACTCTGCTCGATCCACAGCGAACCGTGCATTCCATCTGCCTTGATTGCCCGCTGGATTGGGCACAGCATATCCAAGTGGAGACGAAGAAGATGCTGTCTGCCTGTTCGTCTCCCTTTCCTGGAGATTCGACTGCAAGAACGGGCGCCATCGAAAATCGATAGTATTGAGATCCAATTCGTAAGATTCGGGGTGGAGAGGATCAGATAACGAAGGATCTTCTGTCGGTGAATCGAAGTAGACTGGACGGGAACAGGCGAAGGTGGGTCCTGGAGTTGCATACACGTTGAGGCGATCATCGCCACCAGGCATATGAGAAATATGATCATTATAGGCATCGTGCTCCTGAAAGTCCGAGGGGGGGTCACCGTACTGAACGAGATTTGAAAATGTACCAGGGTTTTGTGGTCTTTCGATTGCATCATCCAGACGTAAATGCGGCGGAGGTAATGCTGGTGGATGCATCATGTTGGTGGCAAGGGAAGTTACTTGATTCGGGACCAAGGGTTTCTGGAATTTGCCGTCAGGGATTGGCCTGTGAACTGAGGCGAAACAGCCCGGGGTTGAGAACGGGATAACATCGGCTGGTGCCCCGAGCCGCGAGTTTAATAGTATTCGTCTTGCAGGGACGACAGACGAAACACTTTTAATGTTCAATGCACTGTCTGCGCGATAGGCTGCATCGGGAACTTGCTCTTGTTTGTCAATCTCGAAGGGGGAGAAGGCAAATAGTTGTTCCTCGTGAGAAACACCCGGAAACTCCACCGGAGGAGAGTTGGATTTAGAATTGAGGCGAGATGGCGAAAGCAATCCTCGCAATGGATGGCCTGCCTCTAAGCTACAGAACGTGTGTGCGAGCCAATCGGGAAGCGAATCCCTCGGTTCCCTGGGCGATGCCTGTAGGTTGGAATAGCAAAAATACTGGAGATCTTGGAGAACTAGGCGCATATATGCATACCGCATGGTTAGGGCATCCATCGGAGTCTTCCCGAAGAAGTGGATGTGATTTTTTCATTTTTAGTAGAGAAAAGTCATTGCCTAGTTTCCCCGCTAGGTGGATATTGTTGTAGGCGTCGACTGGGGTCTTTGGAAGATCGTGGCTGCTGACGGAGGAGGTGCTGACGGATTGTATCCTTTTTCGCGACGAGGCCGGGCTGCTGTTTCTATACGAAAACATGTCGTCGACCGACTTGATCATTCGGTCGAAGCGCGAATTGAGGCCAGTAACTCTTCGCCGTTTCGCTGGCTGATAATCTGGAATGTCTATATAGACGCTATAAGCACGCTAGAGCTCGACCGTAGATACGACGGAGACCTATTCTGTTTGTTTGGGTATGCGACCGTGACATGCTAGTGTTAAGATTTGTCCAGTGTACTCCGGCCCGAGCCGACTCGAGTGCAAATGACTTGTGATAACGTCTTCATAGCCTTATCGCATCTCATTTTTAGTACTATCGGCTGGCGTGCTCACGCGTTCGGGTGAATGCATTTTTCGCTTCCTGCGTCTTCTCATCTTACAACCAGCATCGCGCATGGGATTAGAAAAGTTCACTCTTCCTGGGGATGCAAGCCAACGCGACACCATTCCTGAGGATACGCTTCCCCTGTACACCCGTGCCAGGGCTCGCGTGCCCAGCCATTGGAGGCGTTCCCTCCTTGTCATCGGCTCTCTCTGCCTTCTCTTCCTGCTCGTTTGCAGCACACCCCTCTCATCATGTCTACCGTCCATCCGTTCCCCCGTGATTACTCGCAATCCCGCCTATCTGATTACAGCGGATCACGGTGCTGTCGCGTCAGAGAACAAGCGGTGCTCGGACATCGGAGTTGATGTATTAAAGGAGGGAGGAAACGCTGTCGACGCAGCTATCAGTGCCGCGCTATGCATCGGTGTCGTCAACATGTTCTCGTGAGTCTCAGGCTGTTCGCCACTGTCACACGACAAACTCACCTCGTTCAATATTCGGGTCTGACATCAAAGCTCGGGAATTGGCGGTGGCGGTTTTATGACGGTTCGTATACCGCCCAAAGAACCCGGTGGATCCTCCGAGGTGTTTACAGTTGATTACCGAGAAACGGCGCCTGAGCTGGCAACCAAGACGATGTATGCTAATGATTCCAGGGCTTCGAGGTTTGGTGGGCTGTCCGTCGGAGTGCCGAGTGAACTTCGTGGGTTCGAAGAAGCTCATCGTCGTTGGGGTCATTTGCCTTGGTACAGACTCGTCCAGCCGAGCGTCGATCTGGCTGCCGAGTGGACCGTGGACGTGGAGCTGGCCAGGAGGATTCAGGCAGGTGGTCCCCGTGGAAGATCTTCTGGTTGCTGATGTATTACAGAAATATGCGGACCTCATGCTCTATAACAAAGACTGGAGTGCCGTATTTGCCCCGGAGGGAAAGCTGCTTCTTCAGGGGGATACCATTCGGCGCACAAACTACTCTCGTACACTGGACACAATTGCAAATGAAGGTCCCGGCGCTTTTTACAAGGTTTGGTTCAATTTGCTCTTTCCGGGGCGACGACCCAATTGGACGCCAATTATAGGGTTCCATTGCAGATTCCATCATCCGTAAAGTTCGCGAAACAGGTGGTATCCTTACACATGCGGACCTCGAGAAGTATACTGTCAAGGTCGAACGTGCGCTTGAAGGGACCTACCATGATAAGAAAGTGTACACTTCACATGCCCCTACTTCTGGGCCTGTGCTTCTTCACATGTTGAACCTGCTTGAGCGATATGACCTGATTAGTGAAGGTCGGACTCCGCTAAACGTGCATAGAATGGTCGAGGTGATGAAGTGTGAGTACATGTGTTTACCGTGAGGGGAGATTACTCAAGACCCCAACTGCGACTAGTCGGATTTGCAGCACGGTAAGTTGAGATGGAAACACATTGTCCGCGGCCAAGACTGATCGTGCCCCAGAACCAGAATAGGGGATATGTCTTACTACACCGGCATCAAGGCCCGTGTTGCAGAGATCCCGACCAAGGAATTCGGTGATGCGATTGCCGTTAACATCACTGATGTGAGAGTCTTGTGCATATTGGCTTGCCGTGGGTTTTGACGTTGCCATCAAGGACCGGACCCATCCACCGGAATATTATAATCCCGAATTTGATGTCGAAACCGATCATGGCACCGTAGGCACTTTGTCACATGAGAATCACGGGTGCTAAGTCTTGGATGGACAGTGTCACGTTTCGGTGGTAGACAAGGGCGGCATGGCGGTCGCATTAACCACCACGGTGAATTTGGTTTTTGGTTCTCAAGTGCTCGACCCAGAAACGGGTATTCTCCTGAACGACGAGGTAATAATAACCCGTGGAACACGTTGAGAGCTGCTTTTGAATTGTTCCTGGGTCATGCAGATGGACGATTTCTCCACGCCAGGGGTTACGAACGGGTTTGGCTTGCGACCCTCCCCATGTAAGTTTCCCCCCAACCGCAGCGTCCATTTTTAGAGCATGACCAATTGCTGACACAGACAACTACCCTGAGCCGGGCAAGCGACCACTTTCTTCTACAGCACCCACCATTCTAGAACACGCGGATGGCACAGTCTATGCCGTCATTGGTGGTTCGGGGGGATCCCAAATCTTCACTAGCATCCTACAGACGCTGATGAACATGGATTGGGGTATGGACGCCAGTCAAGCTGTGGAGTATGGCCGCGTCCATGATCAGCTCTATCCAAAGGCGGTCAGTGCGGATAATGTCCTACCAGCGGCGACTCTCGATGGACTCCGGAGCCGGGGACATAACGTGTTTGGTGCGTTGAGTGATGTGTTGTCGTTATTGACCCCTTTTTTTTGCTAATGTACTGGATATAGTACTGGATATCAATCGCGTCGCTGGGGTGGTGCAGACCGTTGTGAGTAAGGATGGCAGGATATACGGTAGGTAATGGTTTCATGACTCTGGGTGGATACTCACGCAAGTTCGTAGCGGCGAGCGACTCGAGGAAGAATGGGATTGCGGCAGGATACTGATTAGTTTATCTGGCAGGGTGTCAAGCACCATACCATGAATACTGCATACCAATGACGGATTTACTAATGGTTTCTTAGCCGTGATTTTGTTTTTTTTTTTGCGCAGAAATGCATTGCGCTCTTGCTCGTGTCTCTTCCGACGGGTGTATTCGAGTTCATTGCATCAATACGACAAGGGGCATCAAAGGGTGTCGGACCGAGGCTAGGGTCCAGCTTAGTACCCCTTGTTGCCAAGGCTGTTCTGTCATACCAGACAGTTGTTCTGTGCGAACTTGGCTTTACGGCGACCGCAGGATCTTGCAAGACTGTCTGGAGTGACAGCGTGTGAGGATTTGTACAGCCACTTGGAGTGAACACGTTTCGGACTGGCACCGTCTTGCACAACTTGAATCATACCCCCGATACACGTCCCTGCTACGTCCATTCGTAGCCTACTTCTTTCCTTTAGTTATTTCATGGCAGACACGGACTGGGATCTCATTTCCTCTTATGCTGGACTACTCTGTCTTGCAACCATTTCCATTTACTGTGGTGCATTCGGATCGCTACCGGTACGTCTACACCACCGCGTTGACAACATCTCGTCCGAGCGCGACTATAGACCACCCCACGCGTTCGGACCGCTCTGAAACAGAGCCTACTTGAGGATGCAGCAGACGAAGACGAGGATATTCCAGACCGCATCTCCTCTAACGACGCGTGGCTCTTCCCGATTGTAGGTGGATGCGTAGGGGGTCTCGCTAATGCTCATCTTTGTTTTTTCAGGTCGGCTCTGCAACCTTGTTTGGCATGTACGTCGTAGTGACATACGCGGGCAAGGAATGGATAAATTGGTTGCTTGGCTGGTATTTTTCGATAGTTGGCGTTGGGAGCGTATGGAAGGTACGGCAAGTGGATTGGATGCGTTTCGTCTTGCTGAACTCGTAGAGTGTTTTTAGTTGACCGTGTCGATGGCAATGATGGTACTTGGGAAGGAGAGATGGAGGTCGTTTGAGAGGAACCGGATACTCTTGCTCAAGGGTCCACTCGGTACGTCGAGTTGTGCACTGCTGTGATGAATCTCATGCCTCGTTGTTCAGCGGTGATGTCGTTGTCGTTTCGAACGCCGACGTTGGTGCTGCTACCGGTGGCCATTGTCCCCTGCATTCTTTACAGCTTCTCTAGCGGATCTCGCAAGTCTGCGTTATGGACAGACGTTCTTGCGCTCTCCTTTTCGCACAATGCATTGTCGATCATCAAACTTGATTCGTTCAAGACGGGATGCATACTCCTGTCGGGGTTGTTCATTTATGACGTCTATTGGGTGTTTGGTACGGATGTGGTAAGAAGCAGAATTGGACGACAGGGTCTTGACACTCATTTTGAGTAGATGATGAAAGTAGCGACCTCGCTTGATGTGCCCATCAAGCTTCTGTGGCCAAAGTCGATGACATTCGCCACCGAGAGGGGGTTCACCATGCTTGGGCTTGGTGATGTCGTCATACCGGGATTTTTCGTTGCGCTGGCACTCCGATACGACCATGCGCGTGCAGAGAAGATGCAGACGTCTTTCGGAAAACCATACTTCTTTGTCACATTAACAGCATATGTTGCAGGTCTCATTGTAACGATGACAGTGATGCATACGTATGGCAAGGGTCAGCCAGCGTTACTGTACCTTTGGTGAGTGTCCTGTTGTTGAAACCCCTGTTTACTGATGGGATGGTGCAATGTATAGTCCGGCATGTATACTGTCATTGATTGGCACGGCGGTGATGCGGGGGGAGCTAGAAGAAGTATGGAGGTGGTCAGATGATCCCGAGCTGTCGGCAGAGAAGACCGCGCAGGAAGCAAGTGTGGCATCTCGGGCATTGCCAGAAGTTCAAAATGGGAACAGTACGCCACAGCCGAGTAACGGCGCTGATGGGAGTGATCATGTGGACGCCGAGGTGACAGAAGGAGATGAGGAGGGAACGGATGGGATGAGACGGAAAAAGCGCACGAAGAGGGGGAAGAAGACATGAGGAGGACAAGAGGGTGTAGTCTTGTCGGTATATTGAGGAGTGACCGGGAAGTGTGCCCCATGTGGGGATATCTCACGCCACTACTCCAAGACTGTCGTAAGATGCAGACCCACACGAATGGCGAGCAATGATGGCGACGCTCGGCAACTTCGGACCTGATCGTCACAAATTCCCAGGGTCATAGGACCAGACTCATCACCATCATGCAAGACGATGCGAGAAACGGATTCCAGAGCGCTCCCGAAAGATATAATGATCGGGTACCGAGGAAGTGACGTACGTGAACCAGCCTCAGTTGCGAGAGTAACCCATGAGGATGTAAAACATGAGATGCACGAGACCCCAGACACTCTTTGTGCAACATGTGAATTTTTAGAGGGGGGGTTACAATACCATATATGGGAGAGTTGCTTTGGTGCCTTGCAGTCGCTGTCCCTTTGCCTCTTGAGCAACACAACACTCGTTTTAACCCCATCTCGAGGTTGTTCGCAGACGAGAACGGTCACTTTGTACGTCCTCTTCCTCCTCATCCCCATCATCCACTACAAGTCATCAATGCATTCCCTCTCAAACGAGGACTGGAATAATCTACTTTCGGCTCCTTTACCACCCACCGTCCTCGCCAACCTCGCTGCCAACCGTATCCTCCCAGTACACTCTCCCTCTCTACACCAAGACTTTAACCGCAATCCCAGGTCCATCCCACCTTGCGATCTCCCGCAAGACTACCACAACGATCAAACAGCATGGTCTCTCCCTCCCAATCACATTCCAAGAATCCCGGTCTCTAAATCACATCCTTCTCCAAAACATCCCCCTCACCACACCCTCCCCCAACACAAACAACACCGTCCTACAGTCCCCGTGAGTCCTCTTTTTCACTCTCGGTCACATGACATCCTCTCACACATCCTCTCTCAGAATTTCGATCATCCCCTATCAAATCCGTACCGTTCTCACAGGTCCGATCCTCCCATCCATCCCGACGCACTTTCAATACCTTCCCTAAACTATCACAACTACAACAACTCCATCGAACGCTCAAACGTCGGTATACCCCCCTCATTGTGGATGTCCCCCACTTCCTCACAGCCCACATCCCCCGCCATCTATTCCCCTCTCACTCAGCTCTCCATACCGCAGAACGGTATCGTCACTCCTGACCCTTCCCCTCTTCATGTCTCTCCTTCAACAACCGTCGACTCCAAGTCCGCTATCCTATCAGACCTCTTTTCGGACGATCTCTTCGCTGCATCAAACAGTGACCCTGCCCAAGGCTCGTTCGCTTCACCCAGATTATCAGGCTCTCCTGATATTCAGTCCATTTCCTTGTCATCTACCGAAACCGATCCCGAGAAACTTGCCAAACAAGATCCCCTTGCAACTCAGGTCTGGAAGATGTACGCCCGCACCAAAGCCAACCTCCCTCACGCACAGAGAATGGAAAACATCACATGGCGTATGATGGCACTCGCTCTCAAAAAGAAAAAGGAGCAAGAAGACTCTCCTGCTCCCTATCACCCTCATGTACGCATCAAGACCGAAGACACCCTTCCCAGTCCTTGCCTCAGCCACCTCGAACCATTAAATTCTCACCACGCTATCGAAGAGAGAGGGCGCTCCTTTGCAAAGGGCAAGGCAAAGGTACAGGTCATCGGCTTCGACGGTACAAACCAGGACAGCACAGAGGATGACGAGTACGTACTCACGTTCAACCCCTCTTGGTTCTCCTGATGCCTTTCTACTTTAGCGCCGAGCCAATGGACTGGCGCGCTATTAGCAGGTCAAGATCTCGAATCTCTATGGATTGGCGACCCCAAAGTCGCTCTCGCTCACGTCCTCCCCCTTCAACCACGCAGTGTGATCAATTTGCCATGCCCAATCACTTTGACGGCCGGTATCCCTTCCCAAACACGCAAGCCCGCCCAAACAACTCTCCTGAACGACCTGCGCGGTGTTCGGTGGAACTTGCATCGCCGCACAGCATACGGATACCGGGTGCTTCCTCCCTATCTTCTTCGCGCCCTTCTGCGCCATCTTCTTCAGGACCCACGCGTTCCGCACTATCTGCCATTTATGAAGGGAAGACGGGCCACGAGGTTTCTCCGTTTGGAAGTCCCACTCGTGACAATGTTCACGTTAATCAATTTGATCACTCCTTGTCCGCACTCAACACCCCTGGGTTCCATCCATCCTCGCTCCCTTCTTATGGCCTCCATGGACCCTTCAAGTCCCCCCTTGACGACCAGTCATCAAAGCCTCATGCTTTCCCAAGACACGTACGCAAAACGAGCTTTGATCACACCGTAGAACGCCAAGGTTTCTTTGCCGGCCCAAGTGGTAGACATCAAGTGAACGGTAAACCGTTGTCTCCGGATAGCCTCGCAGGCCAGAAACGGCGCGCGGATGCACCACATGCAGAGAGCATACTACGCGCTGATCCATCAAATGTTCAGGGCAATCCACCCCTGATGAAACCTCGAGAGGCGGATCAGTATGTTGGAAATGGTTCTTTCCCATCCACCACTTTCAATTTCAGTTTTCCGCCGTTTGAGGGCATGTTCGACTTCACTTCGCCGGGAAGCGCAATATCACATCATGAATTCCCACAGATGGTGCAATCTGCCGAGAATGCGACGGCATCTGATTTGCATTTCCATGATTCCGCGCCGCACTCGCTGAGTGGACCTACTTATACGCCCTCTGTGGGCTCCCCACCTGGTGTCGACGAGGGAATTTCCACTGCCGCAGCCGCTAACGCAGCGATGGCAGAAGGCTACGTCCACCATTTGAGCGCTGCCAACTTTGGTACTGATCATGATGGTGTCGATTATCGTCAACTGTTCGGACTGCCGTTCCCATCCTTGGACGCCGGCGTCAACCTGGGTCAAGGGCCGTATACCCACGTTGACCCAACACAGATCTTGCCTGTAGAACACGGAGAGATGGTCTTGCAAAGTTATCACGCCAGCCCAACCAGCGACTGGGGGAATGGCCTACCCTCGTCGACAGCCTCCCCCGAGCCCTATGTCACATCCAACGCTTCCACTCCCCCTTCTGTCGAAGGCGTCAACAATGCCTCCAATCTGCGCATATCCAATCGCAAGATGTCATCGACGAATCGCGTCGCTCAAGGACTGCAACGAAGAAAGTCTACGGCTAATACCACGGTCGCCGTCCCCAGGTCAGAAACGAGCACCCCTGAATTGACCACCGAGGGTAGTAGCAGTGCTACTGCCAAGGGCAGCAGTGATGATGGCGACCAGCCCCCCACTTCATGTACCAACTGCCAAACGACGAACACGCCGCTCTGGAGACGTGATCCCGAGGGACAGCCGCTTTGTAAGTAGCCATATCGATCTATCAACGATTTATTGACGAGCGTCTGACAGGCAATGCTTGTGGTCTCTTCTTTGTAAGTGTAACCGGTGCCTTTTTTAAAACCGGATACTTATCTGTCGTGCAGAAATTGCACGGTGTCGTCCGGCCACTGTCGCTCAAGACCGATGTCAT